>CM069934.1:12399237-12931956 GCA_036172225.1 Cryptocoryne crispatula var. balansae
ACAAGGTAATTAAAGCAAAAATGGATATGCAATGCAGGAATGGAAATATGCATAACGGAAAAAAAATATGGATGCAACTAAGGCAATGATCATGACTGAGCTAATGAGCATTTTTTTTGGTTTTCTTAGAAATATTCATTTATTTTTGGATTTTCAAAAGTATTCAATTTTTTTGGATTTTTGAAATATGAATTTTTTTGATTTTTAAAATATGCATTTTTTTGGTCTTTTTTTTGCAAGCTGTTTTTTTTTTTTGGTTTTTGAAATATTCAATATTTTTGTGGAGAAAATGCTGGTATTTGAGATAGTTCATCGGTCTTTGGGGTTTGTCAAGACTCAAGTGGTAGATACCATGTGCAAAATAAAGTTCCCTACCTAGAATCCTTCTAACCTTCTTCCTTTGATCGGCTTGGATCTCCACTCCGGATTTGGTCGATTTACCTCACCCAAGGGGTTTAAGGAGGAAGAGTATGCAGGAAGTCCTTGATAGGGTTCTATAGATGTTGAGATATCTTCTCTACACACACTCAAATTTCCTATCAGGGTTCGGGCCTCTTTCGGGGTCTTTCCTATTTTTCGCTCTTTTATACGTGGCAACATATTTGTATTGGTGTTTTGATTGCATGGGGACATTGCCCATCTTTGAAGGTGCTAATTACCTTAACTCATCATTCTGGGTACTCATGCGTGCATGTGTTGATAATTTTTCTCTTTCTTAACCTCGAGGGGTTCATTTCCCATCTTTTACACCCTTTGCACCCTCCGAGACGGCCTCCTGCATTGTGTGGCGAGTGTTTTCTATATTTACCCTCTCTAATCTTCTCTCCCTATCTTGGACCGAGTAGAAGAGGAATAAGGTAAGGGGTACTCCTTCCGTTTCTAGATTTCTCGCCTTGCCTTTTGCAAGTGTCGTGTTGTATGGATTCCTAGGATCGGGAGGTGTTGTGTGCAATGGTACCTACCCTTGACTTCTCACGAACAACACTAGGATTCAGCGATGACTTGAGATTATACTGACGTTAGCTTTCTCCATTTTTATGGAAAGCTTCTTTTTAAGGTAAATCTTCATTCCAAGGATGATTCTGAATTCTTTCTCTATTTGCAGTTTAGTCGATTCATATGCATTACTGGATACTTTTCGGTGATTACAAAAGGCCCTTCCAGTGTAGGTTGCAACTTGGAAAGTGGGGACCCTCGGCTTAACGAATATCTGCCATCGTTTGACTACCATCTCACCGATCTCGAATTTTTCTCTGAATCCACCCTCTTTTGATAAAACCTTTTAAGTCTATTACGATAAGTCCCAAATTGAGCATGCTCGGCGGTGGCTAGCCTTCTTTCATACAAGAGTTCAAGTCAAGTGCAAGAAGAGATTCTCGTCGTCTCATCAACAAAGGAATATCCCTCGTTGAGGCTGAACTCGTGAGAGATGGAAGTAATACTTCGTCACAGCAGGGGACCACTACTTCCATCCCATATACGCCAAAGCATATGGGGTTTGTCCAGAATGGGAGTCCTTACAAAAGTACGATAAGCCCATCCAGAGCATCTACAAGCTTAGTCGGGCCGGTCAACAAGAACTGTATAGAACTTACAAAGGATTTCTTGATGGGATTTTGATTAAGGTTTATGTTGGTCTTCATTTGACCATTGCCTTGAAGGATAGTATGGTGAGCATGAATGATGGCAATGAAATGACGATTGACATCATGTTCTGCAAAGATCACACGAGATCTTGAGGAAAGAAATTTGTGGTCCGTCATTATCGATGATGATGTCAGCTGAGGGATCCACGCACGCCCTTGCAATGATGTTGCGCTTGATGAAGGCGGTAGAATCCCCTGTTGACGCTTTAATCTCCACGAATGCTTCACTTTCGCCCACTTTGTGAAGTACTCCGTTCTTGTAAAGCCGTCGAATGAATCGATATTTTGAGCGCATTTCGAAGTTGAGGTCACTTCGAGGGGCCAATGATATCAAAAGTGCCCACATGGGCGAAAGGCCGTGGGGCATGAATTGGATGAAGGGAAGATGCGGGAGAGTGAAATCTCTGGGTCGGCATGGAGTTGACATGAATGACGTTAGCGTGCCGGACAACACGAGATGGAAGGCAGGTCTTCTTCTAGAGTTGGCCAATGTACCCTTGTCGGATGATTTTCTTAGCAAGGGGGCTTGGGCATTCACATGACCACCACCCAAACTCCTGCATGTGCTACTCTTCAAGACCAACTTGGCTTCTTTATCATCAAGACACTCTGAGTAAGATTCCACAATTTAGGCTTCTCTTATAGAGAACTCCTCCTAGGATTGTATACCTCCTCGGGATACTCTTCTAATTGCCTTCTTTTCTTTTGGTGGTTGATCCGTGGTGGTATGACCGATCTTGGCAATACCTCGCAATCCTCATCATACCAAGGTCTCCCACCTTCTCCTCTAATTCTTCTAACTCAATTGAGGATATTTCTTCTTTATGTTCCAAGTATTCCTTTACGTTGAACCTCTCCATAACCTTTAGAAAACGTCCAACCTCGATTGCTTCGGAATCTTGTACTCTTACGAGATGTATGGATATAGTCCAGACACTTCACCGCCTAGCGTAATAGATAGCGATGAAGCTGAAGTGAAGCTAAGGCATCGGCACAAGGGATATTCGCGAGAAAATGGGGGACATGGACAAATGTGAGTTTGTAGAATAGCTTGATGTAGCGGTGGTGAGCTCTTTGTAGGGTTTGAGGTTTGGATGGGAAGTGTGGTATTTGGATAGGACTCTGGCATAGGATCAATTGACTATCACCTATCACCCTCGCCCGTGTGGCACCGTGGAAATGAGTAGCCCTCCGACTGGCAGCCGCTGAAAGAAGGCTTCATACTCTGGGCCTATGTTGTTGGTTGCCGTGAAGTCAAGCCGAAAAGCATGTGGATCATGAGTATGACACCTTCTCAGGTGATAAAAGAACAATACCTATCCCTCTACCATGAGAGTTCGGAGCCTCATCAAAATATAATGTCCGAAAGATTGGAAGATAGAACCGACATTAGTTCGTCATCTCGGGAACTTCCCGAACGGACCGGGTCAAAGACGGGTATGGGATGATGGGCAAGGTGTTCAGCAATAGCATAGCCCTTGATTGCCTTCTTTGGGACATAAGTGATATCAAATTGTGATAAGAAACTACGCCATCGCCCTAACCGATCGATCAAGACCGCCTTCTCTAACATAAACTTAATGGGATTGATACGAGCAATGAGCTTGACTTGGTGAGCAAGAAAATAGTGTTTGAGTTTCGAACCACCCAAACAAGAGTAGCACATGTCTTTTCTACCACAATGTACTTCAGCTCACAAGCATCAAACATCTTGGACAAGTAATAAGTAGCTCATTCTTTCCCTTCTTCATCAACTTGTGCAAGGACTGCCCCAAGAGAGTTCTCAAGAACCGCAATGTAGAGGACCAAGGGCTTGTTGGGAATTGGTGATCTAAGTACAGGGGGACTTGCCAGGTATGTTTTCAACCTATCAAACGCCTCCTGGCACCTCGAATCCCATTTAAAGTCGGCCCCCGCCTTGGTTAACTCATAGAAAGGTTTACACCTTTGGGAATGTTGTGAGATAAACCGGTGGACAAATTGTAGCCTCCCAATCAATCCTCGAAGCTCCTTCATATTCTTTGGGGGAGGCATACCAATAATTGTTTTGGCCTTGTTTGGGTTGATCTCTATGCCCCTTTTGCTTACTATGAACCCAAGTAGTTTTTTTGATGAAACTCCAAATGTACACTTCTTAGGCTTCATTTTCTGGGCTTATATTCTCTAGCTCGTTGCAAAACTTTCCTTAGAACTTCGAATGATCTTCACGACTCTTGGACTTGATAACCAAATCATCCACATACATCTCTACAAGTGTGTGCATCATGTCGTGACACATAGCCATCATAGCCCTCTGATATGTAGCACCGGCATTCTTTAACCCAAAGGGCATGACCCCTTAGCAATACTTTTCCCAAGGTGTAGTGAACGAGGTCTTCTCTTGGCCGTCCTTAGCTAACCGGATCTGATTGTATCGAGAATAGCCATCCATGAATGAAAGCATTTCAAATCCACTGTGTTATCAACCAAAACATCGATATAAGGTAAAGGGAAATCATCCTTAGTACACGCTCGGTTCAAGTCCCTGAAATCTATGCAAATCTAAACCCGTCCATCCTTCTTCATAACAGGGACTATGTTAGCCACCCATTGCGGATATAGGACAACTTTAATAAATTTTGCTTGGTGTAGTTTGTCGACCTCTTATTTCATTTTGAGTGCAATATCAGGGTGGAACCTCCTGAGCTTTTGTTTGACCGGGGTAGTTCTAGGTTTCAAGGTTAATCTATGTTCAACCAATGAATTATCTAATCCTGGCATATCTTCATATGTCCATGCGAACGTGTCCTTATATTCTTCCAAAACATTGATCAAATGTTGTTCTTTTGAGAGAGTGAGCTTAGCACTGATGAGGATAGTCTTAGGATCGTCCAGGGTTCTAAATTTAGTTCCTTGGTTGGTTCATTCCCCGTGGCTGATGGTTCTTCAAATCTTTTAAGCCCAAATGCATATACATCGGCCAAGTCCTCAATTTCATCCTCAAATTCGGGATCCTTCTGCGATACTACCTCATATGCTCTCAAAGTATGATCTATGTTATGCTCATCCTCATATCGGATTTCATCTAGTGGATGGTATTATCTAAAAAGTTTGCGCCTTGCACACTCTACGCATTTACGTGCCAATTGTTGCGGATACCTATTTGGAACTCGCTTACCTCGACTTTCCTATTTCCTAACCTAACTTGACCTATCGAAGATAAAGCTGGAAAGGTGGTATTTACGGTGGAGGGGGATCGAGTAAATCGATCAATGATTCGAGAAAAGAGGATCACGATTGGGAGTACCCTGCAGGACGAGTAGAGACGTCTCCTCAATGAAAATGTGAGTTTCGAGAAGACATTTTTTTTTTTGGAATTTTATAATAAGAAGACGGTACCGAGCCTAAGTGACTCGAGGCTTGCTAGGAGGCACGTGACTAATTAACGAAATAAAAACTTAAGGATAAAAGGGAAAAAAGGGACTCGTGGGCCCAATGGTAATAGAAAGTGGACACATGGGTCCAAAGCGATGAAAAAAGTAAACGGGTACATGGAATCGATCTTAGAAATAGATGGGCATGTGAGTCCATGCTGGAAAGAACCCTTAGTTCTAAAGTTGATGAGGGAACTAAATGGGCAAGATGGCCCAGTAAGAGTGGAAGGTTGAAGAGGGCACAAGGGCCCAAAGTGAGTAAGTGGGCTCTAAAGCCCATCCAAAAGATCTAAGAACAATGGCACAAGGTTTAAACATGAGTTTGTTATGCTTGGGCCTCGCGGAATAGTTCTGACTTGGTTGGTAGCTTGCTCAACATGATGATCCAAGATTGGTCTGCCCTTGGGTGGTTCTTGGTGCTTTTCTCCACTTGATAACAAACGAGTCAAAGATAAGCATAGATCTTCCAAGTCTTCTTCTTCTTCATCCGGAGCTTTTCTTCTCTTTACACCATCATGGAACTCTTGTCATCTTCAGCCATCATCATGGTCTCCCCTTTGATAAAGAATGTGTGGAGTCCCATGGCATATCCCGGCCGGGAAGATCATCGTTGGGTTGGAATCCTCTTCATACCCCAACCCACACTGCGTGGCCTTTTCACAGCTTGAATTAGCTGAGTGACCCCTTGAAGATCTTTGCCCAAACCTTTTCTAGGCTGATAGCCTAGTTTCATCATCATCCGCCATCCCACTGTGTTAGGTAGAGAGGCGGTCATGCATCTAACTTCTGGTAATTCTCCCACTGAGATCTAGGGCTGTATCGACAGTCCTAAGGGTGATGTAAAAGTAGCATGATTCATCTCGTCTCTTACAAGCATGCTAGTCACGTTGAGCACTTGTCCTTTAAAGGAAACTTTTATGCATTGGTAGTTTGTTGAAGCCACGGCTCCTATGGCTTCCAAATAAGGCCTCCCAAGTATAGCCTAAAAAGTTGAATCCAATTCTAGAACATGAAAATCCGTTGTGACCGTACATGGTCCAAGTTTAACCTCTAGAGTGACCACCCCACGTGCGTACTTCTTGGAGTTGTCATAGGCCGTCACCATGGCACGGGATGGCTTGATTTGTTGCTCGAAATGCCGCACAACCGCAAAGTTTACGGAGGCATAACGTTGATAGAAGCTCCGGTGTCAACCAAACATGATTTTACTTCAATATTACGGATGATAATGGCCACATGCAAAGCATATCTCCCGACCTACGGATCCGTTAATTCCTCTTGAGAAAATGTGAGTGTTGGGTGCTCACTTCTAGGGGCTAACACTGTAGTGATATTCTCAGGTGGGAGATCTTCACTCACCATGACCCTTTGTAAATACTGCTGTAGAATCTCCTGGTGCACCTTTGATCTTTTGATCAACTCAAGTATGGAAATACGGGCCGGTGTCTTATCTAAATGCTTCAACAGATCATACACCATGCCTGGCAATGGTTCTTCCACTTGTTCCTCCTCCACTGGATCCTGCGGTTGAGTACTGGCTTGGGGAAAGAGCCGCTGGAACATCCTCCCACTCTGAAGCACCGGGGCTATTTGGCGGTCGGGTAGAGGTGACGGGTTAACCGGGGTAGACTGTGGTGGAACAGGTGGTGTAAGTGCAGGTATGGTAAGCAATGGGATTGGTGGTTCTGGGATGATCGGGTTAGTGGGTAGAGGGGTAGGATTTGGAGGTGGTAGTGATGGTGATACTAGTGGCCTAATAAGAAGAGGCTGGGGTGCAGGAGTGGTTGATGGGTTTAATGAAGGTGTAGGTTGTGGGGTTGGTTGTATGATAGGTTGGGGTTTTGGAGTGGCGAGCTCATAGGTTGGGGGTTCATATTTGGTGGTGATTGTGGTGGTCGGATGAGCAAGGGCCGGTGTGTGGCAATTGTTGAAGGAGGTGTAGTTAAGGAGGGGGCTGGCCTGATGATGAGTCGGCGAGAAGAAGTGGTGGCCAGTGGTTGGGTTATTGAGCTAGGTGGTGGTTGTGGAGTAGAAGGTGCACGGATTATCTGTCTAGGAGGGTTTCTAGCAGGAGGGCAGGAGGCCTAGCTGAGTTGACATGCATGGTTGCATTTTGGTTTTCTAGTTGCCAACCTTGAGCACGGCTGGCATCTCCCTGGACAATGGAGTGTACTAGACCAATTCCTGGGTTTGGATGTGTTGGTGCTGGTGCTGGAGCGGGAGCATATAATGGGAGTGGATTATAGACAATCCCCAAGCCAGGTTGTTGTTGGGGTTGAGCCGGTGGACGCTGCCGCTGCTGCTGCCTAGCCTTCATTGCCTATATGCCTTCTCCCATTTGGGCCCAATCAATGCTGCCTTGGTCATTTAGATCGTGGATGTAATCCTTGAATTGAAAACACACTTCTACAAAGTGTGACCGGGACACCGATGGTAAGCACGGTATCGAGACATATCTGCGTTTTCTCGGCCAAACCTCTCTTTCCTCGAGCAATTCCAAGCTGTTTCTCTGCCATAAGTACATTGAAGATGCTCGGTCAAGCGATGAGGGAGTTGTTGGTAATTCTCTTCTCCTAGGACCTCCCCTTCATAGTGCACGATTGGGTGGTGGCGGTGCCCTATTGTAGGTAGGTTGACAAGGTTGCCGGGGTTGTGCTGCGGGGCCGACGGGGTTGTTGTGGTTGTCGTGGTTGTTGTGGCCCTAACTTGTTATTGAGGGGGATAATAGGAAAGGTTTTGTGGTGGGTTTACGAACTAGTTTTGACGGTTCCCTCCCCGGTTCCCCACAATGTTTATAGCTTCATTGTTGACCACTCCTTTGGTTGTAGGTCCAACTGCTGCTGAGGGGGTTTTCTGAAGTTTCTAGGTTTAGGGATCAAAAGGGTTTATCATTGTGGCATCTTTGAAGTGGGCTTGCAAGTATCGAGCACTATCATAGAGTTCATTCATGGTGGTAGGACGGTGCATGATCAATACATTCCTCAGAGCTGGTGTAGTGTTCCCGATAAGCATTTTCACTTGTTCCCCTTCAGAAATAACATTTGTCAATTTCTCTGCCATTCCCCTCCAGCGATCAGCAAACTTTATGAAGTCCTCCTCAGGCTTCATCTTCTCAGCAATCAAATCCATGATGGAGCATGATGGTACTACCCAGTCTCTGTATCTTTGAAAAAAATTGGTCTTCACAATATCGAAGTCTCCTGCCTCAAAGGAGTCGAGCGAGTAGAACCATTCCAATGCAAACCCTTTTAGTGATCGGCGGAATAAGAAAGCAAGAACCCTACGATCATTTTACCAGAATGAGGACTCGTAGAGAAAATCTTTTAGGTGAAGAAAAGGATTGCCAGTACCATTGTAGCGGCGATAAACTGGTAGCTCAGAAGGTGGCAGGTGAAGAACTGGCAAAGAAGGAATAGAGATCTCAGGAACTGACTTGGAGTACAGGCGACATCTCAGCTCTTCATAACGTTCATTCATCCGTGTGAGCTGATCCATGATTGCCTGGTGAGAGCAGGTGTTCTTGGTTTATTGGTGGGGGTATGTAGTTAGAGGCATGGATTCTGGAATTGAGGAGCATGACTTGGAAAATTCACTGAAGATTGTCCCATGACTTGGTGGGTCGGGGGAGCAACATGGTTAAAATAAGATGATGGAACAAATGATGGTTGAACCACAGATGGTTGAACTATAGATGGTTAAACTACAGATGGTTGAACTATAGATGGTTGTGCTAATGTTGGTTGAATCACAGGTGGTTGAACAAAAGGTGATTGAATGAGTGGTGGTCAAACAGGACAAGGTGATGAGGCAATTTGATTGGCTTCACTCGATACGAGGCAATTTTGCCGTTCACCATGGATTGTTTGCGGGCGTAGGTTTCTCGGGTCAAGATAGAGAGACAACTCCCTAAAGAGTTGTTCAACATCACGAGGAGCAGAGATGGTTGAGGGACCTCTTGCGCTTTCGACTCAAACAATGGATTAACAAGACTATCCGACGTAATTGGTTGGTGACC
Organism: Cryptocoryne crispatula var. balansae; assembly: GCA_036172225.1. Taxonomy (NCBI): domain Eukaryota; kingdom Viridiplantae; phylum Streptophyta; class Magnoliopsida; order Alismatales; family Araceae; genus Cryptocoryne; species Cryptocoryne crispatula. The sequence continues at coordinate 12,408,312 of CM069934.1, forward strand.
CATCTCATGCTCTTGATGTTCACTTGTTCTCGCCATTCCAACATGCCTTCCAAACCTTAATTGCATTGAACAAGTTGGCAAAATAAACAAAGAACTTTTTATGTTTTTTTTAGTATCTTGCAAAAAAATTGTTAAAGGTTTGAATTTTTTTTTGACAAACAAGTGATGCAAAGATTTGAAACAAAAATTACGCAATGATTTTGATTAAACCTTAGGTTTATAGATTTTGTTAAGAATTGTTCTCTCAACAAATGGGTTAGGATCCTAACTCCAATCTCCAATGACCTAGGTTTCACACAATCTCACCACGCGTAGGTAACATAGGATGCTTCGGGTTTTGGGGAGTGGTACAACCAACCCAATCATGAAGAGGAATACTCCACGTATGAGGAATTACGAAGGCCTTGATGAAAGCCAACCAAGTCAACTAGGAAGGAATATCTCAGAAGAGAGGTCAGAATCCACCAAGAGGGTGTTTTGGATGGGAGGGGTAAATGGAAGAGTGAGCTCCCGCCTCAAAAAAGTGTAAAAGAAAAAGGTAGAGAGAAGGAACAGAGAATGCAATCAAGTAATAAAGCAAGTAATAAGCAAAACATAAACTTAAATAAACAAGCAATCATATAAGGAAAGTAACTAGAAAACTAGTCAAGCAACTAGAAACTAGAATCTAGACCTTGTTTCTTATGTGAGCCAAATGGAGATAGTGAAAAGTGATGGAAAGAAGAAGGTTCAGTTCTGATAGCCAAGCAAAAGGGTGGTCCACATGGGGACCGATGTAAGAATAAGCTGGTTCACGTGGGAACCGGGGTAAAAGGTAAAGGTGGTTCACGCGGGAACCGGGTTTTGGGTAAAAAAAGGGGTGGTTCACGTGGGAACCGGTTTGAATGATTGAAAGAAGGCCACATGGGGCCAATTAAAAGTGAATAAGGATCTGATCCAAGTAGGGATAGATTTGAAGGAAAGTGGTTTGGTTCACGTCGGAACCGAAGTAAAGAAAGAGATTGGTTCACGTGGGAACCGGTTTAAAAAGAAAAGGGTGGTTCACACGGGAACCGGTTTAAATAAAATGACAAAAATTAAATGACATACTTGGCACTTCAGATCTGATGAAATATGGGTAAAATCATAAATTTTGAGATGGCATGAAGTTTAAGAAAGGTGGAAAGAAGGAAAGGCTCATGTAGGAACAAGTCTAGAACTAGAACTAGTTGCAAACAAAACACTAAGCACCCACGGTAAAAGACATTGCTTGTCCCACTGTGGTCGCCACAAAGCTGTCGACTCTAAAAATTTGACGGGGCCTTCACCTTTTCAAGGAAGTCCGTGAATCCAGATCGTCACCTCAAGAGGGGGATGAGAAAGAAAGGAAGAAAATACGAAAAGCAACTCTCACCTCGGTCCCACACTCACATTGATCCCCGAACTTTCATCCCTTGGCGTCGCTTGATCACCAAAGAGATGGTTCAGGTCATGTGGGAGGAGGGTGAGAAGAAGGAAATTAAGACATGTGGTTGCCAGGAACCGCGGGTCCCGATTTTTGAAATAAAATTGACCGTGTGTACCTTAGCGTGAAGAATGTGGGTTAAAGCTTCTCCTTCTTCGGCCGGCCGATGAAGAAGAGTCCTCAACGTGTGGGTTCTTGATCTTCTATGCAACTAGACAAACAAACAAGTGAAAAAGACAATTATAACTAGACAAAGTGGAGTATATGTAAATAAAATAACATGAAACACACAATTGACTAGAAACTGACCAGATTCCGGTTATCTCTAACCCCTCTTTTTCTATTTTCGTATTAACAGACTAAAAGTAATGTAAAAATATGTAAAAAAATAATATGATGATGGAGAATCATGAAACAAAGAGATAGGAAAAAGAACAGTAAGATTCTGAATAGAATAGAGAGAGATATGGCCAAATCTGGGTTATCGAAAAAGCCGAGCAACGATCCGGGATCTGCTAGGCGCGACTTTGCTTCTGCACTCATCACAAAAAGCCCTGACCTTAGAATCAAGTGTCGTCTATTTAAAACTGAAGAAAACTTGAGGAGGAAGAACTTTTATGAAGAGAGCTGTGGCAGCAGACGCCCACACGCTGCTGTAGAGGCCAAAGAAGAGAGACCTAGCAGATCACCTGCAGACCAGCCTTCCTCTCTTTTGAACCGACTTCTCTCTCCAAAAACTTGAAATTCTCTCTCTAAAAATCACAAAATCAATGCAGGAGGGAGGTTGGATGTCTTGATATGCCTGGGAGGTCGTGCTCATGCCTTTGGAATGACCGGAATCAGAGTTTATTTATAGGAGAACGACCGTCGCGATCTGTGCTAAAAAACTGGGCACCTTGTGCCCTAGTGTTGGGCGCATGTGCCCTGGTGCTGGCCGCATGTGCCCCCACTTGAGGGCGCATGGCAATTTTTTCGAAATTTTTGGTCTTATCTGGTCCGATCCGTTCAGAGGTAGAGTCCTGGTGAAAAAATGGTTCCCTCGTGCCTCAGCGGTAGGGCGCATGTGCCCTCAAGTTAGGGCACAAGGTCACGTTCCTCGGGGGTAGGGCACATGGGCACGTGCCCCGGGTCCCGGGCGCATGTGACCGGGGACACAGGCGCATGGGATTGTTTTGCGCGTCCTTCTTCCGGAAGCCATTGCGAACATTGGGGAGGACTCCTAGGTTTATGCATAGCATCAATGCTCCTCTCAAGCACGGGCCTCAATTCATCGAATATTGCATTAATTTCACATCTTATTTTGCTTCCCCAATTATTGAATAACTCGGCCCATATCGTTTTTTTCTTGACAATTTCAAAATCCTATATCTCTACTTCGTTCAATAAAAAAAACCAATCTAGGGCTGCACCCTCTAAAGATCTCCTAAAAAGAAAGGCAAGGGTCTTTCTATCATTACGCCACCGAGATGATTTGCTCAGAAATCATTGACATGGGTGAAGGGATCACACGAGCCATTGTAGCGATGGTAGGTTGGCATTTGTGATTAGGGGATGTAGATAGTATAGAGTGGAAATTCAAGGGTTTCTTGATCCTTGGCAATAGGTGGGGAGGAATTCACCAGGGGTGTGCATGTGGCACTTGGATGGGAGGGGGGTGGGTTTGTGTGCAAGCTAAAGAATGACCCATAATGGGGTGAGTAGCTGAAGTAGCATGGCAGGACTGCCTGTGTGGGGTTATGGTAAGAGGTTGAACTACCGATTGGGGAGGTGAGGCAGCTCGGTTGACTTTGGCTAGACCATGATTGACAAACGTCTTGCCCTTTGCTAGGGACTGCACAATTGAGAAGGATTTATCATCAAGGTGGAGAGATAGACCACTCGAAGGAGTTGCTCCATGCCGAGCGGAGCAGGTGATGGGTGGGATCTTGAATTTTGGGTTCCCTCGATGGCATTAACATGGCCCTACGGTTGGACCATGGGTTGTTGTAGCATGTAGTGACCCGTCTTGTAGTAGTCCAGCATCCTAACGTGTCTTTCGGACCTTAGCATCATGGGTATCCTGACGATCTTTCTTCAAAGATGGTTAAAAAAGGAAGGGCAAGTCAAGCACACAATTGAAGATTTTTTTGTTATGTTTTGTTTTGTTTGATTTTTTTTGTTTCAATTTGGTTGTTTGAAAAACAAGTTGAACACAAAATTAAAGAGGTTTTTGTTTTTTTATGTGTTTTGTAAGAATAAATTTTTGGTTGTTTTCAATTTTTTGTGAGCAAGCAAGTTATGCAAACAAGGTTTTAAAATGACTACTCGACAATATTTGGGTTGAAACCTTAGATTAGATAGATTGTTAGCAATTGTTCACTCAAATGGGTATGGTTCCTATTAATTCAATCTTCAAGACCTAAGATTGTCACTCAATCACCATGAGTAGGTACTTGGGATCTTCGGGTTTTGGGAAAGTGGTACAACCGGCCCAATCGTTCGGAGAGGAATACTCCATGGATGGGGACTTACGGAGGTCTTGATGGAAACAACCAAATCAAATAGGAAGGAATATCCCATAAGAGAGGTTAGAATCCACCAAGAGAGTGTTTGGAGGGTGAGGGTGTGTTGGGAGAGAGAGCTCCCGCCTTGAATGCCCTACGGATCGGAACAAGTCCGGTACCGAATGCAAAAAGCTAATGCAAAAGTAAAATGGAGGGTAAGAAAATAAGAAGCAATCAATATGCAAAAACATGAAATGAAAGGAAGTAAGTAAATCGAGCATGTGATATGCAAATGAGACAAGCAATCAAGCAACAAAACAAATAGTCTAGTGACTAGAACCGAATTAGAATGAAACTAGTTGCACAAACAAATCCAGCTAACATAGTTAAAGACATTGGTTGTCCCACCATGGTGGTCAAAAAGTTGTCGACTCCAAAAATGGGTTCCAGATCGGCACCTCAAGAGAAGGTAAAAGATGGAATAGGGGAAAGAGAGTGAATCGAAAAATACTCGGAAAGTAGTAAAAAGTCCTCGCCTCAACCCCACACTAACATTGATCCCCGAACTTTCATCTCACGGCGTTGCTCAAGCACCGGAGATGGTTCGGGTCATGTGGGAGGAGAGGGAGGAATAAATGACTTAATGCATAAGAAGATTGAAGAAGTGGTCGCCAGGAGCCGCGGGCTCCACTTTATGTAATGAAAATAGAAAGAAGTTGACTTTGTGTACCTTAGCGTGGAGGATTGGGATGTGGGTTCAACCTTCTTCTTCTTTGGCCGGCACGATGAAGAAGTGTTCAACCGGTGCTAGGAATCGTCGCTTCCGATGACTTTATAAGGGAATGGTATGTCATGAAGCGAAGTGATTCGGAGTGAACTGTAATGGAATGCAAGTGAACGTAGATGAATGTAGTGGAATGGAATGGTGATAGACTAAAAGGGTGGTATCAAGGTGTAGGTATAGGCATGCTTATCTTCTCAATTCAGCAAAGTGAATCTCACTAAATATTCTAGATCGCTTTCATGTTCCATCAAAATCTTATATAGTCAATTGGTAAAAGACATGCCATTGGCACGAGAGATGAGAAATAAAAGGATAAAGGAGTAGTCAACCCTCAGCGCGGTGAGGAGTCCCCGAATTCGTAGGTTCATCATTATCCAACAACCCAAACTTTGCAATGTTCTTGTACTATGATGGGCTAAAGTTTAAAAAGGAAATTGATTTTAAAATGAAAGGAATACCAATCCATCAGATTTGGAATCTCAAGTTTATTTAAGCTTCACCAAAATACCCAGCTTAGTTCTGAGTGGAATAATCTCAAGTTCTAAAAGGGTTCATTTAAGCATAATAAAATTGCTCGTGTATCGTGAAAACAGTGAATCATGCTCTAGCAGAAAACCCAGTTTTTTGGACAACGAAAAAATAGACTTAAGCCATAGTAGGATTGAAAGATAATGGTAGGACTAACATAGAATGATGGGAAAGAAGAAACAATGGCATGACAAACAAGATAGAATAAAAGACATGGTGGGATAAAAATAAAAGACCCGGTGGGATAAAAATAAAAGACATGGTGGGATAAAATAAAAGACATGGTAGGATAAAATAAAAGACATGGTGAGATAAAATAGTAAAACATGGTGGGATAAAATAATAAAAATGGTGGGATAAAAATAAAAGACACAGTGAGATAAAAATAAAAGACACGATGGGATAAAAATAAAATACACGATGGGATAAAAGAGTAAAACATGGTGGGACAACATTGGTAACAATGAAGAATGAAAAAGAGATGGATATGAAAACAAAGAAAATTATGTAGAAAATAGTTGATGATATAGATTGTCTATTGGAGGTCAAGACACCTAATTAGGAACCATCATCCCTCCAATGTTCAATTTTGGCTTATCCATCATAGAAATGACCTAGCCGTCATAGATTTTGTTGAAGGGGATCTCGGCCTAGTCATCTTCACTCTCAAGGTCTTCAACATCAATGCATATAATACATATTAAATGAACCTAACATAGCTAAAGGACAAATGGTAGAAGTGATGTGAGTGAGAATATGACAAATGATGTGAGGATGAGAATATGAATCTAAGTGAAGTCTTCATGCGTGATCTACCAACTTGCATCGACTGCTTGATTCATTTTGACGGAATATAGCACCACGATAATGTCCAGCTGGGTGGCACTTCATCTCTTTTTGTTGGAGGGTTGGCATGACATTTCTTTGGGAACACCGATCTCACAAATTCACTGTTGAACTTAGAAGGTTGCCTGCACATTTCTAATTAGTACCCAACAGACGAAATTGTCAAATGAAGCATATTGTTCCCAAAATGATCAACTAAAATTTTTACTATCAGAATAATCATTTGGAGGTCAAAACAATATTTTTGATGATAGTTCCTTTAGCAAAAAATGTCATTCTCAACATTCTGGACAATTTCTAATTTTTTGAGATTTTTATGAATTTTTCAAAAATTTTTGGTCTATGTGCCCCCGATCGAGGGCACGTGCCTATATGCCTAGGGGTTGGGGCACCTAGCCATGTGCCCCCAGATGAGGGCACATGCGCCCTGGGCCATTTTTTTTTTTTTTGCAAAAAATTGTACTTGATGGCCCTTCTCTTTTTGCCTCTTCAACTTCTGAAAGCACTTAACAAAGATGATTAAATTTTCACCATGACTCATCCCTTTGCTTGTTTATCGTTTGTCTTGATTTTAAGTCAAAGGGAGGAGCCTTCTTAACAAGGTAGAATTAAATAAATGACTTAAATAAAAATGGTGGTAAGGGTTGAGAAAACTTACCTATTGTGGTGAGAATATTTTACACCTACATTAAAGTCCCTAAAACACTTGATAAAAGGGGATTAGATCTTCACCATGACTCATCTCTTTGCCTATTACGGTTAACTTTGACTTAGGTCAAAGGGAAAGGCCTTCTTAATAAGGTAATTAAAGCCAAAATGAATGTGCGATACAGAAATAGAAATATGCTTGATAAAAAATAAACATGGATGCAACTAAGGCAATGATCATGACTAAGCTAAAAAAAGATGCATTTTTTTGGGTTTTCTCAGAAATTTTCAGTTCTTTTGGATTTTTGAAAACATTTTTTGAAATTTTTTTGAAATATATATTTTTTTGGATTTTTGAAATATTCATTTTTTTGGAATTTTAGAAATATTCATTTTTTTATATTTTTGAAATATGCAATTTGTTTAGATTTTTGAAATTTTTTATTTTTTAATTTTTTTGAAATATGCATTATTTTTGGATTTTTGAAATATGCATTTTTTTATTTTTGAAATATGCAATTTTTTGTGGAGAAAATACTGATAATTGAGATAGTTCATCGATCTTTGGGGTTTGTCAAGGCTCAAGTGGTAGATATCATGTACAAAATAAAGTTCCCTACCTAGAATCCTTCTAAGCTTCTTCCTTTGATCGACTTGGGTTCCACCTGGATTCGGTCAATTTACCCTACTTAAGGGGTTTAAGGAGGAAGAGTATAGAGGAAGTCCTTGATAGGGTTTGGAGATGTTGAAAGGGATTTCTCTACTAACACCCAAATTGCCCATTGGGGTTCGACCTCTTTAGGTCTTTCCTATTTTTTGCTCTTCTATGTGGCACATATTTAGACGGAGTTTTTGACCTGTGGGGACATTGCTCATCTTTTATTGCCTTTTGCCTTGACTATTATTCTGGGTACTCATTCAAACAGGTTGATCATTTTCTTTTTTTTAACCTGAGGGGTTCATTGCTCATCTTTTGGCACCCTTTTGCACCCTCCAAGACGGCCTCCTACTAGGGTGGCTGGTATTTTCGATACTACCCCTCTCTAATCTTTTCTCCCTATCTTGGACCGAGTAGAAGAGAATAGGGTAAGGGACTCCTTCCGTTTCTAGATTTCTGCCTTACCTTTCACAAGTGTCGGGTTGTCTGGATTCTAGGATCGGTAGGTGTTGTGTGTGTAGGATGGTACCTACCCTTGACTTCTCATGAACAACCTAGGATCAATGACTTGAGATTTTACCAGTGGTTTCTCCATTTTTAGGGAAATTTTTTTTTAGGTAAACTCCATTCCAAGGATGTTTCAATTTTTCTTCATCTGCGTTAGTTAACTCGTATGCATTGCTTGGATATATTTTTCAGTGATTAAAAAAGGCCCTTCACAATTATGTTGAAATTTGGAGCGGGGAGCCCCCGGCTTAACAAAAATTCTTTTAATGACCATCTCACCGATCTCGAATTTTATCTCGACCACCCTCTTTTGATAAAACCTTTTAAGTCTATGCTGGTAAGTCCAGGCATGCCCGACGGTAGCTAGCCTTCTTTCATCCAAGAGTTCAAGCTGTACATGGAGAGATTCTCATCTCTCATCAGCAGGAATATCCCTGTCGAGCTGAACTCGAAGAGATGGAAGTAATACTTCGTAGGGGACCACTACTTCCATCCCATATGCCAAAGCATACGGGGTTTGTCCAGTGGGAGTCCTTACAGAAGTACAATAAGCCCATAGAGCTTCTACAAGCTTATCAGGCCAGCCGGCAAACTTGCTAGACTTACAAGATTTCTTGATGATCTTGATCAAGGTATTATTGGTGGCTTCTACTTGACCATTGCCTTGAGGATAGTATGGTAATGAATGATGCAATGAAATGCGATACATGTTGCAAAGATCACACAGATCTTGAGAGAGAAATTGTGGCCCATTATTAGTGACAATGTCGTTGGGGATCCCGAACGTTGCAAGGATGTTGCACTTGATGAAAGAGCAGACTGTTGTCGCTTTAATCTCCATGAACGCTTTCGCTTCAGCCCACTTTGCAATGTATTGTCGTCAGAATGAATGATTTTAAGCACATTTCTGAGTTGAGGTCACTCAAGAGGCCAATGATATCAAAAGCCCACATGGCGAAAGGCCATGGGGTATGAATTGGATGAAGGGAAGATACGGGAGAATGAATCTTGTCAGTATGGAGTTGACATGAATGACAGTGTCGGACAAAGATGGAGCAGTCTTCTTCTAGAGTTGGCTAATAATACCCTTGTCGGATGGTTTTCTTAGCAAGGGCTTGGGCATTCACATGACCACCACAAACTCCAGAATGTACTTCCTTCAGCACCAACTTGGCTTCTTCTTCATCAAGACACTTGAGTAAGATTCCACTTAGGCTTCTCTTATAGAGCACTCCTCCTAGGATTGTATACCTCTAGGATACTCTTCTAATTGCCTTCTTTTCTTTGGTGGTTGATACAGGTGGGTATGACTAATCTTGGCAATACCTCGCAATCTCGTCATACCAAGGTCTCCCACCTTCTTCTAATTCTTCCAACTCAATTGAGGATATTTCTTCTTTATGTTCCAAGTATTCCTTTTTGTTGAACCTCTCCTTAAACATTAGGAAACGTCCATCCTCAATTGCTGGAATTGACCTCTTACAGATGTGGATAGTCCACACTTGCCTACCTAGCGGGGCAGATAAAGATGAAGCTAGTGAAGCTAAGGCATCGGCAAGGACATTCTGAGAACGGGGGACATGGACAAAGGTGAGTTTGAAGAATAGCTTGATGTAGCAGGTGGTTAGCTCCTTGTAGGGTTTGAGGTTTGGATGGGAAGTTCAGTATTTGGATAGGACTTGGCGTAGGATCAATTGACTATCACCTATCACCCTCAGTTCAGTGGCACCATGGAAGTGAGTAGCCTCTAGCTCGGCCAGCAAGGCTTAATACTCAGCTATGTTGTTGGTTGCTAGAAAGTCGAGCTGATAAGCCTGTGGAACGGTGACACCTTCGGGTGATAGAAGGACAATACCTATCCCTCTACCATGAGAATTCAGTGCCCCGTCAAAGTATAATGTCCAAAGATTGGAAGATTGGACTGACATTAGTTTGTCATCCGGGAACTCCGACCGGACTGGGTCAAAGATGGGCATGGGATGATGTGCAAGGTGTTCTGCAATAGCGTAGCCCTTGATTGCGACCGCGAAACATAGGTGATATCAAATTGGTACAATAAACTCTGCCATCACCCTAACCAATCAGTCAAAATTGTCTTCTCTAACAAAAACTTGATAGGATTGATACGAGCAATGAGCTTGACTTGGTGAGCAAGAAAATAGTGCTTGAGTTTCTGAACCACCCATACAAGAGCAGCACAGGTCTTTTCTACCATAGTGCACTTCAGCTCACAAGTATCAAACATCTTGGACAAGTAGTAAGTAGCTCATTCTTTCCCTTCTTCATCAACTTGTGCAAGGACTGCTCTAAAAGAGTTCTCAAGAACCAAAATATAGAAGACCAAGGGCTTGTCAGGAATTGGTGGTCTAAGTACAGGGGGACTTGCCAGGTATGTTTTAAACCCATCAAACACCTCCTGGCACTTCAAATCCCATTTAAACTTGGCCCCCGCCTTGGTTAACTCATAGAAAGATTTACACCTTTGGGTGTGTTGTGAGATAAATCAGCGGACAAATTGTAGCCTCCCAATCAATCCTCGAAACTCTTTCATATTCTTCGGGGGAGGCATAGAAATAATTTATTTGGCCTTGTTTGGGTCGATCTCTATGCCCCCTTTGCTTACTATGAACCCTAATAGCTTTCCTGATGAAACTCCAAATGTACACTTCTTAGGGTTCATTTTTAGCTTGTATTCTCTAGCTCGTTGCAAAACCTTCCTTAGTACTTCAGCATGATCTTCCCAACTCTTAGACTTGATAACTAAATCATCCACATACACCTCTACAAGGGTGTGCATCATGTCATGAAATATAGCCATCATAGCCCTTTGATATGTAGAACCAACATTCTTTAACCCAAAGGGCATGACAACATAGCAATATGTTCCCCAAGGTGTAGTGAACGAGGTCTTCTCTTGGTCCTCCTCGGCTAACCAGATCTGATTGTATCCAGAATAACCATCCATGAATGAAAGCATTTCAAATCCAGCTGTGTTATCTACCAAAACATCGATGTGAAGTAAAGGGAAATCATCCTTAGGACACGCTCGATTTAAGTCCCTAAAGTCTATTTAAATCCAAACCTGTACATCCTTCTTCATAATAGGAACTATGTTAGCCAACCATTGCGGATATAGGATGACTTTAATAAATTTTGTTTGGTGTAGTTTGCCGACCTCTTCTTTCATTTTGAGTGCAATATTAGGGTGGAATCTCCTGAGCTTTTGTTTAACCGGGATAGTTCCAGATTTCATGTTAATCTATGTTCAACTAATAAATTATCTAATCCCGGCATGTCTTCATATGGCTATGCAAATGTGTCCTTATATTCTTTTAAAACATTGATCAAACGTCGTTCTTCTGAGGAAGTGAGGTTTGCACTGATGAGGATAGTCTTAGGATCTTCCAGGGTTCCTAAATTCAGTTCCTTGGTTGGTTCATTCCCTGTGGCTGATGGTTCTTCAAATCTTTTAAGCCCAAATGCATATACATCGGCCAAGTCCTCAATTTCATCCTCAAATTCGGGATCCTTCTCTGATACTACCTCATATGCTCTCAAAGTATGATCTATGTTATGCTCATCCTCATATTGGATTTCATCTAGCTGGATGGTATTATCTAAAAAGTTTGGCAGCCTTGCACACTCTACGCATTTCTGTGCCAATTGTTGCAGATACCTATTTGGAACTCGCTTACCTCTGACTTTCCTATTTCCTAACCTAACTTGACCTACTGAAGATAAAGCTGGAAAGGTGGTATTTACAGTGGAGGGGGGATCGAGTAAATCGATCAATGATTCAGAAAAGAGGGATCCCTGATTGGGAGTACCCTCTGGGACGAGTAGAGACGTCTCCTCGATGAAAATGTGAGTTTCAGAGAAGACATTTTTTTTTGGAATTTTATAATAAGAAGACAGACTGAGCCTGAGTGACTCGAGGCTTGCTAGGAGCTGACAGAATTAACAGAAATAAAAACTTAAGGATAAAAGGGAAAAAGGGACTCGTGGGCCCAATGGTAATAGAAAGTGGACACATGGGTCCAAAACTGATGTAAAAAGTAAACGGGTACATGGAATCGATCTTAGAAATAGATGGGCATGTGAGTCCATGCTGGAAAGAACCCTTAGTTCTAAAGTTGATGAGGGAACTAAATGGGCAAGATGGCCCAGTAAGAGTGGAAGGTTGAAGAGGGCACAAGGGCCCAAAGTGAGTAAGTGGGCTCTAAAGCCCATCCAAAAGATCTAAGAACAATGGCACAAGGTTTAAACATGAGTTTGTTATGCTCGGGCCTCGCGGAATAGTTCTGACTTGGTTGGTAGCTTGCTCAACATGATGATCCAAGATTGGTCTGCCCTTGGGTGGTTCTTGGTGCTTTTCTCCACTTGAGAACAAACGAGTCAAAGATAAGCATAGATCTTCCAAGTCTTCTTCTTCTTCATCTGGAGCTTTTCTTCTCTTTACAGCCATCATGGAACTCTTGTCATCTTCAGCCATCATCATGGTCTCCCCTTTGATAAAGAATGTGTGGAGTCCCATGGCATATCCTGGCTGGAAGATCATCGTTGGGTTGGAATCCTCTTCATATCCCAACTCCTGCCTACGTGGCCTTTTCACAGTTTGAATTAGCTGAGTGATCCCTTGAAGATCTTTGCCCAAACCTTTTCTAGGCTGATAGCCTAGTTTCATCATCATCCGCCATCCCACTGTGTTAGGTAGAGAGGCGGTCATGCATCTAACTTCTGGTAATTCTCCCACTGAGATCTAGGAGTATCGACAGTCCTAAGGGTGATGTAAAAGTAGCATCATTCATCTCGTCTCTTACAAGCATGCTAGTCACCTTGACCACTTGTCCTTTAAAGGGAAACTTTATGCATTGGTAGTTTGTTGAAGCCACAGCTCCTATGGCTTCCAAATAAGGCCTCCCAAGTATAGCCTAAAAAGTTGAATCCAATTCTAGAACATGAAAATCCGTTGTGACTGTACATGGTCCAAGTTTAACCTCTAGAGTGACCACCCCACGTGCAGACTTCTTGGAGTTGTCATAGGCCATCACCATGGCACAGGATGGCTTGATTTGTTGCTCAGAAATGCCGCACAACTGCAAAGTTTCTGGAGGCATAACGTTGATAGAAGCTCCAGTGTCAACCAAACATGATTTTACTTCAATATTACAGATGATAATGGCCACATGCAAAGCATATCTCCTGACCTCATATGCTCTCAAAGTATGATCTATGTTATGCTCATCCTCATATCAGATTTCATTCAGCTAGATGGTATTCTCTAAAAAGTTTGTTAGCCTTGCACACTCTACACATTTCTACGCCAATTCTTGTAGATATCTACTTGGAACTCATTTACCTCGACTTTTCTATTTCCTAACCTAACCTAACCTACAGAAGATAAAGCTGGAAAAGAGGTATTTATAATGGAGGGAGGATCGAGTAAATCAATCAATGATTTAGAAGAGAGAGATCCCTAATTGGGAGCGCCCTCTGGGATGAGTAGAGACGTCTCCTCAATGGAAATGTGAGTTTTAGAGAAGACATTTTTTCCGGGATTTTCAAATAAGAAGACAGACCGAGCTAGAATGGCTCAAGACTTGTTAGAAGGCGATGGAATTAACGAGAGATACAACTTAAGAATAAAAGGAAAAAAGGGGCTCGTAGGCCCAATGGTAATAGAAAATGGGCACATGGGTTCAAAATTGATGAAAAAAGTGAACGGGTACGCAGACTCAATTACGGAAATGGATGGGCATGTGAGCCCATGCCGAAAAGAGCCCTTAGTTTTGAAGGCGATGAGGGAAGTAAATGGGCAAGCAGTGATAGAAATGTATGCCCTACAAGCCAATCATATATGATATGATTCGACATTTCTAGAAATATCTCATTCAATTAATTAGGCAAATCTTCATTATAAGCTCTTATTAGAAGCGAATATCATAATGAAGTCCTTGATCAAATACAATGATGATTAAATCATGATGAGATCATGATAATGAGATTGATCATCTAGAGGTATTTGATCTAAATGTTCCTAGTCATAAGATACTTGAGACGGGACATCAAGGATCCGGATAGACTAGTGTATGTGATGTCTTCTCATGTGATGAGGACGACCGATCTCATTGGTCATTAGTGTGGAGACACTGAGATACACATATAGGTGCTCATTAGTTGAATGAGTTCACTGAACTGACCGAATTAGAAACCCTGAATGGTATCTTACCGAACTGTCTATCAGGGTCTTCTATCATCACGGTTGCATGGTTGGACCTTTGACCTGAGTCGCCAAAGATGCCTTGTTGGGTGGAACTTGTGCTTTGACCATTGACTTATGGATCACAATTTAGATGGTCCTATATAGCGATGGATCGGGTACAAGGAAAATCCGATGGAGGCAATTGAGCGGACAACAAGGGATCATCCACTCTCGGTAAGTGAGAGTGAATGTCCTATGGGATAGTACTCTAAATCCCTGGCCAGGGTAGATAGGATAATTGGAAAAGGAGTTTTCCAATTGATCCAATTCCGAGTACAGGATCCTATAGAGTCGGTACACTAAGGAGTTGACAGTCGATGCCGTACTCCTTTCCGACTAGGACATTGGATGGATGAGGGTTTATATCCATGTGGTAACTGATGATGGAAAGGCTCAATGGAGATGATATTATCCCCATAGCCATTTGGGATCATGGGATGTGGCTTGTACCCTTCATGATCGGTAGGCCGATTAATCTGTTATCGGATAACGGATTTAATTAAATTAAATAGAATTGTTCTATTTTATTTAGGCCTCAACCAAATAGGCTATTGGGCCTAGTGGGTCACACACAAAAGGACTTATCCACAAGTACAGGGGCAAGGACGTAATTTATAGAGATTTTGGGTTTTTATGAAAAATTCCATAATTCTCTATAAATACCAATGGTTTCAGCCAAATCCTATCAAGTCAAGGGTGAAAACCACGTCCCAAGTCTCCTCCCTACCTCCTCCTCTCTTTAGAAGGTGTCCATGGTCGATGGAGCTCCGTTCGGGAAGAGTTCTCGAGGCCGGCGCGAAGGGAGAACCTGTTGTGGATGAAGTTCGTGTGGATACTGCTGGAGACCGGACACTTGAACGGTTTGTAGAGCTTGAGAAGCTCATCTCCTTCCTCTCCATGGGATTATATGAATCCCTATCAGGTATATTCGAACCCGATTTGATCGGTTTTCCATTTTCGTCGTTCGGTTCTGATTGAGACGGATTCTAAAGGAACCCATAGGAATCGTCGCTTCCGCTGTACTAAATTTTAATGGACGATTCCTTACAAGCAGGCCCAGTGAGAATAGAAGGTTGAAAAGGGCACATGGGCCCAAAGTTAGTTCTCAGTTTGGTGGAAGAGGGTGGGCTTGGAAACCCATCCAATAGATCTAGAAACAATGGCACGAGGTTTAAGCATGGGATTGTTGTACTTGGGCCTCATAGAATGGTTTTGGATTGATTGGTAGCTTGCTCAACAAGATGATCCAAGATTGGTCTGCCCTTGAGTGGTTCTTGGTGCTCTTCCCCACTTGAGAACAAATAAGTCAAAGATAAGCACAGATCTTCCACGTCTTCTTCTTCATCTAGAGCCTTTCTTCTCTTGACAGCTATAATGGATCCCTTGTCATCTTCAGCCATCATCATGGCCTTCCCTTTGATAAAGAATGTGTGGAGTCCCATGGCATATCCTGGCTAGAAGACCCTCCTTGGGATGGAATCCTCTTCGTATCCCAACCCCTACCTATGTGGCCTTTTCAAAGATTCAATCGGTTGAGTGATCCCTTGAAGATCCTTGCCCAAACCTTTTCCAGACTGATAGCCCAATTTCTTCATCATCTGCCATCGCACTATGTCTGGTAGAGAGGTGGTCATGCATCTAACTTCTAGAAACTCTCCCACTGAGATCTGGGGTTGCATTGACAGTCCTAAAGATGAAAAAGCATTGTTTAGCTCGTCCCTTACAGGCATGCTGGTTACTTTGACAACTTGTCCTTTAAAGAGAAATTTTATGCATTGATGGTTTGTTGAAACCATAGCTCCTATTGCTTCCAAGTACAGCCTCCCAAGTATAGCCCGAAAAGTTGGATCCAATTCCAAAACATAAAAATTAGTTGTGACTGTACATGGTCCAAGTTTAACTTCTAGAGTGACCACTCCACGTGCAGACTTCTTGGAGTTGTCATAGGCTGTCACCATGGCACAAGATGGCTTGATTTGTTGTTCAGAAATGCCACACAACTGCAAAGTTTCTAGTGACATAACGTTGATGGAAGCTCCAGTGTCAACCAAACATGATTTCACTTCAATATTACAGATGATAACAACCACATGTAAGGCGTATCTCCTGACCTCTGGATTTGCTAATCCTCCTGAGAGAAAGTGAGTGTTGGGTGCTCACTTCTAGGGGCTAACACTAAAGTGATCTTCTAAGGTGGGAGATCTTCATTCACCATGAATTTTTGCAAATACTGCTGTAAAATTTCCTAGTGCACTTTTGATCTTTTAATCAACTCAAGTATGGAGATGCGGGTCGATGTCTTATCCAAATGTTTCAACAAATCATAGGCCATGCCTGGTAAGGATTCTTCCACTTGTTCCTCCTCCACTGGATCCTGCGGTTGAGTTCCGACTTGGGGAAAGAGCTGCTGGAACATCCTCCCACTCTGAAGCATTGGGTCTATTTGGCGGTCGGGTAGAGGTGATGGGTTAACTGGGGTGAGCTGTGGTGGAACAGGTGGTGTAGGTGCAAGTATGGTGGGTAATGATTGGTGGATCTGGGATGATTGGGTTTGTGGGTAGAAGGGTAAGATTTGGAGGTGGTAGTGATGGTGATGGTGGCGACTGATAAGAAGAGGCCGGGGTGCAGGAGTGGTGGTAATTTTTGGGGTTGGTGGTGTGATAGGTTGAGGTTTTGGGGTGACGGTGTTTATAGGTTGGGGGCTTAGGTTTGGTGGTGATTGCGGTGGCCGGATGAGCAAGGGCCGTGTGTAGCAATGGTTGAGGGAGGTGTAGTCAAGGTGGGGGTGGCCTAATGATGAGCCGGTGAGAAGAAGTAATAGCCAATGGTTTGGTTATTGAGCTTGGTGGTGGTTGTGGAGTAGATGGTGCATAGATTATTCTTCTAGTGGGGTTCCTAGCAGGAGGCCTAGGCTGGTTGATTGGCATGGTTGCATAATGGTTTTCTAGTTTCCATCCTTGAGCACAACTTGCAACTTTTTAGACAATGGAGTCTCCAAGACCAATTCCTAGGTTTGGATGTCTTGGTAATGATGCTGAAGCGGGAACATGTAATGGGTGCGGATACTAAACAATCCCCAAGCTAGGTTGTTGTTGAGGTTGAGCCGGTGGATGTTGTCACTACCGTCGTTTAGCCTTCATTGCTTGTATGCATTCTCCCATTTGAGCCCAATCAATGTTGTCTTGGTCATTTAGATCGTGGATGTAATCTTTGAATTGGAAGCACACTTCTATGGTGTGACCAAGGTACCGGTGGTAAGTATAGTATCGAGACATATATGCATTTGCTGGCTAAACCTTTCTTTCTTTGGACAATTCCAATTGTTTCTCTGCCATAAGTACATTGAAGATGTCGGTCAAGGAGTAAGGGAGTTGTCGGTAATTCTCTCTCCTAGGACCTCCCCTTCATGGTGCCTGATTGGGTGGTGGTGGTGCCCTATTGTAGGTAGGTTGACGAGGTTGTTGGGGTTACGCTCTTTTGGTTGAGGTGGTTGTTGTGGTTGTCGTGGTTGTTGTGGCATAAATTGTTGTTGAGGGGGATGGTAAGAAAGGTTCTATAGTGGGTTCCTAAACTGGTTTTGATGATTCTCTCATTGGTTCCCCCACAATGTTTACACCTTCATTGTTGACAACTCCCTCAGTTGTAGGCCCAGTTGGTGTAGAGGGGGTCTTCCTGATGTTTCTAGGTTTGGGATCAAATGGATTTATCATTGTGGCATCTTTGAAGTGGGTTTGCAAGTATCAGGCACTATCATAAAGTTCATTCATGGTGGTAGGACGGTGCATAATCAAGACGTTCCTTAGAGCTAGTGTGGTATTTTCAATGAGCATCTTTACTTGTTCCCCTTCAGAAATAACATCTGTTAGTTTCACTACCATTCCCCTTCAGCGATCAGTAGACTTTATGAAGTCCTCCTTGGGTTTCATCTTCTCGGCAATCAAATATGTAATTGAGCATGATGGTGTCACCCGGTCTCTGTACCTTTGCAAAAATTTGGTCTTGACAATATCAAAATCTCCTACCTCAAAGGGGTCAAGTAAGTAGAACCATTCCAATGCAAACCCTTCTAATGATCGGCGAAGCAAAAAATCAAGAACTTTACGATCATTTTTCTAGAATGAGAACTTGTAGATAAAATCTTTTAGGTGTAGAAAAGAATTGCCAGTACCATTGTAGCGGCGATATACTAGTAATTCCAAAGGTGGCAGGTGAAGAACTGGCAAAGAAGGAATAGAGACCTCAGGAATTGACTTGGAGTCCAAGAGACATCTCAGTTCTTCATGACGTTCATTCATCTGAGTGAGTTGGTGCATGATTGCTTGGATGAGAGCAGGTTCTTGGTTTATTGGTGGGGGATGTGGTTAGATGCGTGATTCTGGAATTGAGGAGCATAATTTGGCAAATTCTCTGAAGATTGTCCCATGACTTGGTGGTCCAAGGGAGCAACATGGTTGAAATAAGGTGACTGGACAAATGGTGGTTGAACCACAGATGGTTGAACTACAGATAGTTGTGCTAGTGATGGTTGAATCACAGATTGCTGAACAATAGGTGGTTGAACAAAGGATGATTGAATGAGTGGTGGTCGAACCATAGGACAAGGAGATGAGGCAACTTGGTTGGCCTCAGCCTGATCAGAGGCAATTTTTCCCTTTACCATGGATTGTATACAGGAATAGGTTTTTGGGTCAGTATAAAGAGACAACTCCCTAAAGAATTGTTCAACATCATGGGGAGCATATGGTTGACAGACCTCTTGTGCTTATGACTCAAACAAGGGATTAACATGACCGTCTGACAGAATTGGTTGGTGACCCATCTTGTGCTCTCGACGTTCAACGTGTTCCACCATTCCAACGTGCCTTCCAGACCTTAATTGCATTGTCACCCTTCAACTTCAAGGAGAGGGTAAAACAAACGAGTTGGCAAAACAAATAAAGAACTTTTTTTTTGGTTTTTAGTAACTTGCAAAAATGTTAGAGTTTTGAATTTTTGTTTGGCAAACAAGTGATGCAAAGACTTAAAAACAAGATTATGCAATGATTTTGTTTAAACCTCAGGTTTATGGATTTGTTAAGAATTGTTCTCTCAACAAATGGGTTAGGATCCTAACTCCAATAATCTCTAATGACCTAGGTTTTACACAATCTCACCACATGTAGGTAACCTAGGATGCTTCAGGTTTTGGGGAGTGGTACAACCAATCAGATTGTGAAGAGGAATACTCTACGTATGAGGAATTACAGAGGCCTTGATGAAAGCTAACCAAGTCAACTAGGAAAGAATATCCCAAAAGAGAGGTCAGAATCCACCAAGAGGGTGTTTTGGATGGGAGGGGTAAATTGGAGAGTGAACTCCCACCTCAAAAAGAAAAAAGTGTAAAAGAAGGAGGTAGAGAGAAGGAGTAGAGAATGCAATAAAGTATTAAAGTAATTAATAAGAAAAACATAAACTTAAATAAATAAGCAATCACACAAGACAAGTAACTAGAAACTAGACAAGTAACTAAAAACTATAATCTAGACCTTGTTTCATACGGGAGTCAAATGGAGGTAGTGAAAAGTGATGAAAAGAAGAGGGTTCAGATCTGATAGCCAAGCAAAATGGGTGGTCTACGCGGGGACCGATGTAAGAATAAGCTGGTTCACATGAGAATCGGGATAGAAGTGAAGGAGGTTCACACGGGAACCAGTTTTGGGTAGCAAAGGGGTGGTTCACGCGAGAACTAGTTTAAATAATTAAAGAGGGCCACGTGGGGTCAATTAAAGGTGAATAAGGATTTGATCCAAGTGGGGATAGATCTGAAGAAAATTGGTTTGGTTCACATGGGAACCAAAGTAAAGAAAGAGATTGGTTCACAGGGGAACCGATTTGAAAGGAAAAAAGAATAGTTCACACGGGAACCGGTTTAAATGGCAACTGAAAATAAAAAAGGGTCATGCAATGAAAAATTTGAGGGTGATAACCTAAAGCAAAATAGAAAAAAATCTGTTTTAAAGACTGAAAATAAATGATGGTTCAAGTGGGAACTGGTTTGTAGAAGAGAGTTGGTTCGCGTGGGAACTGGTTTTAAAAGCAAAGGTGGGTTCACATGGGAACTGGCTGAAACAAAATGATAGAAATTAAATGAGGTACTTGGCACTCCAGATCTAATGAAATCAGAAATTTTGAGATGGTATGAAATTAAGGTGGAAAGAAGGAAAGGCTCACGCAGGAACCAGTATAGAACTAGAACTAGTTGCAAGAAAACACTAAGCACTCACGGTTAAAGACATTGCTTATCCCACCGTGGTCGCCACAAAGCTATCAACTCCGAAAATACAATGGGGCTCTCCTTTTCAGGGTAGTCTGTGAATCCGGATCGCCACCTCAAGAGGGGATGAGAAAGAAAGGAAGAAAACACGGAAAGCAACTCATCCTAGGTCCCACACTCACAATGATCCCCGAACTTTCATCCATCGGCGTCACTCGATCACCAAAGAGATGGCTCGGGTCATGTGGGAGGAGGATGAGAATAAGAAAATTAAGGCATATGTGGTCGCCAGGAACCGCAGGTTCCGCTTTATGAAGTAAAAATGACCGTGTACCTTAGCAGGAAGAGTGCGGGTCAAAGCTTCTCTTTCTTCAGTCGGCTGATGAAGAAGAGTCCTCAACGCGTGGGTGCTTGATTTCCTATGCAACTAGACAAAAAAACAAATGAAAAAGACAATTAGAACTAAACAAAGTAGAGTTTATGTAAAGAAAATAACATAAAACATACAACTAAAAGCAAACTGACCGGATTCGGGTTATCTCTAACCCCTCTTTTTTATTTTTTGGATTAATAGACTAAAACTAATGCAAGGAAATGTGAAAAAATAATAGGAGGATGGATAATCACGAAACAAAGGGATAGGAAGAAGAACAGAAAGATTCTGATAGGAATAGAGAGAGATATGGCCAAATCTAGGTTGTCGAAAAAGTCAAGTAGTAGTCTAGGATCTGCCTGGTGCAACTTTGCTTATGCGCTCACCAAGACCAACCCTGGCCTCAAAATCACATGCCATGGATTGTAAACTGAAGAAGACTCGAAGAGGAAGAACTTTGATGTTGAGAGCTCGGGCAGAAGACATCCACACGCTGCTGTAGAAGCCGAAGAAGAGAGACCTACCAGATCATTCATATCTAATGATTTTCAAAAAAGTGGTGACAAAACGTATAGCTTGTACAAATCATTCCATTTTCCAATTCGACCCGATCCATTCATTCATAGAACTATTTACTAGATTGTAGACATTTCTGCAACACCTCTAACAAAGGAACAAATAGTCTAGTTATCGGAATAATCAAAAGAAGTTCTTCTATAGACAAGCCTTCCTCTCTTCTAAACTGACCTCTCTCTTTCTAAAAACTTGAAATTCTCTCTCTAAAAATTACAAAATCGATACAGGAGGGAGCTTGGATGTCTTGAGATGCTCGGGGGGTCGTGAACCAGCCTCTGGAATGACTGGAATTAGAGTCTATTTATAAGAGAAAATCAGCACGATCCATAGCTAAAAATCAGGCACCTTGCGCCCCAGTCCTGGGTGCATGCACCTTGGTCCAGGGGGCGCATCCAATCCACCCTACAAAGTCGGTCTAATCCGGCCGAAAAATTCGATCCGATCCGGTTAGAGGTAGAGTCCTAGTCGAAAACTGGTTGCCTCGTACCCCCGATTGGGGGCACATGGCCATGTGCCTCAGGGTGGGGGCGCATGGCCATGTGCCATGGATCCAGGGCACATGTGCACAGGGACTAGGGCACATGGGACTGATTTTTGCGTCTTTCTTCCGGAAGCCATTGTGGATACTCCCGAACTCGAAATTCGATGTTGTTTGTTGTGTTGAAAAGATAACAGGCCGAAGAAGATTTCTATAGAAATGGATCAGCCATCACACTCCCCAAAACTTCAAAATTTTATTCGTAAGTTAGGATAGTGAATAGAAGATATGATACTGGTCAGAATGACTCCGATGGCCAACCGGAAAGACACGACATGAAAAAAAACTTGTCTGGAGCATGAATTTGACCATAATCTTCAATGCATGATCATTAGGCATTGGTTATCCATCTAATTTCCATGTTTACACAATTTATGTGTGACTTTCACTCGAAAATTATGGCTTTGTGCGTAAAACTTTAAAAAGTGTCTGATTTCATTCGGCAAAGCTCCAAATCAACATAAAAGGACTCGGCATCATTCTAAGATCAATCACATATGTTACCCTATAAAACATGAGTTTTATGCTCTGAATTAGGCAAATTTGGTGTGTCTACACTCCCCTTGGTTAAAACCTAGGTTTCTTATTAAGTTATATACATTCATGGGTTTGTATACCCTTAAGCCACTTGTAAGAGTTAGAAGTTAGTTCGTGGAAGGTTGGAGAGTGGGATCACTTGAAGAAGCACCCTTCTGAAGTGGGAGCATGCCAACTCAAGCATTTAAAGCAAGGATTTGCACTTATAGGGGTCCCTTAGGTGCATGCTTAGGGTTCAGTCCATGGTCACCTATTTTTATGCATATTTGATATGTGGATGTGTGCTACGGGTTATACCTTGATCCTAGGATCTATATAGATGCAATATAAGATATTGATTTTAAAATAGGAAAAGACAATAAAATCTGATATAAACTTTATCTATTCTAATCAAGTTTAGAACTTGATAGATCCACCTGAGGATATAGTATCCATAAGAAATAAATGGCTCATTAAAGAATAGATTGGAGTGGATTAAAAGGCAGAGACCTTCAAAGGTGAGAATAGTTGAAAAGGATATCATCTAAGTCAAATGGTTGACTATGATGAGATCTTTTACCTATTCTATAGATTAATCCATTTGAATTTTGATTATTACACACTATGATTATAAGATAAGCTAATTGGATGTTAAGATGGTGTTCCTCTAAGGTATTTTGAGAAACAGGTGTATATGATACAATTATAGGGAATCCAGTCTCAATAACATCCAAGAAGAGTGTGTATTAAGTTCATCTATAGACTGAAGTATAACTTCCCATAGATCATATATAAGGTTTAATGAGATTAAATCTTATGACTTTGTTAAGAACGAAGAGGAGCCTTGTGTATTCAACAAGATAAGTGGGAGTGCTATTACTTTCTTGACATTTTATGTTGATGACATTCTACTCAGTAAGAATGAAGTAGGTGTGTTATCATAAGTGAGCTTAGCTACCAAATTAATCCTCCAAACATAATTTGGGTTTTGAGATCTATGGAGATAGATCTAAAAGCAATGCTCAGTTAATGTATGTAGTCACCATAGTCAAAGAGTTTGATATGATAAACTCCAAGATAGGTTACTTACCTATGTAGTGTAGAGTTGATCTCTCTAAAGTGATATTTTTGAAGACTTCTTGAGAGATAAAGAGATCACATTAATAGAGCCCTTATGCCTTTGTCATAGGGTCTATCATTTATGTGATATTCCATACATGATGTGATAAATACTCTAAGTGTTAGAGCATTCATCAAGAAGATCCAGGTAAGAGTTACTGGATAGTTTAGAGATATGTCATTTGGTACTTGAGAAGCACTAAGAATGTATCTTTATACATTGGAGGATAAGACTTGAAGTCTTGTAGTTTTACAAACACAAGTTTCTAATCAAATAAGTTTGATATTAAGTTAAAATAATGGTGGTACGGTGAGCTAGAAGAGTTCTATGCGATAGAACACTATAAATTCTACAACATATGTAAACAAGTTTATATAGAGGTTGCACACTACTTGAGAAGTAGTCTAGATGAAGATTTTCATCTATGATATGGGATTCTCCAAATTTTCTCTAAATATATACCATTGTTTTGAGAAAATAATGGGGTAGAGCCGATGTCTCATCAGAAGTTTAAAACTTTTTAGCGATATCATACAATCTGAGAGATTGCAACTTATAGAGTTTCTACCACTTTATAACACTAATAACATTGCAGATCCACTAATTGAAGCAACTACTCAAAGAGTGTTTGAGCTTCACCTCGAGCTAATACAGATCAACCAGATGGGTGATTAGCTTTAGTGCAAATGGGAGATTGATAGAAATGTATGCCCTACAAGCCAATCATATATGATATGATTCAACATTTCTAGATATATTTCATTCAATTAATTAGGCAAATCTTTATTATAAGCTCTTATTAGATGTGAATATCATAATAAAGTCTATGATCAAATACAGTGATACTTAAATCATGATAAGATTATGATAATGAGATTGATCATCTATAGGTAATTGATATAAATGTTCTTAGTCATAGGATACTTGAGACTGGATATCAAGGATCCGGATAGACTAGTGTATGTGATGTCTTCTCATGTGATGAGGATGACTGATCTCGTTGGTCATTAGTGTGGAGACACTGAGATACATATATAGATGCTCATTAGTTGAATGAGTTCATTAAACTGACCAAATTTAGGCCTAAACCAAATAGGCTATTGGGCCTAGTGGGGCATACACAAAAGGACTTATTCACAAGTACAGGGGCAAGGGCGTAATTTATAGAGATTTTATGTTTTTATGAAAAATTCCAAAATGCTCTATAAAAACTAATGGTTTTAGCCAAACCCGATCAAGTCAAGGGTGAAAATCATGTTCGTAGCCTCCTTCCTACCTTTTCCTCTCTCTAGAAGGTGTCCATGATCGATGAAGCTCCGTTTTGGAAGAGTTCTCGAGGCTGGTGCGAAGGGAGAACCTGCTGTGGATGAAGTTCGTGTGGATACTGCTGAAGACCGGATATTTTAATGGTTTGAAGAGCTTAAGAATCTCATCTCCTTCCTCTCCATGGGATTATATGAATCCCTATCAGGTATATTCGAACTTGATTTAATCAGTTTTCGATTTTCGTTGTTCGGTTCTGATTGCGACAGATTCTAAAAGAACCCATAGAAATCATCACTTTCATTGCATCAACTTTTTTTAGGACGATTCCTTACACAGGAGACACCCACAAGGACCCTATGTTGTCCTCGGAATTCACTATGCAATATGTAAGGGGCTTTAGGGGCGGAGGCTCCACAAGTGGTGGTTGAGAAGGGGAGAGGACGTCGATGGATGGTGGCTTTTCTCCTTTGATGGTGTCAACGTGTTGCAAGCACTACACTGCTTATGACCTAGAATCATGGCGCAACTTCATCGCTATAGCTTCAATGCCGAGGTGATAGAGCAAGACATGGTGGACACCTACCAGTCACCCTTCCAAAGATGCATCCAGGACAGTGGGGTGAGCTGCGTCATGTGTTCCTACAATGAAGTTAACGAGGTGTCAGCCTATGCTAGCCAAGAGCTCTTGCAGATTGCTCGAGAGGATTGGGGCTTCCAAGGGTGGGATCATGGACATGCCCATAGGGTGTTTGCTTAAATGCCTTCTCATTGAAAACGTTGATCTGCTTCACAGGTACATCACTTTATATTGAAATGACCAAGGTGTCCGTTTAATGAATTTTCTTGATGATGACTACTTCAAAAAGTTTGCAAGTACATCAAGTGAAGGGATGGCATGAATGTTGCTAACTTGGGTCATACGATGATAACTTCTTCCTTTGTTTTATATGATGAATGTTTCTTGTCATTTTGATTCTTTTGATGTATCTCAAGGTGTTATATTATCATCACATTCAACTTGTAACTACTTTTGTAAGCCTTTTTTATTTACTAAATATAGGAAACTGGTTGGAGAGTCAAAACAAAAATGCACCTAACAAAGTTACCATCAAAATCAATCTTTACTTTACTTTTATTATGTAAATTAAAATTATAAATATACACCTATTTTTGTAAATATAATTAATATTTTTATATTTTTAATAACATATTTGATATTATTATTTTATTTTGATAATAATATTAATTTTGTGTCTTATCAATTAAGAAGTAATGATTTTGATATTAATATAGTGTTACCAAACATCTAATATCGATTTTAATATTGATATAGTTTTATCAAACACCTAAGAGACATGAAACCATTAATTTTGATATTGATACTCTAACTTCTAGAAATATCAATTTTAATATTGATATAGTATCAATTTTGAAACTCTATCCAAACATGTTGTCAGCGACTTGTATCTCATTTGACAAAAATGTCTTACATGTAGTTAAATAATATAAAGTTTAAATAAATAGTTTTGTATTGTTATCATTTATTTATTTATCATTCAAAATTAATTTTATAAAAATATATAATTGTTAAAATAGTTACATTATTAATATATAAATATGATTAAAAATATATATAGCCATTATATTTATCAATGGTTTATTTAGATTCATATAAAGGTAAAATATATGTAAGAAAAGTAATTATACATCTTTTTGGAGTCCTGACAATATTTTTCGTATTATTCTCTGAAAATATCCTAATAAATAATATTTTATTCAAAAAATATGCTATAAATATCCACAGCAATGACGATTTACCAAATACCAATTGTTCATTCTTTGCATCCCAATGTTAGGATCTGGAGAGGACAAACATGGAAATAAAATTTTTAAGGAAGAAAGAAACACTACAGGAAACTGGGTCATTGGCGACGGCTTCGTTAAGCCGTCGCCAATAATGATAAATGCGACGGCTAAACTAACGCCGTCGCTAATAATTGGTAAATAGCGACGGCTAAATCTAGCCGTCGCAAATAATGTTTGTGGCGACGGTCGAGCCGTCGCAATAAGTTTGTCTTAAAAAACCCTCGACCCCCTCCTTTCTTTCCCCCCGTCTCTCTCTCTCTCTCTCTCTCTCTCTCTCTCTCTCTCTCTCTCTCTCTCTCTCTCTCTCGCGCGCGCGCGCGCGCGCGCGCGCACGCTCGTTGTCTAGGTCTCCTTCCTGCCGCCGGCACCGCAGCCACTGTCGCCGCCGCTTCAACCGTCGCCGCCACCATGGCTGGCGTTGTCCGCCGTCGGTGGTGGCTTTTCTGCCCCCTCCCTGCGTAGGGCACCGTGAGAGGAGAGATACCTCCGCCACCGCTGTGGGTGTCGCCGGCTCCGCCGCCGCCTTCTCCTTTGTGCCGGATTTAAACCCTACTTAGGGTTAATCAAACCTCCTTTGAGGTATACATCTTCAACAAACAAATTTATGTTTAAATTTTTTCCTATACATCACAAAGCATATATGGAATAGATATGTGCCAAACAGCCCTAACAAATTAAGAGGTTAGGACTTGCTCAGACCAATTATGTAGCACCTTGGTCACTTTAATTATTTAGGAGATAGAACAAAGGCAGATAGGTGCATAGATTTTCAATTAGATTAGCACTAAGTTTAATAGCCAATGTCGCTAAAAAGTTAGATATTAAAAGGAAAACTAAGAGGTTTTTTATGGGCTTAATGTGAAAATATAAACTTTTAGTTGTCACTTAATTTAACTTAATGCAATTATCTAGAACTTAAATTTTTTTATCTCTTATTTTGTGATAAAAGAATTTTAATTTTTCTACCCCTGAAAAAAATACAAATCATTGTAAATTAATTGATTTCTTAAGAGTAAAGTGATATAGGTAGATGTTATCTTAGATGTTTACATTAAATGACCTAAAAATGTAACATTTGAACATTTCATTGTAGAGACGTTTTATCAACTTGTTTGTAAATCTCAACCTTTGATTGCATCATTATTAGAGATGGGTTCAGTCCAATCAAGCTACGTTTAAGTTTATTTATAATATCTTATCTTATGTTCAAAAGATATTTATTTTGATTAAGGCATTTTCGCTAATCGATCTAATATTTAGTCAAGATTATAACATGTGCATTCCTTCTTATTTTTGTCCTCAAAAGGGGATGAGATCTGAAAATAAAAAAAAAACTAAAAATGTATAATTTTTAGTTTCTGTTTTGACTTATTATAACAAATCTGAATTCTTAGTTTTCATGTCTAACTCTTGGTTTGTGATAAAAATAAGTATTTCATTTGATTAAGATATTTATATATTAATCAATTCAGTGTTTACCTAAATTATATAGAGACGTAATGTCCAAAAATTAAACAGTTGCAACTTGCAAGCTATTTTTAAAAGGTATATCAAAATATAAGAAATATATCTTGAGATTAATCAAGACATTAAATCAAACAATCTAAATCCTTGACTAATTTAAGATCAATCAAACAACACTTGAATCTTTTATAATTTTGATATGAAGACTATTTTCAACCGGCACCTAAGCATGCATATCTCCATCTTGCTTGCTTTTAAGAGATAGATTAAAGTGGTGTCTATTTTGGGGTAATCTGAAAATTCTGAACTCATAAATTTATGTCTAGCCACAGCTTAGATAAAAATAAATATTTAATTTAATAAAAATATTTAATTGGTATGTATAAACATTTATTGTTCGACAACAAGTCTAATTTTGATCATTTTATCTCTTTTTCAGGAAACTTCAATCGAGATATTCGCTTGAGAGTTTCTTCTTTCGGTGGAGGTTCGGTTATATATTGATTTCTTTATTAAATTAACATTTCTTCATTGTACTTAAATCATTTAACAAATTAAGATGAGTAACTTAGACAAATCGTGGATGCATATTCCTAATAGATTAGATTTTAGATATATTCAAGGGATCGAAGATTTTTTAAACAATTCCTTTTATGATTCTAGAATACAATTTAGACATGGACAACATAACGATCTAATACAATGTCCTTGTAAAAAATGTTGTAATACATTTATTTTTAAAATAAATGTTGTCAAAGAACACCTAATATGTAATGGTATATGGTTAAATTATCAAAAATGGATATGCCATGGTGAAATTGAAGTCAATATGATAAATGAGGACATTACAAATTTAAATGAACCACAAGATAATTATGTAGATGATCAGGTAATGGAAATGTTACAAGATATTCAAAATAATGAATCTTCTATTCGACATAATGAGGAAGAACACAATGAAGATAATTTTCAATATTTCAAATTATTAAAAGATTCTGAAACACCTCTATATGAAGGTGTAAAAAATGTATCTAAATTAAAATTTATATTAAAGTTGATTCAACTTAAGTCCATTAATGGTCTCACTAGAAAATGTATGGATATGATATTATCTTTATTTAAGGAAGTCTTACCTAATGGGGCATGTGTTCCCGATAATTGGTATGAGCTTAAGAAATTAGTTAAGGAATTAGGACTTATGAGAAAATTCATGCATGTAAAATGATTGTATTCTATTTTGGACAGATAATAAATATAAAAGTGTTTGTCCATATTGTAACACCTCCAGGATATAAAAATGATCCTAAAAATCAAAATAAAAAATAGCACAAAAATTTTTACATTATTTTCCATTAGGAGGTAGGTTGTAGCGTTTATTCATATCATCCAATACGGCTAAGTGGATGACATGGCACAGTCAGCCATGATCATATCAAATGAGAGGTGAAATGTGTCATCCTGTCGATTCTCCCGCTTGGAAAAGGGTGAATGAACTTTATCCAGAATTTGCGTTAGAGAAATGCAACATTCGGATTGGATTGGCTTCATATGGCTTTAATCCATTTGGTCAAATATCTTCAAAATATAGTGTGTGACCCGTTGTTACAATGGTGTACAACTTACCACCGTGGATGTGTATGAAAGTCACATACACGATGATATCATTATTAATACCCGGTCCGAGAGCTCCCGTAAATGATATCGATGTATTCTTACAACCATTGGTGGAAGAGCTAAAAGATTTGTGGGAGATTGGATTGAAGACTTATGATGCCAAAAAGAAAGACATTTTCGTAATGAGAGTCATACTTTTTAGTACGATAAATGATTTTCCGGGATATGAAAATTTATCCGGATGGAGTACTAAAGAAAAATTGGCATGTCCTATCTGTAACGAAGAAACACATTCCATTCGACTTGCTCATAGTCGAAAACAATGTTACCTTGGTCATCGTCGGTTCTTACTAGTAGCACATCGGTGGAGAAAGAACCAGTATAAGCATCTTTTTTATGGTCGACGATATATGAAGGGAGTGTAGACACGCCAAATTGGCCTGATTCGGAGCCCCAGACTCTTATTCCATAGGCAATATCTTTTATTTGACCGTTATCTAATCCGGACTACCTCGTGGAGATGAGCTAAGGACATTGGTGGAGCCCCCCCTTGTTAGTTGAGAATGGACCAATGATTTCCGGAATATTGCCGTAACCTTCAAGCGAGAGCCGCATGTGAACTGTAAAAACACGAAGCCTGCTCGATGACCGACCTTGAATGGTCCATAATTGAAGGTCTCGGGAGTCCCGCATGTGTTCCGTAACATTCAGGGTTTCCGAGAAGTCATTTCGGTAGGCGTCAGTCAATGACGGCTTTCGTTACGGCTTTTTCGATCTGTGCTGACACGGCTATCTCGGACCATGTGTTAGGCCTTTCCGGTCATCACCGAGTATTGTCAGGTCATCCGGGTCGATTCTAGCCGAATATTTTCATCAACCGGAGCCATATGGTCATTTCGGTCAATTTTAGGGTTTCGCGGCTTTTACGGCTTTCGATTCACGTTTACCGGGTTAATATCAAATTTTTCGATGATTTTGGGTTTTTCGGTCGTACCGGACTTGTTCGGTCATCATTTTAAGTCATCCCGAGTTGACCCGAGATTTATCGACCGGAACCGTGCTTTTTCGGATCTTCGCTCCGGGTTTCGGCTTTCCGCGAGAGGGTAAACCGGTAGAAAACCCCGTGCGAACATATCGGGAGTCATACCGGCTGGTTTACCGACTTAAGTAGGTGCGGTTGGAGGCCCTCTTTCCAACGCGACAAACGGGAGCCGAATCGGACATCCCGTTTGCAAAATACGGCTCGCGGAACACGCGCGCAGGAGAGAGAGTGTACCGCGCCCCCGCTCCGCTTGAAAGTCGAGGGCGCGCCCTGAGCGCCCTCAACCTGAGGGTGCGCTCTGCGCGCCCTCAAACTGGGGGCGCAACCAGCGCGCCCCCGGTCCCTTTGAAAGGCGGGGGCGCGGTCGGTTTCCGAAAATCGGAGATTACCCCGATTAGCACCTTCTAAACCGGGTTTTTTGGAAGGTTTCCGGGGAGGATTTTCAGTTATTTGTACCGTGCCCCCGGTTCGGGGGCGCGTTACGTATGTCAAGTCAATTTTTAGCAATTTCCGGAAGTTTCCGTCGATTTTTAGCAGTGAGACGCCGAACGCGCCCCCCCCGCCCCCTTTGAAACAGGGGGGCGCGCAGACCGCGCCCCTGAACTGGGGGCGCGCCCTGCGCGCCCTTGGTTTGAGGGCGCGCCCTCGTCTCCTTTGAAACACGGGGGCGCGGTCTGTCCAGTTTCTAAATTTTGCACCATCTCCCTTCCCCTATAAATTGAGGGCCATTCTCAACGACCCAAGGTTAATCCGCGGTGCCTAGCTCGTCCCAAGGTCGTCCAAGCTCTTCTCCAAAGCCATCCCAACGTCCAAAGGCGATCCAAAGTCAAGAAATCGATCCCGAGGTGAAGGAGAAGGCTCGATCCGGGTGTTCTTCATCAACCATCTTCATCGACTTCTGAAAAAATCCGAGGCTTCTGCTGCAAAAGTCTTAAACATACAAATTGTTCCTCTCTTCGTCCTCTTTCGTGTCCAACTGACGGCACTCCATTCCGACTTGCCGTTTGTTCGTGGCGGTTGCTACACTGAGGGCGCGCATCCAGGTTCTGTTTTTGATATCCGCCCACTTTCAGAATTTTTACTGACTTATACAGGAGGATTTCGGAGAAGTCATCAACATAGGAACTCTTCCTCTATGAGTCCTCCATCTACTCCAACAAACGGAACTCGATTATGACATTGGGGTCGTCCGTAGTATCCTCTGCACCGAAGTCGCGCCAGAAGGGTGCAAAGCTACCCGAACCGGCCTTTTCTCAACCAACTCGGCTTCAACTCAAGCCGATCCATTCCATAAGCTTTCTCAACTCATTTAACTCAGTTCATTTACTGTTTTAAAGCATATTTCAGTTTATTTTCATCATTTTTACATAATCAAAAAATACAAAAAAAGGGGTTAAGGCTCACCCCAATCCGGTGAGTTCGATTCCAATTGCTTCTTTCTCGTATTCTCTCTACAGTTACTACACTTCCCATAGTTCTAATCATTTTCTTTCACTTGGTTTATTGTTCTAGTTGCACAGGTTTATCAAGCTAGCATCGGTTGGGAGACTCTTCTTCATCGGCCGGCCGAAGAAGAAGAAGGTTGAACCCATATCCCGATCTCCCGCGCTAAGGTACACGGTCAAAACAACTCAATCTTATTTTCATTCCATAAAGCGGAGCCCGCGGCTCCTGGTGACCACATCTTTCATGTTTTAATTTCATCTCCTCCTCACTCTCCTCCCACATGACCCGAACCATCTCCGGTGCTCGAGCGACGCCGTGAAATGAAAGTTCGGGGATCAATGTGAGTGTGGGATCGAGGTGAGGAGTCTTTACCGCTTTCCGAGTGTTTTCCGATTCACTACCTTTCCCCAATTTCATCTTTCACCTTCTTATCTTGAGGTGCCGATCCGGAACCCGTTTCTGGAGTCGACAGGGAGCACCAAAGATACTTACGGGATATGACCTATGGAGGCAACAAAAAGAGATGAACACTATTAGGTTCGGAAAACTGTTTAAGAAAGATTTAGAGAACTTAAGGAAAAATTTGTCAAAGAATAAAAATTGGAAGAAGAAGAGTATATTTTTTGAGAAACTACCATATTGGTCATCTCTTATCATTTGGCACCATTTGGATGTCATGCATATTGAGAAGAATGTGTGCGACAATATATTAGAGATGTTTAATTTATCAGGAATCGACAAGGACAATTTGAACTCACAGAAAGATTTAGTAGATTTAAATATAAAACTCCAAGTTCAACAATCCGAAGCCGGATTGCCCAATCGGAACCCGGAACGGGCCTTGGATTGGCCAAAAAGATGAAGTTCAACAATCTGAAGCCGGATTGCCCAATCAGATTGTGGAATTTCGTCTTTTTGGCCAATCTGAGGCCGGATTGCCCAATCCGAGGCCCGTTCCGGGTTTGGATTTGGCAATCCGGCCTCGGATTGTTGAACTTTGTCTTTTTGGGTAATTCGAGGCCGGATTGCCCAATCTGATAGAAATGTATGCCCTACAAGCCAATCATATATGATATGATTCGACATTTCTAGGAATATCTCATTCAATTAAATAGGCAAAACTTCGTTACTAGCTTTTATTAGAAGCGTATATCGTAATGAAGTCCTTGATCACATACAATGATGATTGAATCATGATGAGATCATGATAATGAGTTCGATCATCTAGAGGTATGTGATCTAAATGTTCCCAGTCATAGGATACTTGAGACGGTACATCAAGAATCCGGATAGACTAGTGTGTGTGATGTCTTCTCATGTGATGAGAATGACCGATCTCATTGGTCATCAGTGTGGGGACACTGAGATACACACACAGGTGCTCATTAGTGGAATGAGTTCACTAAACTAACCAATTTAGGAAAACCTGATCGGTATCTTACCGAATTGTCTACCAGGTTATTCTTACATCTCAATAGCATGGTTGGATCTTTGACCTGAGTCGCCAAAGATGTCTTACCAGACGTACTATGTACTTTGACTATTTACTGATGGATCACTTAGTATTGTGGTTCTATATAGTTAATAGATTGGGTATATGGGAAACCTAGTGGAGGCAATTGAGCGGACAATAGGGGATCGTTCACTCTCGGTAGGAGAGAGAGAATGTCCTATGGATCGTACTCTAAATCCTTGGCCAAGGTAGATAGGATAATTGGAAAAGGAGTTTTTCAATTGATCCATTCCTGAGTACAAGATTTCATAGAGTTGGAATACTTAGGGGTTGACAGTCAGTGCCGAACTCCTAACCAACCGGGACATTGTATGAACGAGGATTTAAATCCGTGTGGTAATTGATGATGGAAAGGCTCAATGGATGTTATTTAACTCCCCAAAGTCATTTGGGATCATAGGATGTGGCTTGTACCCTTTATGATCAAAAAGCCGTAAAAATTGTTATCGGATAATGATTTTGATTTAATTTAAAGGAATTGTTCTTTTAAATTAATTAAGGCTTCAACCAAATTGACTATTGGGCCTAATGGGTCACACACAATAGATCTGGTCAATAAGATGAGGGCATGGACGCAATTTTATAGGAGCTTTGGGTTTTTGTAAAAAATTTCATCTTCTATATATAAATGGTTTATGAAGCCAAACCCTAACAAGCCATAGGGCTGGAACACGTCCCAAGCATCCTCTCTTCCTCCTCTCTCCTCTAGAAGGCGATCTCCCATGGTCAAGCTTGGTTCTGGAAGGTTTCTGGAGGCCCGGAGGAAGGGAGAACTCATCTATTGAAGCAGATCGTGTGGATACCGCTAGAGACCGGACACTTGAACAGTTTTCAGCAAGGAGGAATGTCCTCTCTTCATCCAAGGTGAGGGATTTTAGAAATCCCATGAGGTACTCTCGTTCTACTTCATATTCAGTTCCCGGTTTTACTCGTTCGGCATCGATCAAGGCAAAGATCATGGTTTTATTGAATCAAATTTTTTCCGCTATCATGTATTGATTCCTTACACAATCCGAAGCCCGTTCCAGGTTCCGATTGGGCAATCCGGCTTCGGATTGTTGAACTTCATCTTTTTGGACAATCTGAGGCCCGTTCCGGGTTCCGATTGGGCAATCCGGCTTCGGATTGTGGAACTTCGTCTTTTTGGCCAACCCGAGGCCCGATTGCCCAATCCGAGGCCCGTTCCGGGTTTGGATTGGGCAATACGGCTTCGGATTGTTGAACTTCGTCTTTTTGGGCAATCCAAAACTGGAACAGGCCTCGGATTGGGCAATCCGGCCTCGAATTGGCCAAAAAGATGAAATTCCACAATCCGAAGCCGGATTGCCCAATCGAAACCCGGAACGGGCCTCGGATTGGGCAATCCAGCATCGGATTGGCCAAAAAGACGAAGTTCCACAATCCGAAGCCGGATTGCCCAATCCAAACTCGGAACGGGCCTCAGATTGGGCAATCCAGCCTCAGATTGGCCAAAAAGACGAAGTTCCACAATCCAAAGCCGGATTGCCCAATCGGAACCAGGAACGGCCTCTGATTGGCCAAAAAGACGAAATTCAATTATTCGAAGCCGGATTGCCCAATCGGAACCCGGAACGGGCTACGGATTGGTCAATCCGGCCTCGGATTGGCCAAAAAGATTAAGTTCAACAATCCAACGTCGGATTGCCCAATCCAAACCCGGAACGGGCCTCGGATTGGGCAATCCGGCCTCGGATTGGCCAAAAAGATGAAATTCCACAATACGAAGCCAGATTGCCCAATCGGAACCCGGAATGGGCCTCGGATTGGCCAAAAAGATGAAGTTCCACAATCCGAAGCCGGATTACCCAATCGGAACGCAGAACGGGCCTCGGATTGGGCAATCCGGCCTCGGATTGGCCAAAAAGACAAAACTCAACAATCCGAAGCCAGATTCCCATTCGGAACCCGGAACGGGCCACGGATTGGGCAATCCGGCCTCGGATTGGCCAAAAAGATGAAGTTCAACAATCTGAGGTCGGATTGCCCAATCCGAAACTGGAACGGGCCTCGGATTGGGCAACCCGGCCTCGGATTGGCCAAAAAGATGAAATTCCACAACTGAAGCTGCATTGCCCAATCGGAACCCCGAACGGGCCTCGGATTGGGTAATCCGGCCTCGGATTGGCCAAAAAGATGATATTCTACAATCCGAAGCCGGATTGCCCAATCGGAACCCGGAATGGGCCTCAGATTGGGCAATCCGGCATCGGATTGGCCAAAACGTTAAAATTCCACAATCCAAAGCTGGATTGCCCGATCGAAACCCAGAACGGGCCTCGTATTGGGCAATCCAGCATTGGATTGGCCAAAAAGATGAAATTCCACAAACCGAAGCCAGATTGCCCAATCGGAACCCAGAACGGGCCTCGAATGGGGCAATCCGGCCTCGGATTGGCCAAACAGATGAAATTCCGCAATCCGAAGCTGGATTGCCCAATCCAAACCCGGAACGGGCTTCGGATTGGGCAATCGTGCCTCAGATTGGCCAAACAGACGAAATTATTCCACAATCCGAAGCCGGATTGCCCAATCGGAACCCGGAATGGGCCTCGGATTGGGCAATCCGGCTTCGGATTGGCCAAAAAGACGAAATTCCACAATCCAAAGCCGGATTGCCCAATCGGAACCTGGAACGAGCCTCGGATTGGCAAAAAAGACGAAATTCCACAATCTGAAGCTGGATTGCCCAATCGGAAGCCGGAACGGGCCTCGAATTGGGCAATCCGGCCTCGGATTGGCCAAAAAGATGAAATTCCACAATCTGAAGCCGGATTGCCCAATCGGAACCCGAAACGGGCCTCGGATTGGGCAATCCGGCCTCAGATTGGCCAAAAAGATGAAATTCCACAATCCGAAGCCGGATTGCCCAATCGGAACCCGGAACGGGCCTCAGATTGGGCAATCCGGCCTCGGATTAGCCAAAAAGATGAAAATCCACAATCTGAAGCCGGATTGCCCAATCTAAACCCGAAACGGGCCTTGGATTGGGCAATACGGCCTCGGATTGTTGAAAAAGACGAAATTCCACAATCCGAAGCCGGATTGCCCAATCGGAACCCGAAATAGGCCTCGGACTGGGCAATCCGGCCTCAGATTGGCCAAAAAGACGAAATTCCACAATCCAAAGTCGGATTGCCCAACCGGAACCCGAACGGGCTCGGATTGGGCAATCCGGCCTGATTGGCCAAAGAGATGAAATTCCACAATCCGAAGCCGGATTGCCCAATCGGAACCCGAAACGGGCCTCGGATTGGGCAATCCGGCCTCGGATTGGCCAAAAAGATGAAATTCTACAATTCGAAGCCGGATTGCCCATTCGGAACCCGGAACGGGCCTCGGATTGGCCAAGAAGATGAAATTCTACAATTCGAAGCAGGATTGCCCAATCGGAACCCGGAACAGGCCTCGTATTGGGAAATCCGACCTTGGATTGGCCAAAAGGATGAAATTCCACAATTAGAAGCCGGATTGCTGCCTAGTATTTTTATGTGACAGATGAATAGAATTTTCAGCAAAAGTCGTAGGACATCTCAGACTGCTACACCATCTGAGGGCGGTGGACCTCGGGGTCAATCTCAGGCATCTAGGGATCGACCATCCACCTGATAGAAATGTATGCCCTACAAGCCAATCATATATGATATGATTTGACATTTCTAAATATATCTTATTCAATTAATTAGGCAAGTCTTCATTATAAGCTCTTATTAGATGCGAATATCATAATGAAGTCCTTGATAAAATACAATGATGATTAAATCATGATGAGATCATGATAATGAGATTGATCATCTAGAGGTATTTGATCTAAATATTCCTAGTCATAGGATACTTGAGACGGGACATCAAGGATCCGGATAGACTAGTGTATGTGATGTCTTCTCATGTGATGAGGATGACCGATCTCATTGGTCATTAGTGTGGAGACACTGAGATACGCATACAGGTGCTCATTAGTTGAATGAGTTCACTGAACTGACTGAATTAGAAACCCTGAATGGTATCTTACCAAACTGTCTATCAGGGTTTTCTATCATCACGGTTGCATGGTTGGACCTTTGACCTGAGTCGCCAAAGATGCCTTGTTGGGTGGAACTTGTGCTTTGACCATTGACTTATTGATCACAATTTAGATGGTCCTATATAGCGAAAGATCGGGTACAAGGAAAATATGATGGTCCCAATCGGAACCCAGAACGGGCCTCGGATTGGGCAATCCGGCCTCGGATTGGCCACAAAGACGAAACTCAACAATCCGAAGCCGGATTACCCATTCGGAACCCGGAATGGGCCACGGATTGGGCAATCCGGCCTCGGATTGGCCAAAAAGATGAAGTTCAACAACTGAGGTCGGATTGCCCAATCAGAACCCGGAACGGGCCTCGGATTGGGCAACCCGGCCTCGGATTGGCCAAAAAGATGAAATTCCACAATCTGAAGCCAGATTGCCCAATCGGAACCCCGAACGGGCCTCGGATTGGGTAATCCGGCCTCGGATTGGCCAAAAAGATGATATTCTACAATCCGAAGCCGGATTGCCCAATCAAAACCCGGAATGGGCCTCAGATTGGGCAATCCGGCATCGGATTGGCCAAAAAGATGAAATTCCACAATCCAAAGCTGGATTGCCCGATCGGAACCCGGAACGGGCCTTGTATTGGGCAATCCAGCGTTGGATTGGCCAAAAAGATGAAATTCCACAAACCGAAGCCAGATTGCCCAATCGGAACCTGGAACGAGCCTCGGATTGGCAAAAAAGACGAAATTCCACAATCTGAAGCTGGATTGCCCAATCGGAAGCCGGAACGGGCCTCGAATTGGGCAATCCGGCCTCGGATTGGCCAAAAAGATGAAATTCCACAATCTGAAGCCGGATTGCCCAATCGGAACCCGAAACGGGCCTCGGATTGGGCAATCCGGCCTCAGATTGGCCAAAAAGATGAAATTCCACAATCCGAAGCCGGATTGCCCAATCGGAACCCGGAACGGGCCTCGGATTGGGCAATCCGGCCTCGGATTAGCCAAAAAGATGAAAATCCACAATCTGAAGCCGGATTGCCCAATCTAAACCCGAAACGGGCCTTGGATTGGGCAATACGGCCTCGGATTGTTGAAAAAGACGAAATTCCACAATCCGAAGCCGGATTGCCCAATCGGAACCCGAAATAGGCCTCGGACTGGGCAATCCGGCCTCAGATTGGCCAAAAAGACGAAATTCCACAATCCAAAGTCGGATTGCCCAACCGGAACCCGGAACGGGCTTCGGATTGGGCAATCCGGCCTCGGATTGGCCAAAAAGATGAAATTCCACAATCCGAAGCCGGATTGCCCAATCGGAACCCGAAACGGGCCTCGGATTGGGCAATCCGGCCTCGGATTGGCCAAAAAGATGAAATTCTACAATTCGAAGCCGGATTGCCCATTCGGAACCCGGAACGGGCCTCGGATTGGCCAAGAAGATGAAATTCTACAATTCGAAGCGGATTGCCCAATCGGAACCGGAACAGGCCTCGTATTGGGAAATCCGACCTTGGATTGGCCAAAAGGATGAAATTCCACAATTAGAAGCCGGATTGCTGCCTAGTATTTTTATGTGACAGATGAATAGAATTTTCAGCAAAAGTCGTAGGACATCTCAGACTGCTACACCATCTGAGGGCGGTGGACCTCGGGGTCAATCTCAGGCATCTAGGGATCGACCATCCACCTGATAGAAATGTATGCCCTACAAGCCAATCATATATGATATGATTTGACATTTCTAAATATATCTTATTCAATTAATTAGGCAAGTCTTCATTATAAGCTCTTATTAGATGCGAATATCATAATGAAGTCCTTGATAAAATACAATGATGATTAAATCATGATGAGATCATGATAATGAGATTGATCATCTAGAGGTATTTGATCTAAATATTCCTAGTCATAGGATACTTGAGACGGGACATCAAGGATCCGGATAGACTAGTGTATGTGATGTCTTCTCATGTGATGAGGATGACCGATCTCATTGGTCATTAGTGTGGAGACACTGAGATACGCATACAGGTGCTCATTAGTTGAATGAGTTCACTGAACTGACCGAATTAGAAACCCTGAATGGTATCTTACCAAACTGTCTATCAGGGTTTTCTATCATCACGGTTGCATGGTTGGACCTTTGACCTGAGTCGCCAAAGATGCCTTGTTGGGTGGAACTTGTGCTTTGACCATTGACTTATTGATCACAATTTAGATGGTCCTATATAGCGAAAGATCGGGTACAAGGAAAATATGATGGTCCCAATCGGAACCCGAACGGGCCTCGGATTGGGCAATCCGGCCTCGGATTGGCCACAAAGACGAAACTCAACAATCCGAAGCCGGATTACCCATTCGGAACCCGGAATGGGCCACGGATTGGGCAATCCGGCCTCGGATTGGCCAAAAAGATGAAGTTCAACAATCTGAGGTCGGATTGCCCAATCCGAAACCGGAACGGGCCTCGGATTGGGCAACCCGGCCTCGGATTGGCCAAAAAGATGAAATTCCACAATCTGAAGCCAGATTGCCCAATCGGAACCCCGAACGGGCCTCGGATTGGGTAATCCGGCCTCGGATTGGCCAAAAAGATGATATTCTACAATCCGAAGCCGGATTGCCCAATCAAAACCGGAATGGGCCTCGATTGGGCAATCCGGCATCGGATTGGCCAAAAAGATGAAATTCCACAATCCAAAGCTGGATTGCCCGATCGGAACCCGGAACGGGCCTTGTATTGGGCAATCCAGCGTTGGATTGGCCAAAAAGATGAAATTCCACAAACCGAAGCCAGATTGCCCAATCGGAACCCAGAACGGGCCTCGAAAGGGGCAATCCGGCCTCGGATTGACCAAAAAGATGATATTCTACAATCCGAAGCCGGATTGCCCAATCAAAACCCGGAATGGGCCTCAGATTGGGCAATCCGGCATCGGATTGGCCAAAAAGATGAAATTCCACAATCCAAAGCTGGATTGCCCGATCGGAACCCGGAACGGGCCTCGTATTGGGCAATCCAGCGTTAGATTGGCCAAAAAGATGAAATTCCACAAACCGAAGCCAGATTGCCCAATCGGAACCCAGAACGGGCCTCGAATGGGGCAATCCGGCCTCAGATTGGCCAAACAGATGAAATTCCATAATCCGAAGCTGGATTGCCCAATCCAAACCCGGAACGGGCTTCGGATTGGGCAATCGTGCCTCAGATTGGCCAAATAGACGAAATTATTCCACAATCCGAAGCCGGATTGCCCAATCGGAACCCGGAATGGGCCTCGGATTGGGCAATCCAGCTTCGGATTAGCCAAAAAGATGAAATTCCACAATCCGAAGCTGGATTGCCCAATCGAAACCTGGTACAGGCCTCGGATTGGGCAATCCAGCGTCAGATTGGCCAAAAAAGATGAAATTCCACAATCCAAAGCTGGATTGCCCAATCGGAACCCGGAACGGGCCTCGGATTGGGCAATCCGGCCTCGGATTGGCCAAAAAGATGAAATTCCACAATCCGAAGCCGTATTACCCAACCGGAACACGGAATGGGCCTCGGATTGGGCAATCCGGCCTCGGATTGGCCAAAAAGATGAAATTCCATAATCCGAAGCCGGATTGCCCGATCGGAACCCGTAACGGGCCTCGGATTGGGCAATCCGGCCTCGGATTGGCCAAAAAGACAAAATTCCACAATCCGAAGTCGGATTGCCAAATCGGAACCTGGAATGGGCCTTGGATTGGGCAATCCGGCCTCGGATTGGCCAAAAAGACGAAATTCCACAATCCAAAGCCGGATTGCCCAATCGGAACCTGGAACGTGCCTCGGATTGGCCAAAAAGACGAAATTCCACAATCCGAAGCCGGATTGCCCAATCGGAAGCCGGAACAGGCCTCGGATTGGGCAATCCGGCCTCGGATTGGCCAAAAAGATGAAATTCTACAATCTGAAGCCGGATTGCCCAATCGGAACTCGAAACGGGCCTCAGATTGGGCAATCCGGCCTCGAATTGGCCAAAAAGATGAAATTCCACAATCTGAAGCCGGATTGCCCAATCGGAACCTGGAACGGGCCTCAGATTGGGCAATCTGGCCTCAGATTAGCCAAAAAAATGATATAGAATATATGATATGAATAACATTAGATGATGAAGAGAAGATTGAAATATACATGAGGACATGATAAAGCTTTTAGTTTAAATGAGAATATTGTTACAGAAATCAAGTAAGGATAATTTTGGAGATTAAAGTATAATTCGTATATAAAAGATAAGAGTTGAAGGTCAAGTTATGATCTAGTTTAACAAAGGTTTAGAGTTTTGGTATGATTATATTTGATAAGAATTCGATCGATGTGTGTGGGATCCCTAGAGGATTTAGATTTGGTTTGGCATATAATAACAATTGATGTTGGATACCGATGCTTGAGTTTGATTAAGATTAATGATCATACATGCCGACATAAAGTAGAGAAGAAGATTATAAGGATCTCGATGTTTGCATCATGTGGACTTTAATATGTTTAAGGGAATTGGAGCAAAGAGTTTGGAAGAATAGAATAATCTTGGGTACTTGGTGAGAATATTCAAATTTCGAGGACGAAATTTATTTTAAGGATGGTAGATTGTAATATCTAACTTTTTTAAGATATATAATATATTTTTTACCTTCCCTTTTCCCCTCTTTTTACCCCCATTGGAGCCTCCTTCACCGTGCCCTAGCCCTCTTCTTACCTCTCCAAGCGCTGCCGATTTTCTCCCTCCCTCTCTCGACTCCCCCTCGCGGCACCTCCCTCCCGTGTGCCTGCGCAGAGCCCAGCCCCCCCTCCTTCGTGCCGGCGCTGTCCCGCCCCCTCTGCCCGCGTGGACGCCTGCGTCGCAGCAGCTCCCCCACCCCCTGCTCTCTCTCTTGGCCAGCCGCGAGGACCCGCCGCAACTCCGCCCCCCTGCTCGCTTTGCCGCCCACGCGGACACCCGTCGCCGCGGCACCCCCCCCGGCTCACTCGGCCGCCAGCGCGGACCCGCGGCTGTGGCGTCGCAGCAGCTCGCCCCCCCCCCTTCGCGCCAGCAATGTCCAGCGCCCCCTTTTCTCGGCTGCCAGCGCGGAAGCCCACGCCTTGCCCCCCCTCCGCGCGCTGACCAGCGCCGCGCGGGCGCTTCTCCTTTGCGCGCGCGGACGCGCCAGCAGCCCGCAGCCCATGGCCGTTTCTCCCCTGGGCAGCCGCAGCCATCCTCCTCTTTCCCCTTTTTCCCCGGGCGCTCAGCTGCGCCGACCACCCCAGTCGCGGCCATTCGGCCCCCAGCCCCGCGGCTGCCTCTGCTTCCTCTCTCCGGCGTGTCCTGCTGCCCAGCCGTACCCCTTTGGACCCGGACAGCAGCCCCCTCTTGCATGCGCCATCTCCTCCATCCGGAAATTGCTAGTGTTGTGGTAATGGTCAATTTTATTTTATTTTTCTCCTTTTTCACTCCCTCACATCATTTTTATTATGTTCTATCCATGTCATACCTATATGCCTTTGTATACTTGCAGCTAGCACCGATTGAGGAAGAAATCCTTGCTTTGCCGATTCAAACTTCGTATTAGCTCCGGATCGTTTTATCGACGCCTTTCCGGTAGGCACCTCGGACGCCTCTAATACCATTAAATTGAATACTTGATAAAATACCAATCACCCGTAGATGTTAACGTAAGTGTAGCAATTGAATATTAGGTGTGGTGATTATTCACATTTGCATATCTTATTTAATCATGTTTCAGCATGCTACGTAGGTGATGATCTTTTAAATTAATTCGATCAGGTTATATTCTAGTTATTTGTGTAGCATGCTGTATAAACCTTGTAGTGTATAGTTGATGGACTTGATTTATTCTGGTATGCCGATTTTAATTATGTCTATGTCATACGAATATCACTGCAGGTTAATTAGATTAATTAGAGGGAGTTATGTTATAAATCTGATTTTTCTATGCAAGTTCATCAACAGATTGTGGTTAAATCTTAGACATCTACGTACATTGCATGTTAGCATAGCATGGGCATGTATGAGTTGAATGCCATTTTTTTATGCATGTGGATTAAATGATGGTATCATGGTCATTTTGTGCTAAGAGTATGTGCAGTTATGCTTATAGATGGTCATAGGTATTAGATGTGCATATACGCATAATGATGGTTATAATTGCATTGCAATTAGCATGGCATGGCATAAATGTATGTGTGCATGTGTGCATTAAAAATATTTAATGAGATCGAGTTATACTGGACTAGTAGTTGTGTCCGTGGGCAGCGGAGCTTAGAACCGTCTGGTGCATCCTTCGATCCCAGATCCCGCGGGTTATCCTAAGTGCCACCCCTGCCTAGGTGCACTACGGGATTTAGCTTAGCTATACAATTACTCTATATATGGTAGATCTGGTCATAGCTCGTCGAGATCGCAAGACGACGCTTTCCTTGCGAAAAATGAAAATGTTAATGTTTCATGTAGTGGATAGATGCACTGTAGAGTGGTATTAGTGTTAGCATTTATGTTGTGTTCATTAGTTCCTTTAAGCATGTATGTTTGGTATATTTTTGCATGGTAAGTCCTTTAGTCGGTGTTGCATTGCATAACCTCTTCATCTTATTAGATATAATTGTGAGGAGCCCTCTTTGGTCC
Source organism: Cryptocoryne crispatula var. balansae (assembly GCA_036172225.1). NCBI lineage: Eukaryota > Viridiplantae > Streptophyta > Magnoliopsida > Alismatales > Araceae > Cryptocoryne > Cryptocoryne crispatula. Next base: position 12,452,750 of record CM069934.1, read on the forward strand.
TAGTGGTTGGTAGGTTGGTTGTATGTCTTAAAATTGTGAAATGCCAACTTTCATATATATATATTGTTTAGTTTTATATGATATGTATCAAGTGCAGGTTGGGTATTATATACATATCATGTTAGGGCCTTTGGCTATCCAATTGGGTGGATGATGGGGTGTCTACTGAGTCGTTATGACTCACTCCAATCCTCTATTATATTTTTTTCAGGATATAAGGTTTAGCGCGGCAGAAGCTTGGTGGTATGGACTCTAATGAATGATTTGAGCGGTTATTGTGCAATTTAGACCGGTATATGATTACTTGGATCTTAATTTTATTACGTGATTTGAGATGATTGCATAGTGTTAGAATTATGAACTGGGACCTCTGTCTTCAAGTTTTTCCAAATCGATGTAGTTTTTGGGGTTGTTTCCCCGGTTACGTCGCCGGATTGTTTTCCGTTGTGCAGGTTGAAATCCGGGTCGTGACAGAGAAGGCTCGATCCGGGTGTTCTTCATCAACCATCTTCATCGACTTATGGAGAAAATCATAGGCTTCTTCTGCAAAAGTCTTCAACATACAAATTGTTCCTCTCTTCATCCTCTTTCGTCTTCAACTGACGGCACTCCATTCCGACTTTCCGTTTGTTCGTGGCGGTTGCTACACTGAGGGCGCGCATCCAGGTTCTGTTTTTGATATCCGCCCAATTTCAGAATTTTTACTGACTTACACAGGAGGATTTAGGAGAAGTCATCAACATAGGAACTCTTCTTCTCTGAGTTCTCCGTCTACTCCAACAAACGGAACTCGATTCTGACATTGGGGTCGTCCGTAACATCCTCTACACCGAAGTCGCGCCAGAAGGGTGCAAAGCTACCCGAACCGGCCTTTTCTCAACCAACTCGGCTTCAACTCAAGCCGATCCATTCCATAAGCTTTCTCAACTCATTTAACTCAGTTCATTTACTGTTTTAAAACATATTTCAGTTTATTTGCATCATTTTTACATAATCAAAAATACAAAAAAAGGGGTTAAGGCTCACCCCAATCCGGTGAGTTCGATTCCAATTGCTTCTTTCTCATATTCTCTCTACAGTTACTACACTTCCCATAGTTCTAATCATTTTATTTCACTTGGTTTATTGTTCTAGTTGCATAGGTTTATCAAGCTAGCATCGGTTTGGAGACTCTTCTTCATCGGCCGGCCGAAGAAGAAGAAGGTTGAACCCATATCCCGATCTCCCGCGCTAAGGTACACGGTCAAAACAACTCAATCTTGTTGTTATTCTATAAAGCGGAGCCCGCGGCTCCTGGCGACCACTTCTTCTATTATTCATGCTTTAAGTTAATCTCCTCCTCACTCTCCTCCCACATGACCCGAACCATCTCCGGTGCTCGAGCGACGCCGTGAGATGAAAGTTCGGGGATCAATATGAGTGTGGGACCGAGGTGAGGAGTTTTTTACCGCTTTCCTAGTGTTTTTCCGATTCACTTCCCTTTTTCCCCTAATTCCATCTTTCACCTTTTATCTTGAGGTGCCGATCCGGAACCCGTTTCTGGAGTCGACACGGAACAGGCCTCGTATTGGGAAATCCGACCTTGGATTGGCCAAAAGGATGAAATTCCACAATTAGAAGCCGGATTGCTGCCTAATATTTTTATGTGACAGATGAAGAGAATTTTCAGCAAAAGTCGTAGGACATCTCAGACTGCTACACCATCTGAGGGCGGTGGACCTCGGGGTCAATCTCAGGCATCTAGGGATCGACCTTCCACCTGATAGAAATGTATGCCCTACAAGCCAATCATATATGATATGATTTGACATTTCTAAATATATCTTATTCAATTAATTAGGCAAGTCTTCATTATAAGCTTTTATTAAATGCGAATATCATAATGAAGTCCTTGATCAAATACAATGATGATTAAATCATGATGAGATCATGATAATGAGATTGATCATCTAGAGGTATTTGATCTAAATATTCCTAGTCATAGGATACTTGAGACGGGACATCAAGGATCCGGATAGACTAGTGTATGTGATGTCTTCTCATGTGATGAGGATGACCGATCTCATTGGTCATTAGTGTAGAGACACTGAGATACGCATACAGGTGCTCATTAGTTGAATGAGTTCACTGAACTGACCGAATTAGAAACCCTGAATGGTATCTTACCAAACTGTCTATCAGGGTTTTCTATCATCACGGTTGCATGGTTGGACCTTTGACCTGAGTCGCCAAAGATGCCTTGTTGGGTGGAACTTGTGCTTTGACCATTGACTTATTGATCACAATTTAGATGGTCCTATATAGCGATAGATCGGGTACAAGGAAAATCTGATGGTCCCAATCGGAACCCAGAACGGGCCTCGGATTGGGCAATCCGGCCTCGGATTGGCCAAAAAGACGAAACTCAACAATCCGAAGCCGGATTGCCCATTCGGAACCCGGAACGGGCCACGGATTGGGCAATCCGGCCTCGGATTGGCCAAAAAGATGAAGTTCAACAATCCAAGGTCGGATTGCCCAATCCGAAACCGGAACGGGCCGCGGATTGGGCAACCCGGCCTCGGATTGGCCAAAAAGATGAAATTCCACAATCTGAAGCCAGATTGCCCAATCGGAACCCCGAACGGGGCTCGGATTGGGTAATCCGGCCTCGGATTGGCCAAAAAGATGATATTCTACAATCCGAAGCCGGATTGCCCAATCAAAACCCGGAATGAGCCTCAGATTGGGCAATCCGGCATCGGATTGGCCAAAAAGATGAAATTCCACAATCCAAAGCTGGATTGCCCGATCGGAACCCGGAACGGGCCTCGTATTGGGCAATCCAGCGTTGGATTGGCCAAAAAGATGAAATTCCACAAACCGGAGCCAGATTGCCCAATCGGAACCCAGAACGGGCCTCGAATGGGGCAATCCGGCCTCGGATTGGCCAAAAAGATGATATTCTACAATCTGAAGCCGGATTGCCCAATCAAAACCCGGAATGGGCCTAAGATTGGGCAATCCGGCATCGGATTGGCCAAAAAGATGAAATTCCACAATCCAAAGCTGGATTGCCCGATCGGAACCCGGAACGGGCCTCGTATTGGGCAATCCAGCGTTGGATTGGACAAAAAGATGAAATTCCACAATCCGAAGCCAGATTGCCCAATCGGAACCCAGAACGGGCCTCGAATGGGGCAATCCGGCCTCGGATTGGCCAAACAGATGAAATTCCATAATCCGAAGCTGGATTGCCCAATCCAAACCCAGAACGGGCTTCGGATTGGGCAATCGTGCCTCAAATTGGCCAAACAGACGAAATTATTCCACAATCCAAAGCCGGATTGCCCAATCGGAACCCGGAATGGGCCTCGGATTGGGCAATCCAGCTTCGGATTAGCCAAAAAGATGAAATTCCACAATCCAAAGCTGGATTGCCCAATCGGAACCCAGAACGGGCCTCGGATTGGGCAATCCGGCCTCGGATTGGCCAAAAAGATGAAATTCCACAATCCAAAGCCGGATTACCCAATCGGAACACGGAATGGTCCTCGGATTGGGCAATCCGGCCTCGGATTGGCCAAAAAGATGAAATTCCATAATCCGAAGCCGGATTGCCCGATCGGAACCCGTAACGGGCCTCGGATTGGGCAATCCGGCCTCGGATTGGCCAAAAAGACAAAATTCCACAATCCGAAGTCGGATTGCCAAATCGGAACCCGGAATGGGCCTTGGATTGGGCAATCCGGCCTCGAATTGGCCAAAAAGACGAAATTCCACAATCCAAAGCCGGATTGCCCAATCGGAACCTGGAACGAGCCTCGGATTGGCCAAAAAGACGAAATTCCACAATCCGAAGCCGGATTGCCCAATCGGAAGCCGGAACAGGCCTCGGATTGGGCAATCCGGCCTCGGATTGGCCAAAAAGATGAAATTCCACAATCTGAAGCCGGATTGCCCAATCGGAACCCGAAACGGGCCTCGGATTGGGCAATCCGGCCTCGGATTGGCCAAAAAGATGAAATTCCACAATCTGAAGCCGGATTGCCCAATCAGAACCCGGAACGGGCCTCAGATTGGGCAATCCGGCCTCGGATTAGCCAAAAAGATGAAAATCCGCAATCTGAAGCCGGATTGCCCAATCTAAACCCGAAACGGGCCCCGGATTGGGCAATACGGCCTCGGATTGTTGAAAAAGACGAAATTCCACAATCCGAAGCCGGATTGCCCAATCGGAACCCGAAATAGGCCTCGGATTAGGCAATCCGGCCTCAGATTGGCCAAAAAGACGAAATTCCACAATCCAAAGCCGGATTGCCCAACCGGAACCCGGAACGGGCTTCGGATTGGGCAATCCGGCCTCGGATTGGCCAAAAAGATGAAATTCCACAATCCGAAGCCAGATTGCCCAATCGGAACCCGAAACGGGCCTCGGATTGGGCAATCCGGCCTTGAATTGGCCAAAAAGATGAAATTCTACAATTTGAAGCCGGATTGCCCATTCGGAACCCGGAATGGGCCTCGGATTGGCCAAGAAGACGAAATTCTACAATTCGAAGCCGGATTGCCCAATCGGAACCTAGAACAGGTCTCGTATTGGGAAATCTGACCTTGGATTGGCCAAAAGGATGAAATTCCACAATTAGAAGCCGGATTGCTGCCTAATATTTTTATGTGACAGATGAAGAGAATTTTCAGCAAAGGTCGTAGGACATCTCAGACTGCTACACTATCTGAGGGCGGTGGACCTCGGGGTCAATCTCAGGCATCTAGGGATCGACCTTCCACCTGATAGAAATGTATGCCCTACAAGCCAATCATATATGATATGATTTGACATTTCTAAATATATCTTATTCAATTAATTAGGCAAGTCTTCATTATAAGCTCTTATTAGATGCGAATATCATAATGAAGTCATTGATCAAATACAATGATGATTAAATCATGATGAGATCATGATAATGAGATTGATCATCTAGAGGTATTTGATCTAAATATTCCTAGTCATAGGATACATGAGACGGGACATCAAGGATCCGGATAGACTAGTGTATGTGATGTCTTCTCATGTGATGAGGATGACCGATCTCATTGGTTATTAGTGTGGAGACACTGAGATACGCATACAGGTGCTCATTAGTTGAATGAGTTCACTGAACTGACCGAATTAGAAACCCTGAATGGTATCTTACCAAACTGTCTATCAGGGTTTTCTATCATCACGGTTGCATGGTTGGACCTTTGACCTGAGTCGCCAAAGATGCCTTGTTGGGTGGAACTTGTGCTTTGACCATTGACTTATTGATCACAATTTAGATGGTCCTATATAGCGATAGATCGGGTACAAGGAAAATCTGATGGAGGCATTTGAGCGGACAACAAGGGATCGTCCACTCTCGGTAAGTGAGAGTGAATGTCCTATGGAATAGTACTCTAAATCCCTGGCCAGTGTAGATAGGATAATTGGAAAAGGAGTTTTCCACTTGATCCAATTCCGAGTACATGATCCTATAGAGTCGGTACACTAAGGAGTTGACAGTCGATGCCGTACTTCTTTCCGACCGGGACATTGGATGGATGAGGGTTTATATCCATGTGGGAACTGATGATGCAAAGTCTCAATGGAGATGAGATTATCCCCATAGCCATTTGGGATCATGGATGTGGCTTGTACCCTTCATGATCAGTAGGCCGATTAATCTGTTATCGGATTACGGATTTAATTAAATTAAATAGAATTGTTCTATTTTATTTAGGCCTAAAACAAATAGGTTATTGGGCCTAGTGGGTCACACACAAAAGGACTTATCTACAAGTACAGGGGCAACGGCGTAATTTATAGAGATTTTGGGTTTTTATGAAAAAATCCATAATTATCTATAAATACTAATGGTTTCAGCCAAACCCCATCAAGACAAGGGTGAAAACTGCGTCTCTAGCCTTTTCCCTACCTCCTCCTCTCTCTATAAGGTGTCCATGGTCGATGGAGCTCCGTTCGGGAAGAGTTCTCGAGGACGGCGCGAAGGGAGAACCTGCTGTAGATGAAGTTCGTGTGGATACTGCTGGAGACCGGACACTTGAATGGTTTGAATAGCTTAATAAGTTTATCTTCTTTATCTCCATGGGATTATATGAATTCTTATCAGGTATATTCGAACCCGATTTGATCGGTTTTCGATTTTCGTCGTTCGGTTCTGATTGTGACGGATTCTAAAGGAACCCATAGGAATCGTCGCTTACGCTGCACCAAATTTTAATGGATGATTCCTTACATTGGTATTATAGCCCAGTTCAAGTCTCGGTCGAAACTGACATCGAATCGACATTATTTTATGTTATTTATGTGTTCCCGAATCTGTGCAAACGTCTGTTTTGACGAGGCCACCATATTCTTTGTATGACTTAGATAAAAGATTGGTTTGCTCCTGTAGAATCTCGTGATATATTACTTTCCAACTCCACAAACCGTTTGAAGTTTGGATCTCTGTAGTGTTCGGGAGAAGTCTCAAAAGTTGGTGTTTCTGTCATGCCCGAACCGACACCCGGATTTGGGGATTTTGTGAAATCTCCGTCCACAGAAGAAATTGAGGCTTGGAAAAGGTTTATAAGATGGGTAATATTATTAACTAGCCTTTTACCTTTGATATCCAGCTTTGAACGATGGCGGAGGAAGAGAATTTTTGAGTTTTCCGGTGAACTAGGGTTCTGCGGAGTTTGGCGGCGCCGACCTGTTTCTTCTCTGATTTCCCGTTTATATAGAATTTTTATATGAAGATATATATACATGTTTAGAAACTTCACTTTATTAGGATTCTAAATTGTATTTTTTGAGAATATTTTGCTTCCGGGATAAGGAGTTATCCTTGTTGCAAAATAGAGATTTCTGCTACGGAATCTCGGTGACCTCTGCCTCTACTTCCTCATTTTAAGGTCGATTGGGATTTTTCCTGGAAATGGAGCTGACTGTTTTGGATTCCTTATTTGATAAGTATTCCAACGCATATTTTTTCAGATATTTCGGACTCCTGAATAAGGAGATATGTCCGTGTTAATGTGATTAACTTTCTCCCGGATGAACAGCGCTTTACGGGGCTGTTCGGGGAAGGCGATTGGCGCACGCGCCGGCGCATGCGCCGGCGCACGGCGGTTTGCGCACACATATATTGATACTGGCGCACCTAGTGGCGCACGCGGGCACACGCGAGCGTGGCACAATGCGCCAAACAGCGCGGTGCATTGCGCCAGACATCATATTTTATGATTTTAAAGTGTTTAAAATCATAGAAAAATCCAAAAAATTGCCATAAAATTCCAAAAAAAATCTTAAAAATTCTACAATATTATTTAAAATGTTTTAAAGTGTTTAATGGCATGTTATATAATTTTTAGTCCTATTTACATAGATTCACTCATGGTTAAACTTTAAAATTGTTTTAAAGGTTTAACTTAAATAATTAGTGTCTTAATTAATTCTGTAAAGTGAGATTTTATAGAATATAAATTGGGACATTAATTTTTGACTTTTCACAGTATTGGAAATGCATGAATGCTCTAAATAGTTTAGTGATGTATATTCATTTCATATAAATTGTTTATATGTTATTGTCATGTTATTTTCATATTATTTATTTCATGAAAAATTCGACATGCATGAAATTGAGAATTTAAAAATAAATTATATAATTTTATGCTGATATATATGATATATCTCATATAATTATCACGTATGCGCTCTATGTTCATGTGATGAATGTTAGTGTGTATGGAGGTGATCATGGACTTAATTGTGCTTGGCTTGTGATTGCTTTTAATTGTGTTGGTTATGTTATTAAATTGGGCCTGCGTGTGCCTCCTCTCTCTCTATACAATCTGATTGTACATTCTACCTCCCTCCATTAATATACTCCCCTTGGTTAAAACCAAGGTCTGCATACCCTTAAGCCGCTTGTAAGAGTTAGAAGCCGGTTCGTGGAAGGTTGGAGAGCGGGTCCACTTGGAGAAGCACCCTTATGAAGTGGGAGCATACCAACTCAAGCATCTGAAGCAAGGATTTGCACCTATAGGGGTGCCTTAGGTGCATGCTTAGGGTTAAGTCCATGATCACCTGATTTTGTGCATATTTGATATGTGGATGTGTGCTACAGGTTATACTCTAGATATATGATATTCCAAAGGTATTATATATACTTAGCACATATTATTGATGAGACTAAAATAAAATCTCTCCTTGTCATAATTAGGTTGATAAACGTGTGACATTAAGAATGACTCATGTAGCCTTCCGTTGTTATGGTCTTGATGAGCCAATCTTAGATTGGATGGGTTTGTTGTGCTACCACAAGACTCATTCAGCAAGGGATTGGTGATCATGGCTAAGGCATTTGCCGAACCTTGGGGTGGACCATTTGCATGGCTTTGTTGTGCTACCACAAGGGCTGTGTGAAGAATCCATTCTCATAACGTAACAAGCGGGTTTGACCTAACTAAAGTATATGGCTTGTTGTGCTACCACAAGGTCATAACTTTAGAGGCTAAATGACTAAGAGTTGCAAGAGTTGCAACTGGCAATAGTTGCCTACCTATTAAGTATGGGGTGATTTGTTGTGCTACCACAAGGTCATCACCATAAGGTTAATAGGGTCTTAGTCCCCACTAGGATTTCATCGTGATATCCCGTCTTTGCATAATAAGGGTTATGCAAATTCGTTGATAATTAGTGGGAGCATAAATTAGGATCAAAGACCATATCTTAATTTTAATGAATGTTTGCAATGTTATATTGATAAAATTATATCTCAGTTGTAGAATACGATAATAAACCACCATTAGTATGGCATACTAGATGTCAAATAGCTTAATGGCTCACACTTCTTAGACTGGTTTAGAACTAAGAGAATTGTTCTCATAGTTGACCAATTAACTATCCTACTTGAGAAGTAGGTGTCTCCAAAATTATCTAATGATGTGAAAGAGATATAAGATCTTATCTCATAGACATGATGCATTGTTACCTTAAACTAGATGTTAGTCTCTATGAGACATAAATTGTAGAGACAACATGGATTGATGGATATGAGATCTATCATGGCTCATAGTGATGAGCTTACTAAGGGCAAGTTAGAATAACAATACATCTTAATTACTTCTTGTTGGTGAGACCAATAGAAAGAATTAAAATCATTAGATATAAATAGGAGATAGTTAATAGTAAAAGAAGGTGGTCAAGATAATAAAGCCAGAATAAGACAAGATTCTTACACTATCATGATGATGATAAGTGGAAGAGGAAGTACAAAGTGTTTTGTATATAATGCAATGGTGGAGCTTGAGAAGCTTCATGTATCCAAGTCATTGACACTTACTTGTTTTAAATATACACTTAATAGTATTAGATACTATATGTGTATATCATAATATTAGATACTATAGATGCATCTAATGGTATGAGATACCAGATATGCATCTTAGATCTACAAGGAGTTGTAGATGATGACAAGTAAATAAAGGCTTAATAAAGAAGATGTTGACCTACATATAAAATGGTGCAAAAGTTGCATCATTATTAGTGGGAGGTGCAATTCTTTAATAGCCTTATGGAGATGTCTTAATAATTAATATTGCTATTATATCCTTCTACAAGAACATTATATGATTTCCTACTTGAATAAATGTTGAGTTATTCTAAGTTATGGAATTGATACATGTTCTAATAGATTGAATGACAAAGTGTTTGCAAGTGGGAGATTAATGAATTGTTTAATCATATTTGATATGTTAGCTCTCATGTTATGTGTGAATATTCATTTTAAGAGGAAATGGGTTGATTCAGATCAATCTACACTTTAGCTTTATATAGACATGGAGAATGGGTAAATGAGTTATTAGAACCCATACATTTAGATGTATGTTAGCCCATATCTAGTAAGGCTAAAGAAGAATATTTCTACTTAATTATTTCAAAGATGATGTCTCTAGGTATGGATACATGTACTTTATGAAGTACAAATCTAAGACCTTTGAGAAATTATCTGAGATTAAGAATGAAGTAGAGATACTAATGGAACAAGCATTAGAACTCTTTGATGAGATCAAAGAGAGGAATACTTAAGTACATAATTCACATATAATTGAAGGATAATATAATCTAATGGACATCTTTACACATTTTAGCTTAATTGAGTAGCTAAAAGAAAAAGCCATATTATGTAGGACATAATATGAACAATGACAAGCTTTGCAAAATTCCTCTTTGGCTAATTTTGGCTAAGTACTCTTTATAACCACTTGATCTTAAAAGGTACCTTCTAAGTCTGTTCTGATTATTCCATATAGGATATGGAAAAGGGGTTAAAACTTGACCTTAAGCAAGTTAAGGTTTCAGAATGTCCGACCTGGTGAAGAAGTATAACTCTAACAAGTTGGAATATATGACTATGAAGTGTTGGCTTGTGGAATATCCTAAGGAAACTTTTGGATATTAAATATATGACTTTTATGTCAAGGGTATGTGTTACTCAGCTCACTATATTTCTAAAGGAAAAGTTCCTTCATATGAAAGATAGTGGGAGAAAGATATATATGGAAGATGTTCCAGTCCCACAACCCAATAACACTTCTATTAAGGTACTAATTAATAATTACACATTGGCAACTTATAGGTCTTTACTTGTGTCCATTCTACCTAAGAGATATGTGAGACATATCTTTGATAGATGAAATGAGGCAAAAGATAATAAGGATATTGATCCTAGGATCTTTATAAAACCAATATGAGATATTGATTCATTAATGGGAAGAGACAATAAAATCCGATATAAACTTTATCTATTCTAATCAAGTTTAGAACTTGATAGATCCACCTAAGGATATAGTATCCATAAGGAATAAATAGATCATTAAAGAATAGATTGAAGTGGATTAGAAGGTAGATACCTTCAAAGGTGAGAATAGTTGAAAAGGATATCATCAAAGTCAAATGGTTGACTATGATGAGATCTTTTACCTATTCCACGGATTAATCCACTTGGATTTTAATTGTTACACTCTATGATTATGAGATAAGCTAATTGGATGTTGAGATAATGTTCCTCTAAGGTATTTTGAGAAACAGGTGTATATGATACAACTATAGGGAATCAAGTCCCAATAACATCCAAGAAGAGTGTGTATTAAGTTCATTTATGGACTGAAGTAAAACTTCCCATAGATCATATATAAGGTTTAATGAGATTAAATCTTATAACTTCATTAAGAACGAAGAGGAGCCTTGTGTATTCAACAAGATAAGTGGGAGTGCTGTTGCTTTCTTGACATTTTATGTTGATGACATACTACTCATTAAGAATGAAGTAGGTGTGTTATCATAAGTGAACCTAACTGTCAAATTGATCCTCCAAACACAATTTGGGTTTTGATATCTATGGAGATAGATCTAACATCAATGCTCAGTTAATGTACGTAGTCACAATAGTCAAAGGGTTTGACATAATAAACTCCTAGATAGGTTTCTTACGTATGTGGTATGGAGTTGATCGCTGTAAAGTGTTGTCTTTGTAGACTTTTTGAAAGATAAAGAGATCACATAAATAGAGCCTTATGCCTTTGTCATAGGGTCTATCATTTATATGATGCTACGTACATGATGTGATTAATGCTCCTAGTGTTATGAGCATTCATTAAGAAGATCTAGGTGAGAATCACTGGATAGTTTAGAGATATATCATTTGGTACTTGAGAAGCACTGAGAATGTATCTCTATACACTGGAGGATAAGACTTGAAGTCTTGTAGTTTTACAAACACAAACTTCTAATCAAATAAGTTTGATATTAAGCCAGAATAATGGTGGTGCAGTGAGCTGAAAGAGTTCTATGTGATAGAACACTGTAAATTCTACAAGATATGTAAACAAGTTTACATAGTGGTTGCACACTACTTGAGAAGTAGTCTAGATGAAGTTTTTCATCTACATATTTGATATGGGATTGTCTCAATTTTCTCTGAAAGGGTATCATTGTTTTGAGAAAACAATGGAGTAGAGCCGATGTCTCATCAGAAGTTTAGAACTTCTGTGGCGATACCATACAATCAGAGAGATTGCAAATTATAGAGATATAATTAAAGATAAAGTATCTACCATTAATAACATTGCAGATCCACTAACTGAAGTAGTTACTCAAAGAGTGTTTGAGCTTCACCTCGAGCTGATACAGATCAGCCAGATGGGTGATTGGCTTTAGTGCAAGTGGGAGATTGTTAGAAATGTATGCCCTACAAGCCAATCATATATGATATGATTTGACATTTCTAGATATATCTTATTCAATTAATTAGGAAAATCTTCATTATAAACTCTTATTAGATGCGAATATCATAATGAAGTCCTTGATCAAATACAATGATGATTAAATCATGATGAGATCATGATAATGAGATTGATCATCTAGAGGTATTTGATCTAAATGTTCCTAGTCATAGGATACTTGAGACGGGACATCAAGGATCCGGATAGACTAGTGTATGTGATGTCTTCTCATGTGATGAGGATGACCGATCTCATTGGTTATTAGTGTGGAGACACTGAGATACGCATACAGGTGCTCATTAGTTGAATGAGTTCACTGAACTGACCGAATTAGAAACCCTGAATGGTATCTTACCAAACTGTCTATCAGGGTTTTCTATCATCACGGTTGCATGGTTGGACCTTTGACCTGAGTCGCCAAAGATGCCTTGTTGGGTGGAACTTGTGCTTTGACCATTGACTTATTGATCACAATTTAGATGGTCCTATATAGCGATAGATCGGGTACAAGGAAAATCTGATGGAGGCATTTGAGCGGACAACAAGGGATCGTCCACTCTCGGTAAGTGAGAGTGAATGTCCTATGGAATAGTACTCTAAATCCCTGGCCAGTGTAGATAGGATAATTGGAAAATGAGTTTTCCACTTGATCCAATTCCGAGTACATGATCCTATAGAGTCGGTTCACTAAGGAGTTGACAGTCGATGCCATAGTTCTTTCCGACCGGGACATTGGATGGATGAGGATTTATATCCATGTGGTAACTGATGATGCAAAGGCTCAATGGAGATGAGATTGTCCCCATAGCCATTTGGGATCATGGGATGTGGCTTGTACCCTTCATGATCGGTAGGCCGATTAATCTGTTATCGGATAACGGATTTAATTAAATTAAATAGAATTGTTCTATTTTATTTAGGCCTCAACCAAATAGGTTATTGGGCCTAGTGGGTCACACACAAAAGGACTTATCTACAAGTACAGGGGCAAGGGCGTAATTTATAGAGATTTTGGGTTTTTATGAAAAATTCCATAATTATCTATAAATACTAATGGTTTCAGCCAAACCCCATCAAGCCAAGGGTGAAAACCACGTCCCTAGCCTCCTCCCTACCTCCTCCTCTCTCTAGAAGGTGTCCATGGTCGATGGAGCTCCATTCGAAAAGAGTTCTCGAGGCCGGCGCGAAGGGAGAACCTGCTATGGATGAAGTCGTGTGGATACTGCTGGAGACCGGACACTTGAACGGTTTGAATAGCTTAAGAAGTTCATCTTCTTCATCTCCATGGGATTATATGAATCCCTATCTGGTATATTCGAACCCGATTTGATCGATTTTTGATTTTCGTCGTTCGGTTCTGATTGAGATAGATTCTAAAGGAACCCATAGGAATCGTCGCTTCCGCTGCACCAAATTTTAATAGACGATTCCTTACACCACCTCCACGGGTGTTGCTTCCGAGCCAGTTAGGGAGGCACCCCATGAGCCTAGTCCATCTCGGACTCGTTCTCCCCGGGTTCGGACGACGTCTCCTATAGATGGTACTAGTCCATCTTCCCATGCTTCAGATATATATTTGAATATATGCAAGTAAAAAATTTTCTTAAAAATTTTCGTTGTCTAATTGTAATTTTTAATTTATACTTAAGTAGCTACATCAGTTAGACATGGGAGAGGTCTAGCAAAGGCCATCAGTGTGCAAACACTTGGCCCTGATGAGTCATACAACGTCGTTCTAGTAGGAGGATCCGGCGTTGGATCACACAGACAGGAGTTTACCTCCTACTTAGGAGTTATGAACAGAGTTCATTGCGATTTGTTGGAGCATAATTACATTGCTCTACCGTAGGAGAAAAAGGATGCCATATTTCGTGATTTAGAGGTAACATTTAAGTAGCTTCATCTTGTTTAAATTTTGGTGAACTTTTTAATCATTTTTATATTAATGCAACAACATTTTATCTTTGAGCAGAATCCACAATCCAATGCACAAATATTAAGGCATATGGGAGATATGCAAAGAAAACAAAGAAATCATTTGAAAAGAAAGGTAAAATATAATTTATAATGTAATTTCGAGATAACCAATTTTTGTTAACAATATTTGTCTACAGTATTTTATAGGACGATCGAATGAGGAAGCTCGTGCCAACATTCCTCCACAGTGCAACGAGGAACAATGGCATCATATGTGCCATTTATGGAGTCAAGATGAAGCTAGAGTAAATCAAAAAAATCTTTTCTCTTATAATTAGATTTTTAATGTCGATAAATATTATTTCATTTGTATTTTTTAATGTTATTTCATTTTTATTTTTTTAATGTTATTTCATTTGTATATATATATATTTGTAGGCATTGAGTGAAAAGAATGACGGTAATAGGCGGCAATTAACAATGCCATACAGAAGAGGAAGAATAATTATACACCAGTTAGAAAGAGACTTTGTAAGTAGTCAAAACTTAAATTTTCATATTACTTGATCCTTATTCCCTAATAACCTTTATTCTTTTTTAATTTTTTGGACAGGTACGAAAAGAAGGTCGACCTCCAACTCGTCCGGAGGTATTCCAGATGAGTCAAACGCATGAAGAACTTGATGGAGCAGTCATTTGGGATAATGACCAAAGTCGTCTTATGATGGTAATGATTGATTGTCATAACCTATTTTTCTTTATAATCCACAATTCATCACGGTAGGATTTTAATTTTTATCATATTATTTATAGGAAAATATGCAAGGATTGATGAATCCCCCAGCATCTGAATCCTCGGATCTTTGGGGTATCGCAGCCTCCACTCACCGCGAAGGAAGCTTTTGTATCCGTATTTGGTAGAGATCGACCAGGACGGATCCGATATGGTGGGCGAGGTGAAACTCGCCACACTTGGTATGGTGAGTCAAGTGGAGGTGCTTCTAACTCGACTCAAGAAGTTCGAGAGCTTAGAGATCAAGTGGCGAGGCAAGGAGAAATCAATGAACGTTATGAAGAACAAATTACTTCATTGAAACAACAATTGGACAACCAACAGAAATCATTCCAAGAAAATTTAGATCACCTCAATCTGATCATAGAAGGCTTGACTCAAAGGTTCCCGACTTCTGATGTGCCATCCACATCGGGGCATCCTCCGCCTCAACAAACAGAGGACAGAAATGACGAAGAAGACGAGGACTACGAGGATGCCGAGGAGAGTGAAGATGACGATGAAGATGAAGATGAAGAAGATGAATAGATTGAGATGTATTTCCTACTCTCTATGAATATCAATATTCATATGTATCAAAACATTTTGTGTATGAATGTGAATTTGAATGTGGTATGTGAATATGAATTTAAATTTGGTGAATTTCAATTTGGTATGTGAATGTGTATTGTTTCATCCTAATTCGGTGCCCGTTTCGGGTTTGAAACGAGCAATCCGGCACCGAAATTGTTAATATAAATCAATTTTTGGATTGGTAGATCCGATTTTTGGTCTTTCTGAAAGTTTCAAGAATGATTGCTTTTTCGGATTGGATCGTATAATTGATCCAATTCAGCCAATCAAATTTTTTTAGAACTTTATTATTGGCGACGGCTGCTTTAAGCCATCGCCAATAAGCTTATTTGGGACGGCTAAAGCTGTCCCAAATATTAAAAACAACCGTCGCAAAACTAAAGAAAAAATTCCGGAAACCCACCCCGGGGTTTCTGCCTACCATTTGCGACGGCTTACGTGGCCGTCGCAAGTAAATTTATTGGCGACGGCATGTGAGCCGTCGCTAGTAAGCTTATTTGAGACGGCTTAACCCGTGCCAAATAAGGTTGACGCCGTCTGGTCTCCTTACAATTTGCGACTGCTTAAGCCCTCGCTAGTAAATTTATTGGCGACGGCTTTGTAAGTCATCCCCAATAAATGGTCGTCTTATTAATGATTCATACGACGGCTTACAAACCGTCGCCAATAAATTTACTAGCGACGGCTTAACGGTAGTCGTCGCTAATATTATTGGCAACGGCGTTATTTGCGATGCCTGGAAAGCCGTCGCTAATACATATTAGCGACGGCTTTTGGGTTTTTTGGGACGGCTGTAAGCCGTCCCTAATAACATATTTTCTTATAGTGAAAGCAACCGAAAAGATAAGAAGACAACGTTTTAACAGAGATAGGATCAAAACATAACAAAAGTAAAGGGTGGGATTAAGAAATAATTCAAATATCAAACGATCAAAAATCAAAAACTCCACAAAAGAAAAAGTCTCGCCAATAAATTGACGGCTGCAATTTATATGCGCCTGATATTTCAGTTAGCATGTGATCGAGATCTTTTCGGCTTTCCATCCAGCTATTGTACGATTTAATCGTATAGAGTACTATTTCGGTGATGTAAACGGCAAATACTTGTTTAACACTATTTTCTTTGTTAATTTTAATTTTTATTTTTAACATGGTTGATGTAGACTACCTCACAGATTGCCTTTAAATGGCTAAAAAATGTCATACGGGGTGTTTGGTTGCATGATAATGGTTATTTTTATTTTAATTTTTGAAAACTGTAACAAAAGTTATCTTAACGGGGTGTTTGGCTCGTCCTATAATTTTTTGTTTTAAAAAAAAAGTTCCACCGACTAGGCGTCGTAAAAGAAAAAAGAGGTATAGATCATTTTATTTTTTTTGAAAATGGATCTCACCCTCTCGCAAAGCGCTCACGGACAAACCCTCGATACCTCCTGGCTATCTCCGTTGCGGCACATCCAGCGGTAGCCTTTGTAAGGAATCGTCCATAAAACTTTGGTGCAACGGAAGCGACGATTCCTATGGGTTCCTTTAGAATCCGTCTCAATCAGAACCAAACGACGAAAACCGAAAACCGATCAAATCAGGTTCGAATATACCTGATATTCATAAAATCCCATGAAGATTAAGAAGATGAACTTCTTAAGCTATTCAAACCGTTCAAGTGACCGGTCTCCAGCAGTATCCACATGAACTTCATCCACAGCAGGTTCTCCATTCGCGCCGGCCTCGAGAACTCTTCCCGAACGGAGTTCCATCGACCATGGACACCTTCTAGAGAGAGGAGGAGGTAGGGAGGAGGCTTGGGACTTGGTTTTCACCCTTGGCTTGATGGGGTTTGGCTGAAACCATTAGTATTTATAGAGAAATACAGAATTTTTCATAAAAACCCAAAATCTTTATAAATTACGCCCTTGCCCCTGTACTTGTGGATAAGTCCTTTTGTGTGTGACCCACTAGGCCCAATAACGTATTTGGTTGAGGACTAAATAAAATAGAACAATTCTATTTAATTTTAATTAAATCCGTTATCCGATAACAAATTAATCGGCCTACCGATCATGAAGGGTACAAGCCACATCCCATGATCCCAAATGGCTATGGGGATAATCTCATATTCATTGAGCCTTTGCACCATCAGTTACCACATGGATATAAACCCTCATCCATCCAATGTCCCGGTCGGAAAGGAGTACGGCATCGACTGTCAACTCCTTAGTGTACCGACTCTGTAGGATCATGTACTCGGAATTGGATCAATTGGAAAACTCCTTTTCCAATTATCCTATCTACCCTGGCCAGGGATTTAGAGTACTATCCCATAGGACATTCACTCTCACTTACTGAGAGTAGACGATCACTTGTTGTCCACTCAATTGCCTCCATCGAATTTTCCTTGTACCCGATCCATCGCTATATAGGACCATCTAAATTGTGATCCATAAGTCAATGGTCAAAGCACAAGTTCCACCCAACAAGGCATCTTTGGTGACTCAGGTCAAAGGTCCAACCATGCAACCGTGATGATAAAAAAACCCTGATAGACAGTTCGGTAAAATACCATTCAGGGTTTCTAATTCGGTCAGTTCAGTGAACTCATTCAACTAATGAACACCTGTATGTGTATCTCAGTGTCTCCACACTAATGACCAATGAGATCGGTCGTCCTCATCACATGAGAAGACATCACATACACTAGTCTATCCGAATCCTTGATGTCCCGTCTCAAGTATCCTATGACTAGGAACATTTAGATCAAATACCTCTAGATGATCAATCTCATTATCATGATCTCATCATGATTTAATCATCATTATATTTGATCAAGGACTTCATTATGATATTTGCATCTAATAAGAGCTTATAATGAAGATTTTCCTAATTAATTGAATAAGATATATCTAGAAATGTCAAATCATATCATATATGATTGGCTTGTAGGACATACATTTCTAATAATCTCCTACTTGCACTAAAGCCAATCACCCATCTGGCTGATCTGTATCAGCTCGAGGTGAAGCTCAAACACTCTTTGAGTAACTGCTTCAGTTAGTGGATCTGCAATGTTATTAACGGTAGATACTTTATCTTTTATTATATCTCTATAAGTTGCAATCTCTCTGATTGTATGGTATCGCCACAGAAGTTCTAAACTTCTGATGAGACATCGGCTCTACTCCATTGTTTTCTCAAAACAATGATACACTTTTAGGGGAAATTGGGACAATCTCATATCAAATATGTAGATGAAAAACTTCATCTAGACTACTTCTCAAGTAGTGTGCAACCACTATGTAAACTTGTTTACATATGTTGTAGAATTTATAGTGTTCTATCACATAGAACTCTTTCAGCTCACTGCACCACCATTATTCTGACTTAATATAAAATTTATTTGATTCGAAGCTTGTGTTTGTAAAACTACAAGACTTCAAGTCTTATCCTCCAGTGTATAGAGATACATTCTCAGTGCTTCTCAAGTACCAAATGATATATCTCTAAAATATCAAGTGACTCTCACCTGGATCTTCCTGATGAATGCTCATAACACTAGGAGCATTAATCACATCATGTACGTAGCATCATATAAATGATAGACCCTATGACAAAGGCATAAGGCTCTATTTATGTGATCTCTTTATCTTTCAAAAAGTCTACAAAGACAACACTTTACAGCGATCAACTCCATACCACATATGTAAGAAACCTATCTTGGAGTTTATCATGTCAAACCCTTTGACTATGGTGACTACGTACATTAACTTAGCATTGATTTTAGATCTATCTCCATAGATCTCAAAACCCAAATTGTGTTTGGAGGATCAATTTGACAGTTAGGTTCACTTATGATAACACACCTACTTCATTCTCAATGAGTAGTATGTCATCAACATAAAATGTCAAGAAAGCAACAGCACTCCCACTTATCTTGTTGAATACACAAAGCTCCTCTTCGTTCTTAACGAAGTTATAAGATTTAATCTCATTAAACCTTATATATGATCTATGGGAAGTTTTACTTTAGTTCATAAATGAACTTAATACACACTCTTCTTGGATGTTATTGGGACTTGATTCCCTATAGGTGTATCATATACACCTGTTTCTCAAAATACCTTAGAGGAACATTATCTCAACATCCAATTAGCTTATCTCAAAATCATAGAGTGTAACAATTAAAATCCAAGTGGATTAATCCGTGGAATAGGTAAAAGATCTCATCATAGTCAACCATTTGACTTTGAGGATATCCTTTTCAACAATTCTCACCTTTGAAGGTATCTACCTTCTAATCCACTTCAATCTATTTTTTAATGATCCATTTATTCCTTATGGATACTATATCCTTAGGTGGATCTATCAAGTTCTAAACTTGATTAGAATAGATAAAGTTTATATCGGATTTTATTGTCTCTTCCCATTAATGAATCAATATCTCATATTGGTTTTATATAGATCCTAGGATCAATATCCTTATTATCTTATGCCTCATTTCATCTATCAGAGATATGTCTCACATATCTCTTAGGTAGAATGGACACAAGTAAAGACCTATGATTTGTCATTGTGTAATTATTAACTAGCACCTTAATAGAAGTGTTATTGGGTTGTGGGACAGGAACATCTTCCATATATACCTTGCTCCCACTATCTTTCTTAAGAAGGAACTTTCCTTTAGAAATATAGTGAGCTGAGCAACACATACCCTTATACATAAGGGTCGTATATTTAATATCCAAAAGTTTTCTTTGGATATCCCACAAGCAACACTTTATAGTCTTATATTCCAACTTGTTAGAGTTATACTTCTTCACCAGGTCGGACATTTCGAAACCTTAACTTGCTTAAGGTCAAGTTTTAACCCCTTTTCCATATCCTATATGGAATAATCAGAACAGACTTAGAAGGTACCTATTAAGATCAAGTGGTTATAATGAGTACTTAACCAAAATAGACAAAGAGGAAATTTGCAAAGCTTGTCATTGTTCATATTATGTCTTACATAATATGACTTCTCATTTTAGCTACTCAATTAAGCTAAAATGTGTAAAGAGGTGTCCATTAGATTCTATTATCCTTCAATTATATGTAAATTATGTACTTAAGTATTCCCCTCCTTGATCTCATCAAAGAGTTCTAATACTCTTTCCATTTGTATCTCTACTTCATTCTTAATCTCAGATAATTTCTCAAAGGTCTTAGTTTTGTACTTCATAAAGTACATGTTTCCAAACCCAGAGACATCATCTTTGAAATAATGAAGTAGAAATATTCTTCTTTAGCCTTACTAGATATGGGCTAACATACATCTAGATGTATGAGTTCTAATAACTCATTAACCCATTCTCCATGTGTATATAAAGCTAAAGTGTAGATTCATCTAAATCAACCCACTTCCTCTTAAAAGAAATATTCACACATAACATGAGAGCTAACATATCAAATATGATTAAACAATTCATTAAGCTCCCACTGGCAAACACTTTGTCATTCAATCTATTAGAACATCTATCAATTCCATAGCTTAGAATAAATCAAAATTTATTCAAGCAGGAAATCATATAATGTTCTTGTAGAAAGATATAATAGCAATATTAATTATTAAGACATCTCCATAAGGCTATTAAAGAATTGCACCTCCCACTGATAATGATGCAACTTTTGCACCATTTTATATGTAGGTCAACATCTTCTTTATTAAGCCTTCATTTACTTGTCATCATCTACAACTCCTTGTAGATATAAGATGCATATCTGGTATCTCATACCATTAGATGCATCCATAGTATCTAATATTATGTTATACACATATAGTATCTAATACTATTAAGTGTGTATTTAAAACAAGTGTCAATGACTTTGATACATGAAGCTTCTCAAGCTCCACCTTTGCATTATATACAAAACACTTTGTACTTCCTCTTCCATTTATCATCGTCATGATAGTGGAATAATTTCTCTTATTACGGCTTTATTATCTTGACCACCTTCTTTTATTATTAACTCTCTCCTATTTCTATCTAATGATTTTACTTCTTACTATTGGTCTCACCGAAAAGAAGTAATTAAGATGTATTGTTGTTCTAACTTGCCCTTAGTATGCTCATCACTATGAGCCATGATAGATCTCATATCCATCAATCCATGTTGTCTCTACAATTTATGTCCCATAGAGACTAACATCTAGTTTAAGACAAACAATGCATCTTGTCTATGAGATAAGATCTTATATCTCTTTCACATCATTAGATAATTTTGGAGACACCTACTTCTCAAGTAGGATAGTTAATTGGTCAACTATGAGAACAATTCTCTTAGTTTTAAACCAGTCTAAGAAGTGTGAGCCATTAAGCTATTTGGCATCTAATATGCCATACTAATGGTGGTTTATTATCGTATTCTACAACGGAGATATAATTTTATCAATATAACATTGCAAACATTCATTAAAATTAAGATATGGTCTTTGATCCTAATTTATGCTCCCACTAATTTTCGACGCATTTGCATAACCCTCATTATGCAAAGACGGGATATCACGATGAAATCCTAGTGGGGACTAAGACCCTATTAACCTTATGGTGATGACCTTGTGGTAGCACAACAAATCACCCCATACTTAATAGGTAGGCAACTATTGCCAGTTGCAACTCTTGCAACTCTTAGTCATTTAGCCTCTAAAGTTATGACCTTGTGGTAGCACAACAAGCCATATACTTTAATTAGGTCAAACCCGCTTGTTACGTTATGAGAATGGATTCTTCACACAGCCCTTGTGGTAGCACAACAAAGCCATGCAAATGGTCCACCCCAAGGTTCGGCAAATGCCTTAGCCATGATCACCAATCCCTTGCTGAATGAGTCATGTGGTAGCACAACAAACCCATCCAATCTAAGATTGGCTCATCAAGACCATAACAACGGAAGGCTACGTGAGTCATTCTTAATGTCACACGTTTATCAACCTAATTATGACAATGAGGGATTTTATTTTAGTCTCATCAATAATATGTGCTAAGTATATATAATACCTTTGGAATATCATATATCTAAGGTATAACCTGTAGCACACATCAACATATCAAATATGCACAAAATCAGGTGATCATGGACTTAACCCTAAGCATGCACCTAAGGCACCCCTATAGGTGCAAATCCTTGCTTCAGATGCTTGAGTTGGCATGCTCCCACTTCAGAAGGGTGCTTCTCCAAGTGGTCCCGCTCTCCAACCTTCCACGAACCGGCTTCTAACTCTTACAAGTGGCTTAAGGGTACGCAGACCCACAAATGTACATATCTTAATAAGAAACCTTGGTTTTAACCAAGGGGAGTACATTAATGGAGGGAGGTAGATTGTAAAATCAGATTGTATAGAGAGAGGAGGCACACACAGGCCTCATTTAATAACATAACCAACATAATTAAAAGCAATCACAAGCCAAGCACAATTAAGTCCATGATCACCTCCATACACACACTAACATTCATCGCATGAACATAGAGCGCATACGTGATAATTATATGAGATATATCATATATATCAGCATAAAATTATATAATTTATTTTGAAATTCTCAATTTCATGCATGTCCAATTTTCATGAAATAAATAACATGAAAATAACATGACAACAACATATAAACAATTTATATGAAATGAACATACAAAACTAAACTATTTAGAACATTCATGTATTCCCAATACTGTGCAAAGTCAAAAATTAATGTCCCAATTCATATTCTATAAAATCTCATTTTATAGAATTAATTAAGACACTAATAATTTAAGTTAAACCTTTAAAACAATTTTAAAGTTTAACCATAAGTGAATCTATATAAATAGGACTCAAAATTATCTAACATGCCATTAAACACTTTAAAACATGTTAAATAATATTATAAAATTTTAAGAATTTTTATAGAATTTTATGGCAATTTTTCGTATTTTCTATGATTTTAAACACTTTAAAATCATTTGAAAAAAAAACTTGCGCATTGCGCCAAGCTCGCCGGCGCGCAGTGCCCGTTGTGAGTGTGCCCGCATGTGCCGCCGGGTGCGCCGGCCATCCCCAGGCGCTGAACCGCCTCCCGTGCACCCGCCCATGTGCCGCTCATTGGCTACTGTAGCGACCGGGTCCGAATCGGACCCGGTCATCTTCTGCTCCGCCCGATAAGGGCCCGGGCAGGGCACTGTTCATCTGGAGGAGAGTATCCTTTTAAAGTAGGTCCTTATCTCCTTATACCGGACTTCAAAAAATCCGAAAAAATATGCGTTAGAATCCTTATCGAATAAGGAATCCAAAAAAGTCAGACTAATATCCAGGAAAAATCCCAATCGACCTCAAAATGAGGAAGAAGAGGCGGCGGTCACCAAGATACCGTAGCAGAAATCTCCATTTTGCAACGAGGATAACTCCTTATCCCGAGAGCCAAATATTCTCAAAAAATACAATTTAGAATCCTAATCAAATGAAGTTTCCAAATATTTATATATCCATTCAGATAAAAATTTTCTATCAACGGGAAATTAGGAAGAAACAAGTCGGCGCTGCCAGACTTCGCAGAACCCTAGTTCGTCGGAAAACTCAAAATTGCTCTCCCTCCGCCGTCGTTCAAAGCTAGATATCAAAGGTAAAGGCTAGGTAATCATATTACCCATCTTCTAAACCTTTTACAAGCCTCAATTTCTTCTGTGGGCGGATATTTCACAAAATCCCCAAATCGGAGTGTCGGTTCGGGCATGACAGAGACACCAACTTTTGAGGCTTCTCCCGAACACTACAGATATCAAAACTTCAAACGGTTTGTGGAGTTGGAAATCCCTATATCACGAGATTCTACCAAAGCCAACCAATCTTTTATCTGAGTCATACACAGATTATGGTGGCCTCATCAAAACGAACATTTGCACAGATTCGGGAACACATAAATAACATAAAATAATGTCGATTCGACGTAGGTTTTGACCGAGACTTGAACCGGGCTCTGATACCACTGTAAGGAATCGTCCATAAAAGGTTTGGTGCAGCGGAAGCGACGATTCCTATGGGTTCCTTTAGAATCCGTCTCAATCATAACCGAACGACGAAAATCGAAAACCGATCAAATCGGGTTCGAATATACCTGATAGGGATTCATATAATCCCATGAAGATTAAGAAGATGAACTTCTTAAGCTATTCAAACTGTTCAAGTGTCCGGTCTCCAGCAGTATCCACACGAACTTCATCCACAGCAGGTTCTCCCTTCGCGTCGGCCTCGAGAACTCTTCCCGAACGGAGCTCCATCGACCATGGACACCTTATAGAAAGAGGAGGAGGTAGGGAGGAGGCTTGGGACGTGGTTTTCACCCTTGGCTTGATGGGGTTTGGCTGAAACCATTAGTATTTATATATAATTATGGAATTTTTTATAAAAACCCAAAATCTCTATAAATTATGCCCTTGCCCCTGTACTTGTGGATATAGACACGCAATTTTGGCCTAGTTGGAGAGCTCGAATTCTTGTTTTCATGAAGTATATTTGAGTAACCTTTCAAGGGAACCGAGTTTTCCGGACAAATGGAAGATTTTGAAGAGGGCAAAACCCTGTGTATAAGGGCTCCTGGCGCCCTACTTATAGGGCACCAGGCGCCCTATAAACAGGGCACCAGGCGCCCTGTTTATAGGGCACCAGGCGCCCTATAAACAGGGCACCTGGCGCCCTATATATAGGGCACCAGGCGCCCTGTATACAGGGCACCAGGCGCCCTATATACAGGGCGCCTGGATCAAAATTAAATTGATTTGACAGGTTGATTTGACCCCCCGCAGTGACTTGTCTTGTCGATTTGACATATCTCGCGTGATGCGCGCCCCGTATATAGGGGCGCTATGCCACATGTGCTTGCTTCTTTCGGAAATGGCCAAAGTGCCCTCTTTTGGGCTATAAATAGACCCCCATTTGGAGCTTGGAGAAGCTTCCAACCTCGTGCCACCCTATAGCTCCTCCAACACCACGTTTCTAAGCCATTATCCACCCCGACAAACCTTCAAAACGATCCATAACCATCCACCAAAAACCCTAAAACCTTACGTTTGTCATCGCGAAAACATGATTTTTCTCCAACTTTGAGAGCCTCTATCCGTCTCTCCTCTTACATCCAGCATCCAACCCACCTTTCATTAGCTTCATTTGCATATTGTCTACAAGGAGAAGCCCCTACTTCGTCTTGGAAGCTTCCCGGCCTCCGGAGCGGCGCCGCGAAGAGGAGAAGAAAATCTGTTCGGGCCGGACTTGGTGCCCGTATACGGGCGCTTTGACTTGGTCAACGCGCCCCGCTAAAGGGCACCTTCTCCCGGCGCCCTATATACTGAGGGCACCGGGAAGGGCGTGAAACTTGTTTTGTTATTTTCGAAGTCCGATCGCTCGTTTAATCGAGTTTTATCTCTTTCTTTCATTTTAGCACTATTCATCATGTTATTTAGCATGCATTAAGCCACTCATTTGCATTTTTATGCATATTTAAACCTTCCAAATAAAGGGGTTGGGATTTAGTCCCATACGATTGATTCCTTCCCTCTTTCATGTTTACATTTGATTTTGAGCATGATTCTACACTATCACGAGAACTAATAATCTTTTCACTTGTTTCTATGTTTTCATATGGACATTTTTAGGTAAATCCGATTGGAGTGGAGCTTCAACCGGAACGAAGACGAAGGACTCACTAAGCTCTCTTCTTTCGGCCGGCCGAGAGAGGAGAAGTCGGAACCCAACAATCTCCCCGCTTCCAAAGGTACGACGGTCACTTTCATCTTTCTATTTCATTTCCTTTCATTCTACTATATTTTGGAGCCATTGGCTCCTGGCGACCACACCCACTAACATCCCATCCACCAAGTCACCAAAGCAAGCGTAGGGGTTCCGGGGGGGAGATCCGCGGATGTCCCGTTTCGGGTGCTTACACCTTTTGGCGACCACGGTGGGACCGACTTTGCTTTAGTGAGTTCTTCTCTTTTTTTTCCTAAGAATGTCCACTTGAAAACATGCTTCTTTTCAATCTAGTTCTCATTTAAGCCATTTCTATTTCTTTGCATTTCTATTTGCATGCTTACATGCTTGTTTATTTTCTTGAAGCATTATCTTGTTCCTTCCGATTTACTTGCCTTCCGTTGATCCTTTTAAAAAAAAAAACATACAATCTGATTTCTAGCTTGGTTTATCAACTTATCTCACCTTAGCATTTTAGATATCATCTTGTTTCATCTCTTGTTAAGTATACTTGTCTATTTCCTTCTAGGCCTAGTTTTCCTTTAGCAAATCTTTTAAAGCATGCTTAGTTAAATTAGTGCTTTCTTCCATCTTAGTTTAATTTCATATCATTGTCTTGTTTACTTGCTTCCTACAACATCTCATTAATCATTGTATGCTTTTATTTTCTTCTTGGTTGCTTCTTATTCCTTGACATTTCACTTGCATTTAGTTTGCATTGGAGTTTCGGGTTCGCCCGTCTCCTTAGGACATCCGAGAAGGGCGGCTCTCTCCTCCCAAAGCCCCACACATCCAAACACCCCTCTTGGTGGTTGCCACCTCCTCCTCCGGGGATTCCCTCTCGGAAGGACCGGGCAGCTTCCATCAAGACCTCCATAAGGCCCCAGACGTGAAGGATTCCCTCTTCGGCGGCTTTGTTGTACCATTTTATCCCAAAACCCGAGTACCTATTACCTATCATTGTGAAAAGAGTGACAACCTTAGATTGCTCGGCGTTGTGAGAGCATAGGGTCCTACCCATTTATTTGAGTGGACAATATTTATCTTAACAAGCCATTAATTTGAGGTTGAAACAAAAATTGCGTTAATCATTCCAAGTCTTTGCTATTACTTGTTTGCAAACAAAGCGAAAATTACACAAAAATCCCAAAATCACCTAAAAGAACCAAAACAAAAATTTGCTTGAGGTTAATTTGCTTGACAACTTGCTTGTCCGACAAAAGAAAATCAAAACAAAAAGGGGTCAAAAATAAAAACTAAAAAAAAATTCTTAAGCTTTTATTTGTCAACATTTTTTCTGTTGTGTTTATGAATTTAAGGTCAGGTAGAGTTATCGGAATGGCGGATCAAGGATACGATCAACTACAGTTGGAGTATGACCAATCTTATTACTATCCTGATGCCGTGTGTGACGTCAATGAACCCGAAGTTCTCCCCGAACCTAGTCAAAATTCTCCTCAACCCAATCCAAATTCACTTTGGGAGGCATTCTCTCATTCCGACCCTACCCAACTTCTGGCTATCAAAGCCATCCTCAAGGGCAAGTCGCCCGCCGACCACATTCCTCCCGAAGGTGGTCTTCACATCTCTACCCCTCGGTCTGGGGCATATCAACCCAATGTACCCACTCGTGGCCATTCTCATACCGGGCTTATGGCCCCAATTTCTCCTCATCTGGTGGCTAATCTAGATCATTCCATTCCGAATGTTGTTGTTCCTTCTAGACCACCAGTTTATTCCTCTAATCATCTCAACCTTACTCACCCTTTGGTGCATCCCCCAATGTACCCTTCTTATCCGGCCACTTCGGCCCATCAAATCCCAATTCCGGTGCACCAAGCACCCACTTCTCCTCCTCCTCTTAGGGAACCTTCTGTTGAACAGGCCATGATTAACAAGATCAATCGCATGGAGGAGCAGTATAGAAAGCTTAGACGTTTGAACGACACAAAGGCAGCCCCAGAAGTTTCTTTTCCTGCCCTCTCTACTTTTCATCTACCTCCCTCTGAGATGCCGGTATACCATCGCTACAATGGAACCGGTAATCCATTCATTCACATCAAGGACTTTCTTTATGAGTCGGTAATGTGGCAAAATGATCCAAGGGCCCTTGCTTTTCTTTTCAGAAGATCATTAGAGGGTTCAGCTTTAGAGTGGTTCTACTCGCTTGACTCTTTGGAGGCGAGTAACTTTGAAACCGTCAAAGCTAAATTTTTGCAGAGATATCAAGATAGGGTCGGACCAACATATTCCATCACCGACCTCATGGCAGAAAAAATGAGAAATGAGGAAGATTTCACTAGATATGCTGATAGATGGAGGTCAATGGCAGAAAGGCTTACTAATTCTATTTCAGAACCGGAGCAAGTGAAGATGATCATCACCAATGCCACTCCGGCCTTAAAGAATATGCTGGCTTTGCATCACCCCACCTCCATGAGTGAACTTTATGAGAGGGCACGGTACATTGAGACACAGCTTAGGGACCCACCTATCATGAACTTGTTTGATACTAGACCCCGAGCCGACGAGAACACCACTTTTACCACAACCGGCCCGGTCGAGGGCGTAGTGACAAACGAAAACCTTAACGTTGTAGGGAACCCACCTATAAATTATCAACACCGGTTCGGGAATCCTCAACAAAATCAACCATTTAGAAACCCTCGACCTCGGTTCAGCTCCCCGTCGGCAACAAGCCCCTATCCTCGGCGACCGCAAGCCCAGTTCCTCAACCAGCGCGGCAACAACTGGCCAACTACAACCAAGCACCCCCTCCCATGGCCTACGAACCCCGAAAGGTTGGACCCAAGAGGAACGATTACCCGCCTTTGCCGTACTCTCTCGTGGACATCTTTAATGCACTCATGGCGGCAGGGCAAATTACATTGCCAAGGGAGAAATTGGAGTGGCCTCAGAATGCCAACACGAGAGAGATACTTGTTTGTTCCATAGATATCCTAGACTGCACACCGTGGAAAATTGTTTTCAGTTCAAAGACTATATCCACGATCTTAATGAGCAAGGCAGTATTGACTGGGACCAGATGGGGGAATGCATCAGAACTGTGAAAAATCAACCTCAACGGCAGCATGCACCAGCTCAGCAGCAACAACAACAGAACCCCGGCCTGGGGATTATCCAAAACCCTCTACCTCTACATGCACCCGCACCTGGGAATCAACATGTTAATCCCATCTTGATCTCTTCTGAGGAGTATCATCATCGGGGCCAGAATTGGCAAATTGAGGGAGCCACCTCCGCCATGCATGTCAACCGAACCATCCATTCTATACCCCAAGCTACATCAGCCAACCCCATTACTCCCAACCGGCCACCCATCATCCGAGCACCATCACGACCCATCATAACACCACCAACAACACAACTCCAATCGGGACGGACCCTAATCCGCCCGGTTAATCCACCACAAAATATCACCACCACTAGGGCCCATCATCATCCCGCCCCGAACATGCACCTTCACAACCTACCTACCCTACTATGCCTCAAACCACCATCATTACGCCCGTCCCAAGAGCTCCCATCATCCGACCTATCCCACCACCCACCACTACCAACCCAGCCATAGCTCCTCAACTTGCCACAGTACTCAGAAGTGGGCGCATGTTCCAAAGGGTATTTCCCCAGGCCGGTCAGTCGGGGTTGGTACCAGAAACAGAAGAAGAACACATTGAAGAGCCGTTGCCTGGGACATCCTATGACTTGTTGAAACATCTTGATAAAACCCTGGCACGGATCTCTATCTTAGAGTTGATCAAAAGATCCAAAGTCCATCAAGAGGTTCTCCAACGGTACGGCGAGTGAGTAATGGTAAACGAGAGCCTCCCCCGAGAAAAATCTCATCGATTCCCGGTCCCGAGAAGTGAGTACCCGGCCCTTACATTCACTAAGGAAGAGTTGGCCGACCCGAAATAAGGAAATGTGCCTTGTGCATCACGGTCCACATCAATGGCGTAGGCATCAAGTCATGTTTAATTGATGCGGAGCATCCATTAATGTTACGCCACGAAAACATTACATCTTTGTGGATTCTCCGAGGAAGACATCCGGCCATCTCAAATAACTTGATCGCATATGACAATTCAAAAAAGCTGCCGATGGCATGATTACATTAAATGTAAAGCTTGGACCTCGAACAGTCACTGTCAACTTTCACATACTAGAGATGGATCCGACATACAAAGCTATTTTGGGACGACCCTACTTGGAAGCACTAGAGGCAGTCGCCTCCACCAATCACCAGTGTCTTAAATTCCCTCACAAGGGACAGGTGATTAAGGTGACTAGCATGCCCCTAGATCATCCATCTTCTCCACCACCACCCCATGGGTTGCCAAACGAGCCAATTTTTACAATCTTGGATCTTCCAGAAATGAGTAGGCAACCCAGGCAAGTGTGGAGAAGGAAAAGAGAAGAAAATGACGCTATAGGGTGGCATATAATGAAGATTTTAGGATACCAGAAGGGCCAAGGACTAGGTAAAGAACTGCAAGGCATAGCTGAGCCAATCAATCTAGTGAGGTTGCAACCAAAGAGCGGGGTTGGATATGATGGAACGACAGCCAATGGTCAAAATCTCAAGAGCAAATACTTTTCAGGATGCTTACAAAAGTTTTTCATCAAGAAAGAAACCATTCAACTGGCTGAGAACAAGGAAGAACAAGAGCTGGAGCAAGACAAAAGAAGAAGAACTGACGACCCTGAAAATGACCTGTATTCTGAAATATCTCTTTTGTTTTCCACTGATGAAGAAGGGTCAAGCAATGAACCACTCCAGGCTGAACCACCTGTCGACCCACCTGAGGGTCATATTGCCAAACCGACTCGAGAAAAAGTCCAACCAACTCCACAAGGGCCTTCCCTCATTATGTCATCTTTTGGGGGCGATGCCCCAATTCACCGTGATGCTCTCCCCGGGCTTCTTGGCCCGATCCCTATTTCTAGGCCCTCAGGCCCAACTTGTGGGTCCACGAACCCACTTGTTACTTTTGGGCCACCGAGCCCCTCTACTAAATCTGGGCCTTTATGCCCATTTTCTCCAACTCTTGGGCCATCGAGCCCCTCTATTGAATCTGGGCCTTTGTGCCCATTTCCTCCAACTCTTGGGCCACCGAGCCCCTCTACTAAATCTGGGCCTTTATGCCCATTTCCTCCAACTCTTGGGCCATCGAGCCCCTCTATTGAATCTGGGCCTTTGTGCCCATTTCCTCCAACTCTTGGGCCATCGAGCCCCTTTACTAAATCTGGGCCTTTGTGCCCATTTCCTCCAACTCTTGAGCCACCGAGCCCCTCTACTAAATCCAGGCCTTTGTGCCCATTTTCTCCAATTCTCGGGCCCTCGAGCCCATCTCCTAAACCTGGGCCTTTGATCCCGCATTTTCCTCTTATTGGGTCCATAAACCCACCTTCCTCTATAATCATCCGGTCTACTGGCCCATCACCTCTTTCTGTCAACATTGGGCCCGAAAGCCCCCTCGATCAAACATTGCTCGAAGTCTTCCCCTCTTTATCAATATCTTTGCCTACTATGGCTCCCGTGGTTGATCTCAACCCAAATCGGGCACCTGAAGCCCAATCTGTCTTTATGTTTAGCACTCCTCAAAAAACAACGTCCTCCTCGAAACTCAAATTTCGATCAAGGAAACATCTAAACTTACCTCGGAAGGGCATTCGACCCAAGAGCCACGGATCCTTGATTGACCTTCTTTGCCCTCCATGCTCTCCAATAAATTCTACTCCATCCACCTCCTCTTCCTCCTCTTATTTACCTTCTTCTTATTTAGGTTTAGTTTCCAATAAAAATAGGACAAAAAAATCAGAGGTAGGAGAGTTCCAGAAAGATACCTGCATCAGTTAGCTCCAAAAGCTTAGAACACCATCTTAGGTGGAGTACTTTACAAAAGGAGCTTGGCCGGTGTTCTATTAAGATGTGTAGATGAAGGAGAGGCTGAATTGGTGCTCAAAGAAGCACACTCCGGAGTATGTGGAGGCCATGTAAATGCTCAAGCCCTCGCCAAGAAGATCATAAGACAAGGGTACTATTGGCCTACTCTGGAAGAAGATTGCTCGATCTTTGTCCGGCACTGTCATCAATGTCAACTCCACGCCGACAAGATTCACTCTCCCGCATCTTCCCTTCATCCGATCCACGCCCCATGGCCTTTCGCTATGTGGGCTTTTGATGTTATCGGACCCCTCGGTGACCCAAACTCCGCAAACAAAACCAAATCATTCATCCTAACCTGCAACGGAGTACTTCACCAAATGGGCGGAAGCGGAAGCATATGCGGAGATCAAGGCATCAACGTACCGCACCTTCATCAAGCGCAACATCATTGCCGGAGTTCGGGATCCCGGCGACATCATCACCGACAATGGACCGCAATTCATCTCTCAGGAGCTACGTGACCTTTGCAACAGGTATTGCATCAAATTGCATCATTCATCTCCATATTATCCTCAAGGCAACGGTCAAGCTGAAGCCACCAATAAAACCCTGATAAAAATCATTAAGAAAATTTGTAAGTCTAGCAAGTTCGCAGACTGGCCAGATAAGTTAGTTGATGCTCTATGGGCCTACCGCACTTCTATTCGAACCCCAACGGGTCAGACCCCCTATGCTTTGGCATTTGGGATGGAGGCGGTAGTTCCATACGAAGTGATCATTCCATCCCTCGAGTCCGGATCGATCGAGATATCCCGTTGGATGAACGCCGAGATTCTCTTCTCGCGCAACTCGAACTCTTGGATGAAAGGAGGTGGCCGACATTGCCGAACATGCTAGATCTTACCAAAATAGACTTAAAAGATTTTATCGAAGAGGGTGGTGGAGAGAAAATTTGAAATCGGTGAGGTTGTGCTTAAAAGAATATTTGTTAAGCCGGACAGTCCCCGCTCCAAACTTCAACCAAATTGGGAGGGTCCTTATGTTATTTCGGTCATTTATCCCGGTAATTCATATAAGCTGACTAATGCAGAAGGAGAAGAGCTAGCTCATCCCTGGAATGGTGTCTACCTCAAAAAATATTTTCCTTAGATCACAAAAAAAATCTATAAAATCCAAAGGTGTGAAGTATAATGATAGCATCTAACGCTTACTTGCCCGGTGCATCAACTTGTCACTTAGGGAATAAGGATAAGGCATCATACTACACACTACATGAAGTCTTGAGATCCGATGATCGGAAGTCAAAGAGAAAGCTAGGTAACGCTTGGCGAAAAGAAGGTCAACCCAATTCCATTCTCTTCTCGTTTCGGTCGAGAATAGATAAAAGGGGTTAGAATGAGGAGTATCGAAAATGCCCATTGCCTTAGTTGGAAAATGCCTCTGAAGGATTGACTTCTTATTAAAAGAAAAGGTGCCAAAAGATGGGCAATGACCCCTCAGGTCAGTAAAAGAATAGACCTGTCTGAATGTGTACCAACAAAAGTCCAAAAGAAAAGGCTCCAAAAGATGGGCAATGACCCCTCAGGTCAAAATCAAGCAAAAGAAAAAAAAGACCTGTCTGAATGTGGGCCATCCAAGAAAATGGGCTAGAAGGAAGGACCCGAAGAGGTTAAAACCCGAACGGACAATGTGGGTATTAGTAGAGAAACAAGTTCGACATCCCTGAATTCTACTAAGGACTTACCACCAATCATCTTCCTTCTTTAACCTCAAAGGATTAGGTTGACCGACTAGACCCAAGAAGAACCATAGCCTATCAAGGGCAAAAGGTCAGGAGATCTCAGGCTAGGCACTTCCTTACACGTGATGCCTATCCTTAACCCTTAGGTAACAATGAGAGGCACCTACGGCAAGCAAGGCAAAGGATGAGATGGTTGTGTCCTTCACACCGAACACAAAAAAATCAAATACTTCAAAAACACCAAAAAAAATCTATAAGGTCAAAAATCTTAAAAATAGAATATCCAAAACACCAAAAAAATCATAAAATACCAAAATACCAAAAACATTATAAAACCATCAAAACCCAAACAAATCAGAAATCCCAAAACACCTAAAAATTTGCTTGGCTGGCTGCCTTTGCATTCATGTTTAATTTCAATCTTGCATACTTTCTTTTGTGCATACTTATGTTTTTCTGTTATCTTTACCTTAATAAGGCCGATTTCCCTTGACTAAAGGTCAAGGCAACTTTGCCCTCTTCTTGCAAGGGACTAAGCCAAAATAAAGTTCTAATATCTTTTCTCAAGTGGATGCAGGAACAGGAGAAGGCATGCCAACTTCATATCCCGAGACACTTCGAGGAAGCAAAAACAACAAAAAAATCAAAAATTGAAAAACAAAAGTGGACTACCCCGACCCCTATTAGGACTTGCATTTAGTATTGCATCTATCAAAATAAGTAATATTTGAGATGTTGAAGACCTCAAGTCTAGAGGGCTAAGCACGAGAACCCCTTGACAAAATCGGTGAGGGCTCGGTCATTCCCCTAGGCTTGCGGATAGGCCAAAGTTGAATATGCGGGGACGACGGTTTCTTCATAGATGTCACGACCCGTTATGTTCAACCTATATCTTCAACTATTTTCTTATGCTTATTTTTATTTCTTTAAACCCGATGCATCATGCATCATCACATGCGTTATCATTCCCCGCTTCCTAATAATACTATAACCTCCTTCCAGTCACATCATGCACCCTTTTAAAGATGGTCTTTTATAGCCCCTAGAGGAGGTCTTGTTTTTCCGAAAAATCGGCTTTCAATATGTTTCAACGATGTTTTCATCAAAACAAGAAGTTTTTCCATGTCAAGCTAAACCGGTATTTCTGAGTAAACCTCATGAATTTGAAGAACCCAACCTTTGTTGATTGGCTGTCTCCTCTTTACTTTTCGCAATTTACTTTTCAATGCATTTCTACGAGTCCCGACACCATGCGGTTCGGGTCTGGCCGGTAACAATTCTCCCCACGTGGGATTTTAGTTATTTACTTTCGCATCGTTTTTCTATTTAACCAATCAAGCAGAGGGAAGGTTTCGATAAGACAAAGGGTAATCTCGGAGTCCGGTAAAGTTTTATTCCACTCAACTAGGCCAATGAGGGCGTGTCTAAATCTACACCTTGGCGTCACTTTTCAGTCCATTACCACTTCATTCCGCTACGCCTCATTACGCTTCGCTACATTCGCCTACGCTTCATTCATGTCACTCCCCTACAAAGCCGACGCCAAGGCGAGGCAAGCTGTAGACACGCAATTTTGGCCTAGTTGGAGAGCTCGAATTCTTGTTTTCATGAAGTATATTTGAGTAACCTTTCAAGGGAACCGAGTTTTCCGGACAAATGGAAGATTTTGAAGAGGGCAAAACCCTGTGTATAAGGGCTCCTGGCGCCCTACTTATAGGGCACCAGGCGCCCTGTTTATAGGGCACCAGGCGCCCTATAAACAGGGCACTGGCGCCTTATATATGGGGCACCGGGCGCCTGTATCTGGGGCACCGAGCGCCCTATATACGGCGCTGGATCAAGTAAATTGATTTGACGAGTTGATTTGACTTGCAGTGA
This sequence comes from Cryptocoryne crispatula var. balansae, assembly GCA_036172225.1. Classification (NCBI taxonomy): domain Eukaryota; kingdom Viridiplantae; phylum Streptophyta; class Magnoliopsida; order Alismatales; family Araceae; genus Cryptocoryne; species Cryptocoryne crispatula. Next base: position 12,488,601 of record CM069934.1, read on the forward strand.
CTTGTCTTGTCGATTTGACATATCTCGTAATCTTGGCGCCCGTATATAGGGCGCTATGCCACATGTGCTTGCTTTTCGGAAATGGCCAAAGTGCCCTCTTTTGGGCTATAAATAGACCCCCATTTGGAGCTTGGAGAAGGTTCCAACCTCGTGCCACCCTATAGCTCATCCAACACCACGTTTCTAAGCCATTATCACCCCCCACAAGCCTTCAAATCGATCCATAACCATCCACCAAAAACCCTAAAAACCTTCTGTTTCTGTCACCCAGAAACATGATTTTTCTCCAACTTTGAGAGCCTCTATCCGTCTCTCCTCTTACATCCAGCATCCAACCCACCTTTCATTAGCTTCATTTGCATATTGTCTACAAGGAGAAGCCCCTACTTCGTCTTGGAAGCTTCCCGGCCTCCGGAGCGGCGCCGCGAGGAGAAGAAAATCTGTTCGGGCCGGACTTGGTGCCCCGTATACGGGCGCTTTGACTTGGTCAACGCGCCCCATAAGGGGCACCTTCTCCCGCGCCCTATATACAGGGCACCAGGAAGGGCAGAAGCTTGTTTTGTTATTTTCGAAGTCCGATCGCTCGTTTAATCGAGTTTTTATCTCTTTCTTTCATTTTAGCACTATTCATCATGTTATTTAGCATGCATTAAGCCACTCATTTGCATTTTTATGCATATTTAAACCTTCCAAATAGGGGTTGGGATTTAGTCCCAATCCCGATTGATTCCTTCCCTCTTTCATGTTTACATTTGATTTTGAGCATGATTCTACACTATCACGAGAACTAATAATCTTTTCACTTGTTTCTATGTTTTCATATGGACATTTTAGGTAAATCCGATTGGAGTGGAGCTTCAACCAGGAACGAAGACGAAGGACTCACTAAGCTCTCTTCTTTCGGCCGGCCGAGAGAGGAGAAGTCGGAACCCAACAATCTCCCCGCTTCCAAAGGTACGACGGTCACTTTCATCTTTCTATTTCATTTCCTTTCATTCTACTATATTTTGGAGCCATTGGCTCCTGGCGACCACACCCACTAACATCCCATCCACCAAGTCACCAAAGCAAGCGTAGGGGTTCCGGGGGGGAGATCCGCGGATGTCCCGTTTCGGGTGCTTACAGTGGATAAGTCCTTTTGTGTGTGACCCACTTGACCCAATAACCTATTTGGTTGAGACCAAAATAAAATAGAACAATTCTATTTAATTTTAATTAAATATGTTATCCGATAACAGATTAATCAGCCTACCGATCATGAAGGGTACAAGCCACATCCCATAATCCCAAATGGCTATGGGGATAATCTCATCTCCATTGAGCCTTTCCATCATCAGTTACCACATGGATATAAACCCTCATCCATCCAACGTCCCAGTTGGAAAGGAGTACGGCATCGACTGTCAACTCCTTAGTGTACCGACCCTATAGGATCATGTACTTAGAATTGGATCAATTGGAAAACTCCTTTTCCAATTATCCTATCTACCCTGGCCAGGGATTTAGTGTACTATCCCATAGGACATTCACTCTCACTTACCGAGAGTGGACGATCCCTTGTTGTCCGCTCAATTGCCTCCATCGAATTTTCCTTGTACCTGATCCATCGCTATATAGGACCATCTAAATTGTGATCCATAAGTCATTGGTCAAAGCACAAGTTCCACCCAACAAGGCATCTTTGGCGACTCAGGTCAAAGATCCAACCATGCAACCGTGATGATAGAAAACCCTGATAGACAGTTCGGTAAAATACCATTCAGGGTTTCTAATTCGGTCAGTTCAGTGAACTCATTCAACTAATGAGCACCTGTATGTGTATCTCTGTGTCTCCACACTAATGACCAATGAGATCGGTCGTCCTCATCACATGAGAAGACATCACATACACTAGTCTATCCAGATCCTTGATGTCCCGTCTCAAGTATCCTATGACTAGGAACATTTAGATCAAATACCTCTAGATGATCAATCTCATTATCATGGTCTCATCATGATTTAATCATCATTGTATTTGATCAAGGACTTCATTATGATATTAGCATCTAATAATAGCTTATAATGAAGATTTTTGTCTGATTAATTGAATGAGATATTTCTAGAAATATCGAATCATATCATATATGATTGGCTTGTAGGGCATACATTTCTATCAACCTTCTCCTCCTGGTGCCCTCTTTTCCCCCTTCTTCAAGAGCTCGCGGTGGTGGCGGCACATCCCCGGCGACAACCTCCTCCAAGTGGTGACATGTGGTGGCGGAGGTAATCAACTGGTCCTTGTCGGCGGTGACATGCGGCGGGGGGCAGCCCCTGATGACAGACACGAGCAGTTTCTAGGCCGCCACCGCCACCACACAGCGACTGTTTCGCTCGCTCTTCGCGACGAGGCTACGGAGCTTGCGCAGGGCGGCGAGCTGGGTCTCGGGGTTCCGAGCCTCGTCAAGGAAGGGGGTGGCCTGGAGCTTGTCGAGGGGGGTGCGCGGGGTGGTGAAGCACTCCACTCCGCTGGAGGTGTTGGTGACGCACCATGCCTAGATGAGCCATCGGAGTGTGTGGTTGGGGGTGAGCTCAGCATCCCGGGACACCGGCTGCTTCGTCATTGGGCAGGTGGTGGCGGCGGCAATGGCGGCAGTGCCCGCCTTGTCGGCTCTCGAGAAGATCCAGTTCTCAATGCTCTCCCGCTCGTAGGTGATGCCCGTGGGGAGGGTGACCGGGTCCCTCATGATCTGGAGGGAGATCGGGAAGGAAGTAGGAGGGCACATCTACCCCCTTCTCCTCCATCAATCGCCGCCAATCTGGAGGGATCCCTCCACATCTCGTGAATTTATAAATTTCTATGACTTGAAACTTTTGTTTTTCAATGTTTACGTAGTCGCTAAAAATGGAATTTAAAATGTTACCAAATACTCTATTTTCATTTTTAAAAATTAAAATATTTTTGTCAAACACATTCATTATCATCTTTTTACTTTTAAAAATTATCATGTTTAGTATTATAATATAATTTTTTGTCATAAAATTAAACAAAAAAATAAAATGCAACCAAACACCCCATTAGATATCAAAGTTTTCGACACCACCATTTTTCTTCCGCTGATGGGGTTAGATAACAAGGTCCGTATGATCAGTGAGCCTATGATATGACGGCTACATCCGACGACCCTTCCATTGCTTCGCTCTAAGTTCATCTGAGATGAGGAGGCAGACGAGGAAACCACCGTCCACCAACATGTGGATGGCTGCCCAGGGCAATTGATCAGGTTGCACAGAGCCGTCTGATGATCGAAACCCACCCGACCGAAGGTCAAGGGGTGAAATTTCGGTTGCTCGTGCGTGTGTCCTACAACGTTCTTGCATGTCCCCGCTAGATTGGGGGTGGGCGGGGGAGATGGAAACAGAGGCCAATAATTGCGATCTCATTCATTCGCGCGCACGTGCTGTTCCTCCCGTGGCAAGGTACCACCGCACACCTTCGCCCCCCATCGTCCTCTTAATTTAAGACATTGCCACTCCGCTGTCGCCTTTGAGTGCTCACCGCTCGGTAAGTAGTTTGACTCGGTTGGATTTATTTTATACGATTTTCAAATAAAATCAAAATAATAAACAAAAAAATAAATATATAAGATAAATATTTAATTTAAACAGTATAAATTAATAAATTCAATATTTTTATAAAATTAAATATCTTTTACAAATTTTTAAGATAAAATAATAAAATAGTTAAATATACATTAAATTTTAATAAAATATAGTTCAAAACAAAACTAGAATTATTCTTTGTCATATATATTAAATCATAATAAAATATGATTTGACTCGTACCAAACCAAACAAAATGATTTTGTTTTAGTTTGGTTTGGTTTAATTTGGTTCAGGAGATAATTTGATTTGGTTTGATTTTAGCAAAAGTCTTAAAATCCCAAATCATGGACACCCTAGTTGCCATCGTTCTAAAAGGTATAAATTACCCCATTACCCTTCTGGTGTGTTGATGTTCAAAAGATTAAGGAGCAATTTGTGCAGTATAAATTTCAGCCATTGTTATTACCCTTTATGGCAAGAATTTGATATTAAAAATTATATCATTTATGTGGTGTCTGATACTGATATAATTATGTATAATTTCTTTGAAAATTATAAGATGGCTAAGATACAAAGGTATGATATTCCAAAAAATAATAATATCTTATAAGATAGATAACCAGTATAATAAAAATTTGAGTGTACATAAGATAGAAAAAGAGGGTTCTCACCTTTGTTTGGTATAAGAAGTACCTCTCAATAAAACTATTTTTATATATGATTGCCCAATGCCATTTTCTATAAAGTCTTGATGTAAAAACTATGCTTTGTAAGCAAAATATTTTGCATTATGCACTTAAACATCCTGTATATCTTAAATTAATACTTGATCATCACTCTCTGATGTTCAGTTGCACTACAACTTTTATGTATTTTGTAGTAAAAATAATATAATAAAATGATATTCAAAATATGTAAAAGAGACAAGGTTATCGTGTTTGATGAGAAAAAAATAACTTATCATTAATAATTATATGCAAAAACATGTTTAGTTAAAATATTGACGCTGAAACAGTAACATATTTTGTGCCACTACTAGATGCATCGACATCAAATTTGATAACAATTGACTTTAAAAATGATATAATAGTATAGTTAAAATTTTATCCAAACAAGTCCTAAGATAAAAAAAATAGGAGACACGATATCAAAAAGGTAACTGTAATACCTGGCTTTTTGAAAAAAAAAATATTTTTAATTTTAGTAACTGCCGCCCCCCTTTCCCTCCCCGTCCCGGACCCCTCGCCGCCGTCCCCGCGATAACGCCGCCCCCCCCCGGGCGGCGCGCCTTCCCCCCCCCCTGCCGATTTCGCCCCCACCCCCCCGGGTCTCTCTCTCTCCCTCTCTCTCTCTCACTCGTGCGCGTCTCCCCGCCGCGCGCCTCCCTCCTCCTCCGTCGCCGTCGCCGGTCGCGACCGCCGTCGCCGCCGGAACCCAGCGCCGCCCGACCTCCCCCTTGCCGTCACCGCCTCCGGCCCCTCCCCTCGTCGCCGTCTCCTCCCTCCAGCACCTCCCTTGCCGGCGAGAGCATCACCGTCCAGCCTTCCTGCACTGCCCGTCGTCATCGCTGCCGGAAGCCGGCGCCGCCGTCGACTTCCCCTGTTCCGGCCGGAACTGCCGCGGGAGAGCTTCTCGCCGCCGCCATCGCCGGCCGTCGCCTTCCTCCCGCCGTCGCCGTCGTGACCAGACCCTCCCCCACCCATCGCCGTCGCCGTCGAGCACCGCCGGCCGCCCCCGCCGTCGCGAGCGCCACCTCCGCCGTCGCGAGCGCCGCCGCCTCCGCCACCGCGAACCGCTGCGTGAGCCGCCGGTCCAACCGGTCCAGCCGCCGGTCCAGCCGCGGTCCAGCGCCTCCGAACCGGCCCGGTTCAGCCGGTCGAACCGGCCCGGTTCAGCCGGTCCAGGAAATTCCGATTTTTTGTATTTATTAAAATCCGGATATTAGAAAAAGGCCAAGAAAAATAGCAGAAAAATCCATAAAAATCAGGAAAATTCACAGGAGCTTCCAGGTAGGTTTCTCAAGCTTGTCTATGTATTTGATCCCATTTTGATTAGAAAATATGCATGATTTAACTTATGGATCATAAGTTGACTAGTCTTAGACTTTGGACTTGTAAATATTGATTTTTACAAAATCTCTGAAATCAGAAACTTGAAATTAGTATTTTGTATATTATGGAACATGTTTAGCTTGATTATGCTTGGGTAGAAGCCTTTTCTATCAAATTTGATCTTATGAAAACCATGTAAGTGATTATATGCTAGTTTGGAACAAGAATTGAAGGTTAATTATGTGTAGACTTGAAAAACTCTTGGGTCATCAAATTATACCTTTTAGAACCTGTTTTGGTCAGATTATGATTGATTACATGAGATCTTAATTTTTTTAGTTTATGCCAAGCATGACTTAGGTTAAGTGTCTTGTACATATGTTTTAGTATGTCTAGTTCGGTTTGTCATTGCATGTGTGAGGATCATGTAAATTTTGATTAGTATGATTTCAGATTATGTATTATGTCATGCATGATATGATTATGTTCATATGGTTAAGTTTGGTATATGTTTGATTTAGAATATGTCAACCAAGTCGGTTAGTACAAGTCTTGTCTAGTTGTGGTGAAATATGTTTAATTTGGTTTCAGATCATGGGCTATGCTATGCATAGTTAGTTATGTCAATTTGATCATGATTAGTATGAGTTGTCATTGAGAACCAGTTCAATTATGTCGGGTTATCATATGTCTTGTCAAGTTTGTTATGAATGTTATGTCTTGTATGAAAGGCTATGAAATTAGATGTTTATGTCATGTATGCATGGTATGGTCAAGTATATCATGATTTGAAATTATGTTATGGACTCTTGATATGACGTGCTATGAAGGCTTCACCAGCCTATGTTAGTAAATTGCCCCGTGGGCTGGTAACTTAGATGAATCCGGCCCTCCCACGGATCCCGGATTACCGCGGTTTTCCCTTAGTGTCACCACCGCCTAGGTGCACTTTGGGCTAGCTTATTATATGTTCTTGCTATATATATTAGAGCTGGTGAAAGTATTTGTACATGTGAAGCAAGACGACCAATTCCTTGCTCTTTGGCTATGTATTCGGAAAGGATATAAAACATGTTACTTGTGTGTCATGTATAGATGTTAAACCATGTCATGTTAGAAAATCGATTTGTCTTGTTTTAAATTGGTCATGTTAAGCTAAGTCTTGAGGTCATTTAGATGAATTTTGTCTAGCTTGTATGGTCTTGTGTGTTTTGGTCTAGAAGTATGCAGCATTGGCATAATTGTTTTCTTAAAGTTAATTCATGATTTGGATATGGGTTATGAGCTTAATATAGAAGACATTCTATATATTTGTAATTACATCTCAATTTAGATATGTTATTTATCATTGCATGTTTATATGTTAGTATCCGATTGGCGGGAAATGGGTGTAAATCCTACGGAGTCCCCGGACTCACCCCGTTGTGGGTTAAATTTTTCAGCAGGTTTTGAAGATTTAAGAGCTTGAAGATGAGGATCAGGTGGAACCAAGGGAATCAGAGTCATTTGCACTTGGAAATTCTTGGTATTCTCTACTTAGGTAGATGGTCTTGGTTGTTTTTGAACAAGAGTGTGGTTAGACTTAGAAGTATTGTTCTATTCTCTTGTATGATTGGATCTTATGAAATTAATTGTTTAAGTTTGGGTTGTGGAATCCGAGTGTTGGATTTCATCCCACTGTCACGACGTTGTGTATTTCCGCTGCATATTTTGAGGTTATATTATTTAAATTCCGGGTCGTGACAGTAACACCAATTTTCCTAAAAATAACTTTTTATAAAAATACTTTTCAACAACTTTGTTTTGAAGCATACATTTCCAAAATTCTTTTCTCACGCATTCGAACACCATATTCAGTTCTTTTGGACGGTAATGTGAGACTCATAAAACGCTTACTAGGAGAAGAGCTTTTGAAGGTTGAATTATGCGCAACTTGTTTTGTATCAAAAATGCATAATTTTCAACCTTACGTTTTTTGAACTACAGGTGAAATTATTTGGGCAGCAAAAATTATGTATCACAATAAATGATGTACTTCGACGTGCAAATAAAAGTGAGGTTCTTGGAGAGAAGCACGAAAAGTGGAAAAGTCGATTTTCATCGTATTAAAAAGTATGCTAGTCGTAAAAGAAATTTGATATAAAATAACATAAATTTATATGATATGTGACGACTATATACATAATTTTGAAAAACAGTACGTTGGGTGCGGCCAGCCAAGAAGACGTCGAGTCCGTCGCAAGAAACTGCCAATGAGCAACATCACATCACTGGACTACACGCAGGGGTCACCGATGGACCGTGGATTGGCCCATCTCTGCTGACGCATCATCTTTCTTTTCGGGTCCTCTGTCTCGTTGATGGCGAGCCCCGTGATATCGGCGTATCTGGGCCGTTAGGTTGGTGTTCCCCGAATCTGACGGGACGTCTCAACCGCGTCAGCCGCGGGGACTCACCTTCAGAGTTCTCGTGAGCGGTAATTTCGTGAATAAGTCGAAGATGGCGGCTATGAGCGGTGACGATGGGTGACCAGTGCGGCACTGCCCCCTGACCGCAGCTACTGTGGGTCTTCCCGTCGTCCCCACCACCTGCTTCTCGTCAAAGTCCAACCGAAGCCCATCTCTCTCTCTCTTGCAGAGTTCAAGTTTCTTTGAGATCGATGTCGCGGACGCAGATCTGTGATAACATTCCTAACAGTTCCTGTTTCAGGTTATCTCCCTCTTGCTCGGTCTGCCTGTTCGTCGATCTTTCACAATGACGGCACAGAGGACTTGCCGTGCCGCCACAGCTGGGAGCCTGGGTGCTGGGATCCTCACTGGTACCTACTCCGTGGCTTCCGTCCCTTGATTGGGCCGTCATGAGCACCCTCCGCCGCCATAAGAGTCGCCTGTCCGCCGCCGCCGTTGTCGCACTAGTCTTCTTCGCCATTGCTCTAGGTTAGTATTTGTCGTCCTTGCAAAGATCAGACGATTTATTTACTTATCTCTGAGAGAGAAAGAGAGATCAAGACACAGTGAGAACGAGAGTTCTTCAATGTCCATATGTATATATAGCCAGGTATACCATGCAAGCCTTCTACCTCCTCCATCCGGCGTGATGACAGAGGAAATATCACTTCGGATTGATCGACGCTCTATTTCTCTCTCTATTCAACCGGCGTGGCGTAGATGATGATAGGAGCTTTTTTCCCTCTCTCGCAGGGGTTACATTTTAAACTAATTCATTTTTCTTTTAAATTTATTAAAAAACACAAAAATTATAAAACTAACACTATTTTCTCAAAGTAGATGCGTGTAATTAATTAACACTACCACTTTATAAGCTAGGGTTATATATTTCGATTTTGTTTAAAAATGTGACAGACTGTTAAATTGACCCTTCGGCGTTGTTTTCTCTTTGTTGTAATGTCGGTGCTTGTAATACTTCATGTCATTAATACGAAGTAAGTTGTATGTTGTGATAAAAAAAAGACGCTGCTTTTCATCGTCCCCGTCTACTCCATCGCAACCGGCGGCCTTGCTGTTAGTTTAATGACCGAGTATACCACAGAAAGATATCTTCTTTATTCGCAACAAGAACGTCCAACACATGCCGATCGGCCCACGCCTAGTGCTCAGACGAGCTCCGTCCTTGATTGCAGGTTGCAGGTTGACGACAGCTTGCATCATCAAAGGAAAAGAGAAGACCCACAACTTGCGGGGGGCGGAGAACCAGCGGGCAGACAGGTGGGTGGCGCCGGCCCGGAGGCGGTTGATAGGGCCTGGCTCGTCCCCTCCGACATGCCGGTCAAGGTGCGGGAGGTGCGCCCCCTGCCGGCCGGTCCACGTCGTCATCCTGCCCGGCCGCGGCGTGCCCATGGAGTACTACCCCGAGGCCTGGCGCTGCAAATGCGGCAACAAGCTCTTCATGCCGTGATGGCCACGGAAACCGCAGGCAAGTGAAGGAAATGAAAAAGACTTCAAATCTACAGCTTGTAGACAGGAGGCAAAGAGCTTTACATTCACCATTTCATTCGTAAGTTCTTTACGCACACGGTGGTGCGATTTACAACTGCGACACATCATCACCGCTGCGCCAACGTTTGTGGAGAGAGGAAAGAGTTTACTAACTGTTTCTGTAATAGATCTTCAGGAACTTTCGAAGATGTTATCCATGTCTACGAATGACTTCCTCAAAATCAACAAAAAACACAATGATAGGATTTGATTAAAATCAAATAAGTAGAGTTAGAATTATAGTCAGTCGGGTTAAAATTGTAAGAACGTTATCTAACGTTTATAGAAATAGCTAATAAAAAAGAAACTAAAGTCAATAAATAGAATATCTAATGAAGAAATATTTCTCTCTTTGTAATCAATATTAATGATACAATATTCTCCTTAGTGTTAAGGAGGTAATATAATTTGAATGAAGGTCATAAGCCTTATATATAAGTGGTTAATCCTATGAGATGAACACATGATGAGTGCCCATCGTCGGAATCCCAATTCGCTCACCCCATCGTTCTCCCCTTCAGTGGTATCAGAGCACATTCGGTCCTTCCGCGCTGTCAAAAAACCGGGCTGTCGTCTGCTGCATCCATCGAGGTTACCGACCAGGGCCCCGTTGGATTGCTGATTTTCTCTGCACCCGGTAGGCCGCTCGCGCCGCTACTGTTCCGTCGCTCCACCATCATTGCTAGGACCACCTGGTGAACCAGCGACGATCGACACCATTTGCTGCAAGAAGGGCCGCCGCCGCCTTTTCTGCATCCCCCACTAATTTGCAACAGAAGAACGGAGGATTTTCTCGCTGCCACCACGGTTGCTGCTCTGATCTCCACGACACTGCTTTGAACTGCTTGCCACCATTGGACATCGCTAACATCCTGTGGAGATCTTGCCGCCTGACCATTGGCCGTTCAAGACCTCGCATGAGCCGCCAGACCTGATCTTCTTGTTGAAGCCGGTCTTTGGAGCCATCGAATCCCAAAGCGCCATCGTCTTCTCGCGAGACCAGCAGCCGCATCTTGGAAGCTTCTTCGCCAAAGCTCTACCTCTCTAGTTTGCGGACGCCGCTGCTCTCCCAACCAAGCCCTTTTTGTGCGTTATTTGCCCTCTCTAGTTAAAAGAGGTATTTTTTGATTAATTTTAAAATAACAAAGTAATTACTGCTATCTGCATCCTAGTAACGTATCAGTTACACCAATAATTTATCATTGTTTGCATATATCCCTATATATAAATACTGTAGGATATATAATTGCATTTGTGTCTTATGTTAATTAAAAAAAATTTGTGTGATTATATAAGCATTATTTATATATTTGGTATTCGAAGATAATATTCTTCATTTTGTAGATTAAATAGAATATTTTTAGTATTCTTGTTATGCTAACTAAGTTCATATATGTCCGTACTTAATTGCTTAGTTACTTGATTAATTACATGTTCATTCTTTAATTTCAATTTTGTGCATGTAATTGATTACATAATATTTGTTGTCATCATTTGCTATTTAAAAGAAAATTGTGTATATTGTTAATTATTTCAAACTTGTCATAATCCAAAGCATGATTAGCATAATAATTGTTGACCAAAAAAGATTAGCATAATAATTAGTTTAATTTTAATTGCCATCATGTTAGTTTGGAAAATCATGAAATCCTTTTATTTACATTTAGAAATTTTCTAGTCCTAATGGCAAGTAAACTTATAGCTTCAGAATTGGCAAAGTTGGACAAACTGAATGGAACAAACTATGATATGTGGCACCGAAAAATAAGATATGGACTTATTCATGATAACATAGAATATGTCTTAGATGCTGATATCCCAGAACTTAATGAAAATTCTACTGAAGTGGAAAAGCAAAGAAGAGATCAATGGATTATAGATGATAAGAAGGCTAAGATATTCATGCTCATGTTCATGGAAGATAATTTAATAAAATGTTTTGAAGCATATGAAACATCAAATGAACTCTAGAAAGTTATCAAGGAGAAGTATGACACCAAGACTGACGTAAATACTCAACTCCTTTTGCATCAATACAACACATGTAAGATGCAGGAAAGTGATAGCGCAGTTGAGCATGTGAATAAAATGATTGTCATGGCTAAGAACTTGGCAACTGCAGGAACTGAAATTCCAGAAAAGTTGCAAGTGGTGACTATATTGAATAGCTTGCCACCTTCCCTTGACATGGCAACCACAACTTTAAGAATGAGTGGTTCAGTTTTATCTGTCACTAACTTGCCTTCAAGATTAGCTATAGAACAAGATATTATTGCTAGAAAAAAAGGACTAGAGGCAAACTAAGAAGAGGCTAATGCAATGAATCAAAGGCCTATTGCTCAAGATAGATTCCATAAGCCACAAAAGCCGCAATTCAAGAATAAATTCCAAAACAAAGGTAAGAAGGTTCCTAAAGGTGCTTGCTATACATGTGGGAAATTTGGTCACTTTAAAGTTAATTGTCCCAACAAGCAAGAGAATAAAGGTGTAAATAGGCACCTGTGCAATAAAGGAGCCGGAAAGCGAGAATTTATTGGAGTAACTGAATGCAACGCTACTTTGATAGATTCAAATGAGTGGTGGATAGATTCAGGAGCAACAAGGCACATTGCAAAGATAAAGAAAGGACTTGTCTCCTTCCAGAAGCTTAATGTTGGTGAGAAGATGATATATATGGGGAACAACACCTATCTCGATGTGGAGGGTGTTGGAACTTATAAGCTGGATCTTGGGGATAACATCATGGTCCTCAAAGATGTGTTCTATGAACCAAAAATCCGGCGGAATCTCATTTCTGTTCCAGCATTGATGAAGAAGGGCCTTGAAGTCAGATTCTATAATCAGAAGGTATCTATAGGGAAAGACAAGAAGGTGCCTGCTATGGGAAAATTTGTACCCGAGCATGATTTATTTTGTATCCCTGTAGTTGAAACTAAAATTAATGAAATTGAAACTTTTGATTATTCTTTGTGTGTCTTGTTTGAATGTGATCTATGGCATTTTAGATTGGGTCATCCCGAAAAATCTAGAATGAAAAAATTAATAAAGATGAATTTGCTACCGGGTTTAACTAAGGTTGAGTTATCACCTTGTGAACATTGATTGGTCGGAAAGATGACTAAGAAACCATTCTCGGTAGGACATAGCTCACAAGAATTGTTAGAATTGGTCCACTCGGATATTTGTGGCCCATTAAGCATAAAGACATACAATAACAAAGAATATTTCATAAGTTTCATAGATGACTACTCCAGGTTTGCCTATGTATATCTTATTTCTGCTAAGTCTGAGGCATTCAGCTGTTTTTAAAGATATAGAGCAGAAGTAGAAAGGCAATTGGGTAGAGATATTAAGGTGTTAAGAACAGATAGAGGTAGAGAATATAACTCGAAAGAGTTTGAATCATATTGCCAAGAGCATGGAATAAAATGGCATGTAACAATGCCGTATATGCCACAACAGAATGGTGTGGCAGAAAGGAAAGATAGAACTCTGATGAATGCGGTTAGATGTATGCTATCCCATTCTAGTCTTCCCAAGAAATTTTGGGGAGAAGCATTGCTCACGTCAAGTTACATATTAAATAGAGTACCCACCAAATCTATCGAATGTACACCTTATGAATTGTGGAATGGAAGGAAACCAAATCTGAGTCATCTCAGGAAATGGGGTTCTACAGCCCATGTTCTCATTCCAGAACAACTTAGAGATAAGTTGTAATCAAAAACTTTGAAGTGTAAATTCATAGGATACTGTGAAAAATCAAATGGCTATAGGTTCTTTCATAAAGAAAAATGGATCATAGAATATAGAGACGCTACATTCCTAGAAAGTCTAGAGGAAGAGGAATCTCATGAAAATGAGAAGGAACCTCTAATTGTGATAGATGATGACTATTACAATGATAACTCTAGAAATGATCCAATAATTGAAGAAGAACCAAGAATAGCAGAAACAACTCAACAAGAAATAGTTGAGGAACAAAATGATCCTATGATAGAAACACAACTTGATGTACCTACAATTGGCAACAAAAGAAATAGAACTCCACCTGTGTGGATGGATGATTTTTATTTATACTCATGTGAGCCTTCATGTCTAACTATGGATATAAATGAGGAAGATCACATAGATCCAATAAATTACATTGATGCCATGAAATCACGCGAATCAGAATTATGGCTAGATGCAATGAAAGAAGAAATGAACTCCATGAAAATTAATGGAGTGTGGGAACTGTGTGACTTACCTAGGAATAGGAAGGCTATTGGGTGTAAATAGGTATTTAAGAAAAAGCTTTGAGTTGATGGGTCTATTGAGAAATTTAAGACCCGGTTAGTTGCCAAAGGTTATAATCAAAAAGTAGGTATAGATTATCAAGAAACTTACTCACCAGTTGCAAAATTTGCATCAATAAGAATAATTTTGGCTATTGTAGCGCATCTTGATCTGGAATTACACCAGATGGATGTCAAGACTGCATTCCTTAACAGAGAGTTAAGGGAGGATATTTATATGCTATAGCCTGAAGGATTTCAGGAGGAAAGCCAAGAAGAAAAGGTGTGTAAATTGAAAAAGTCAATTTATGGTTTGAAACAATCATCTACACAATGGTTTCTCAAATTTCATGATGTTGTTATTCAACTCGGCTTTATGCCAAATCAGTTGGATAGTTGTGTGTATGTCATGAAGAGTGGCTTCATTATGATGTATGCATCTAATTAGAGTTAGCAATGAAGATTTATCTATTTAATTGAATGAGATATTCTAAAATATTTGAATCATATCATATATAATTGGCTTGTATGACACATATTTCTATCAAGATCCAGAACACTACTTAAATTGGATTCAATTCTAAAATTAAATGAAAATATAATTTCATAATAAACTACATTCTTAGTCTCAATGGTAGTATTGTTCAAAATATCTCATATTTCAAAATTAATTACTAAAAATCTATTTGTATTGCTAAAGAAACTTTCGCATTATTATTTATGGTATATCCAATAAAAATAGTATCTATAGTCTTGGTCCAAAATTTCTTTTTAACCTCAGGTATTTTAACCTTTGTAAGGCACCACCACACTTCAAGAAAATTCAAGTTAGGCTTTCTCTTTTTCCAAATTTCATAGGGGGTAAAGTTACCTTGTATAAAAGATATTCTATTTAAAATAAAGCATGAAGTTAAAAGTGCCACCACAAATTCAATGGTGCTCTTAAACTAATTAACATAGAGTTAACCATATCCATCAATGTTCTGTTTCTCCTCTCTGCTACACCCTTAGATTGTAAAGAATATGGAGCATCTATCTAAAGAATTTATTCCATGTTCTTGACAAAATTGAATGAGAGCATGAGAGGTATATTCCCCTCCTCTATCAGATCTAAGTATTTTAATTTTATTTTCTTGTAAACTTTTAAATTCAGCTTTATAAATATAAAATTTATATTTAGTCTTTATTATATAAATATAAAAATAATTTGATATATCATCAATAAATGTTACAAAGTATTTGTTACCACCTTTTGAACTTCGCCTAGAATCACATATATCATAATGTATTAATTCTAAGATATCACAATCTCTATCAATTGATTTGAATAGTTGCCAAGGTAGTTTTGCTTCAACACATACATTATATCTCTCTTTATTTTGAATGCTAACTTTTGGAATCAAATTTAATTACATCAACTTTTTAATAAACCTATAATTCACATGGCCCAATTTAGAATGCCAAATAGAAGATGATTCAACATTAAACACAATTGATTTCTCATTAATAGAAGGTGAACATACATTCAATCTAAAAAGGCCATCATACTTATTTTTTTTTGACAAAGGATAGGCTTTTTTTTATTACAAACTTATTTGAATCAAATACTAGTCTATAACCTTGTTGAACTAAAAGAGATCCACTGATAAAATTTTGCCTAATGTCAGAAACATGATGAACCTTGTGCAAGGTCAATGTCTTCCCAAAAGTTAAATTCAGATCCACTCTTTCAATCCCATGCACTTGCTCCTTAACATTATTCCCCATCATCACAATTCTTGCACTTGAGTCCTAATAAGTGGAAAATCATAAATAACAAGTGTATACATGAATATTAGCTCCAATATCAATCCCCCAATCAAAAATTGAATTTTATTCGAGGTTTAGAATAACTTGCCTAAATCCAAAAGTAGATGTACCACCATCTCCAAATATCATGTTGACTTGATTTCCATTGTTAGGAGGATTAGATATTTTCTATTTTTGCGGATGCCTCTTCTGATGAAAGCATTGATGTGAAAGATGATTTGTCCTTCTATGTACATAGTAGCACCTCTCTTCTTTACTCTCATTGGCTTTTTGTTATGAGGGTTAAAGTTTGGGGACTTATTTGTAAATTTCCATTGATTTTTCTTGAAATTCTTATTCTTAAGATGAAAAGATTTTCTATGAAATCTAAAAGGTTTGTTCTCAACCATGTTGGCCTTTGATTTTTAAGTTTGAGTTAAACTCTCCCTTACTCTATGTTGCTCTTCAATTCTAAGTGCACTAAAAAGTTGGGTCAAAGTAAACATGTCTTGAGTGTGACTCATTGTCCTAATGAAGCCAGACCAAGATAAGAATAATTTGGAATGACTGATCTAGTTGGGATTTTTTGGTTATTAGCTCATGGACTGGTTCTCAAACTTATGTATTTGATCATTCATTGATTTGTTTTCAACAAATTTAAATTTATTAAAATTTGAAACTTTGAACCTCTTAATTCTAGCATTATCAAGTCCATATTTGGCTGCTAATATGTCCCATAATTCACTAGCACTTTTTGAGTTATAATAGAGATCATATAGTTTGTCAGACAGTACTCTTAAAATTCGGTAGAGACAATGATAACCAATTTTTTCAGTTGTTGTGAAAGAAGAATGTCTAGGTTCATTTTTTGGACAATATTATTTTTTTTGAACTCTACGAGTGATGGTTTGTGAGGTGTCAGTTTCTTGACTTTCAGTAACACTAGTGCTAATTTCTAAAATTAAACCAACAATGGTTAACCAAAAATGCATTTGGTTTTGCCATCTCCTAAAATTTTCTCCATCAAATTTTTTGTGTTTGACACTAAGGGATTTTTTAGTTATTAAACTAGCAATGAGAGAAATGAGAGAACGACAATCTATAAATGAATATATCAACATTTTTGTCCATACTTTAAACCAACAAAGAAGACAATAAATTTATGCTATCCAAACAAGCACTTCTAAGAACATCTAAACAAGAACGTTTAAACAGGAACGCCTAATGGGGTGTTTGCTTGCACAATAAACTTTTATACAATTTCATGATAAAAAATTGTATTAAATAAAGTGTGAGCTACCCAATGACAAAAAATTGTCATGTTTGGGAGAGATGTAATAACAAAAGAAGAATGTGTGTCATATATGACCAAACAAGGTGGGCGATCACAAGATAAAAAAAGAGGTGAGTTCCTCTTTTTTTGTCCAAGAAGGAAACTCCTTTCAAAACATAAAATTGTAATGGTTGCCAAACATTTCTTTTAACAAATTTTGTTATAAAAATATAACATTGTAACAAAAACTCAATTTATCATGCAACCAAACACCCCATAAACAACAATGATCAAATTAGAACACACATGAACATATATATGAATCACTATGGTCTTTTTCATTCATATTAATGTACTGTTTATGAACTATGGATGCTTCTAACACATAACCAATATGTTGGTATAATAGAACTCTTAGATTGATAAATCATCTTCCTGAAAATCAACAAAACACACAATGATATGAATCGATTAAAATCAAATAAATAGAGTTAGAATCAAAACACACAATACATAGTCACTAGAACTAAAAGTTCAATTGCCAACCGACGTTGGGTTCTCACGGCAATGGCCTCCTAGAGATATGATGACTCTCGGGTAGGCGAGACCCTTCTTTACCATCAGCACATCCTTCATGAGAGCTTTGCGGATCGATCTTCCTTTGAGTGTTCAATGGTAGAAAAGAAAAGAGATCAGAGAATTTTAGAGCACTTGCGTCCTCCAGAGCACTTACGACTTCCTCCATTGGAGAAAATCTATATTCTAAGAACAAGAACAAGTAGTGTTGGTCGGAGATGAGTGCAAGAGATTTTCCTTAAAGTAAAGCCACCTTTTGACAAGGAAGAATGAGAGAGCATCATAGAAGAGAAATGAGATCCAGTGTTGGAGAATTTCACCATCTATCGGAAGAGATAGATAGAGAGAGAGAGATAGAGAGAGAGATTGAGAGAGAGAGAACTTCTTTTCTTAAGTTAGATCCTTTCCAATGGCAAGGGGGACAAATGGCGTAGAGTCTACTGTGCACATGGGAAGGCCACCAGATGTGTTCATCCGGTGGCATGGCAGTTTTAAGAAATATCTTAACAACTTAGAAATTTTTGTTCATCGTGAAGCTCCCATATGTCAATGTACCACTACTATGACAAGCCATTCTGTGTTATTTTTCCGTAGGCCTTTGTAGTTCGTGCATCTTTCACTATCTTTGATCTCCATCATGTACACAAAAATAGGAGGATAGGTTCCCTTAGGCAAGACCCCCTCTAACAAAGACACAACAAGTCTCAAAGGGCCTGCATGGTCAAATTATGGGCCGCACGGATTTCAATTTTCTCTTCCTTCTCCCCAACTCATATTGGCTCATGAGCACATTTTTATCTACTCCTACCAAACACAATTCTCCTCCTTGGGATCTGACTATGGTATTTACCTTTTTATATTTATCTACACCTACCAAGTAGACTCATCGTGTTACACCTAAAGTTAATTAGGTCACAACAGCCCATTCTATCTCAATAGTAAAAGTTTCCAAAGAACCATCTGTAAGGAATCAATACATGACAGCGGAAAAATTTTGATTCCATAAAACCACGATCTTTGCCTTGATCGATGCCGAATGAGTAAAACCGGGAACCGAATATGAAGTAGAACGAGAGTACCTCATGGGATTTCTCAAATCCCTCACCATGGATGAAGAGAGGACATTCCTCCTTGCTGAAAACCGTTCAAGTGTCCGGTCTCTAGCGGTATCCACACGATCTGCTTCAATAGACGAGTTCTCTCTTCCTTCGGGCCTCCAGAAACCTCCCAGATCCAAGCTTGACCATGGGAGATCGCCTTCTAGAGGAGAGAGGAGGCTTGGGACGTGCTCCAGCCCTATGGCTTGTTAGGGTTTGGCTTCATAAGCCATTTATATATAGAAGATGGAATTTTTCACAAAAACCCAAAAACTTCTATAAAATTGCGTCCATGCCCTCATCTTATTGACCAGATCTATTGTGTGTGACCCACTAGGCCCAATAGTCAAGTTGGTTGAAGCCTTAATTAATTTAAAAGAACAATTCCTTTAAATTAAATCAAAACCGTTCTCGGATAACAGTTTTTACGGCTTTTTGATCATAAAGGGTACAAGCCACATCCTATGATCCCAAATGACTTTGGGGAGTTAAATAACATCCATTGAGCCTTTCCATCATCAATTACCACACGGATTTAAATCCTCGTTCATACAATGTCCCGGTCGGTCAGGGGTTCGGCACTGACTGTCAACCCCTAAGTATTCCAACACTATGAAATCTTGTACTCATGAATGGATGAACTGGAAAACTCCTTTTCTAATTATCCTATCTACCTTGGCCAAGGATTTAGAGTACTATCCATAGGACATTCTCTCTCTCCTACCGAGAGTGAACGATCCCCTATTGTCCGCTCAATTGTCTCCACCGGGTTTCCCATATACCCAATCCATTAACTATATAGGACCACAATACTAAGTGATCCATCAGTCAATAGTCAAAGTACATAGTACGCCTGGCAAGACATCTTTGGCGACTCAGGTCAAAGATCCAACCGTGCTATTAAGATGTAAGAATAACCTGATAGACAGTTCGGTAAGATACCGATCAGGTTTTCCTAAATTGGTCAGTTCAGTGAACTCATTCCACTAATGAGCACCTGTGTGTGTATCTCAGTGTCCCCACACTAATGACCAATGAGATCGATCATTCTCATCATATGAGAAGACATCACACACACTAGTCTATCCGGATTCTTGATGTCCTGTCTCAAGGATCCTATGACTAGGAATATTTAGATCACATACCTCTAGATGATCAATCTCATTATCATGATCTCATCATGATTCAATCATCATTGCATGTGATTAAGGACTTCATTACGATATACGCTTCTAATAAAAGCTAGTAACGAAGTTTTGCCTATTTAATTGAATGAGATATTCCTAGAAATGTCGAATCATATCATATATGATTGGCTTGTAGGGCATACATTTCTATCAATCTCCCACTTGCACTAAAGCCAATCACCCATCCGGCTGATCTCTATCAGCTCAAGGTGAAGCTCAAACACTCTTTGAGTAATCGCTTCGATTAGTGGATCTATAATGTTATTAACGGAAGATACTCTATCTTTAATTATATCTCTATCAACTGCATTCTCTCTGATTCTATGGTATTGCCATAGAAGTTTGAAACTTCCAATGAGACTTTGGCTCTACCCCATTGTTTTCTCAAAACAATACACTTTCAGAGAAAGTTGGGACAATCCCATAAGCTAGATGAACAACTTCATCTACTCAGCTTCTCAAGCAATATACAGTCATTATTCAATCTACTTTAGATTAGTTGTAAAATTAGCAGTGTTCTCTTGCATGGAACTCTTCCAGCTCACTGCACCACCATTATATTGACTTATTATCAAACTTATCTGATTAGAAGCTTGTGTTCATAAAACTACAAGACTTCAAGTCTTATCCTCCATACATTAGAGATATATCCATAGTGCTTCTCAAGTACTCAAGGACACATCTCTTAATTATCCTGTGACTCTCACAAGGATTTACTTGATGAATGCTCATAACACTTAGAGCATTAATGAAATCATGTGCGTAGCATCACAAATGTGATAGGTCCTATTGCAAAAGCATAAGGGCTATACTAATGTAATCTCTTTATCTCTTAAGAAGTCTATGAAGACATCTCTTTAAAGATATCAACTCCACACTTCATAGGTGAGAAACCTATCTTGGAGTTTACCTTGTCAAACTCTTTGACTATGGTTTTTATGCACATGAATTGGGTAAAGCCAAGAAACCTTTTAGATCTATCTCCATAGATCTTAAAACCCATATTAAGTTTAGAGAATTAATTGATAACTAGGCTCACTTATGATAACATACTTACTTCATTCTCAATGAGTAGTATGTCATGCATATATCATGTCAAGAAGATAATAGCACTCCCACTTATCTTATATGAAAACACAAGGCATATCTTCATTCTCAATGAAGTCATAAGATTTAATCTCATTAAACCTTATCTACCATCTATGGGAAGTTTTACTTGAGTCCATAAATGGACCTTATGCACACACTATTTGGATGTTTTGGAACTTGATTCCCAAAGATTGTATCATATACACCTGTTTCTCAAAATATAACATAGAGAAACACTATCTTAACATCCATTAGACATATCCTATAGTCATAGTGTGTAACAATCAAATCTGAATGGATTAATTCCATGGCATAGGTAAAAGGTCTTATCATAGTCAACTATTTGGCATAAATGATATCCCTTTTAACTATCCTTACTTTGAAGGTCTCTACCTTCTAATAGACTTCAATCTATTCTTTAGTGATCCATTTATACCCTATAGATATTAAATCCTTAGATGGATCAATCAAGTTCTGAACTTGATTAGAATAGATAGAGTTTATATCAGATTTTATTATTTCTTCCCATTTTGAATCAATATCTCATATTGGTTCAATATAAATCTTAGGATCATTATCCTTTTATCTTATGTCTCATTTCTTCCATCAAAGATATGTCTCACATATCTCTTAGGTTGATTGGACATAAGAAAAGATCTATGATTTATCCTTGTGTAAATATAAACTAGTACCTTAATAAAAGTGTCCATGGATTGTGGGACTGGAACACCTTCCATTTATACCTTGCTCCCACTGTCTTTCTAAAGGAGAGACTCTTCCTCTAGAAATATGGAGAGATGAGCAACTCATGCCCTTCTCCCTAAGGGAGGCATTAATATCCTTAAGTTTCCTTAGGATATCCCACAAGCCAACACTTTGTAGTCTTATATTCCAACTTGATAGGGTTATACTTCTTTACCAAGCCAGACATTCTGAAACCTTAACTTGCTTAAGGTCAAGCTTTGATCCCTTTCCATATCTAATATGGAATAATTGGAATAGACTTGAAAGGTACCGATTTAAGATCAAATGTCTATATTGAGTGCTAACCCCTAAACAAACAAAGAAGTATTTTGCAAAGGTTGTCAATGTCCATATTATGTCCTACACAATATGGCTTCTCATTTTAGCTGCTCAATTAAGCTAAAATGTATAAGAGGTGTCCATCAAAATTAGATTCCACTATCCTTCATTTATGTGTGAATTGTTACTTAAGTATCCCCTCTTTGATCTCATCAAAGAGTTCTAATACTCTTTTTTTTCATTAATATTTCCTCTTCATTCTTAATCTCAAATAATTTCTCAAAGGTTTTGGATTTGTACTTCATAAAGTACATATGTCCATACCTAGAGAAGTCATCTTTGAAAATTAATGAAGTTGAAATATTATCCTCTATCATTAATAGATATGGGCTAACATGCATCTAGATGCATGAGTTCTATAAACTCATTAGCCCTCTCTCCATGTCAAACAAATGAAGAGTTGGTCATTTTGCTTAATAAGATAAGAATTACATATAGTTAATGATTCTAAATCATTTACCTATATGTTACTATCCGAATAGTACTCCTTAAGTCTTTTCTTATAAATATGACCGTACTATTAAACAATAGATTGATCAATATCAATCTACTTCGCCTAATGAGAATTATTCACACATATTATAAGAGCATACATATCTGATATGAATAAACTCTTTATTATGCTCCTACTGATAAACACTTTACCAGTTATCATTTTTATTCCATAGAATAAATCTCCATTTATTCAACTAGGAAATGAAAACAATATTCTTTTAGAAGGATAATTAAGACAACTCTAAAAGGCTATAGAAAATTTGTATCTCCCACTAGTAATGATGCAACATTTTGTACCATTTCATATGTAGGATAACAATCCTCTTGAAGCCTTCATTTACTTGCTATTATCTACAACTCATTGTAGATAAATGATGCATCTCTAATATCTCATATTATTATATGCACCCCTAGTATCTTATACTCGAATACACATACATAGTATCTTATACTATCAAATGTGTATATAAGACAAATAAATATTAATGACATAGACACATGAAGCTTCTCAAGCTCCACCTTTGCATTATGTGCAATACACTTTGCACTTCTTCTTCTACTTACCATCATCATGATAGTAGAGGAATGCTATGTCAAATTTGGGTTATAATATCTTGACTTACTTCTTTGACTTTTAACTATCACCATCTATCTCTATCTAATGATCTTACTTCTTTCTATTGGTCTTACCAATAAGAAGTATTCAAGATGTATTATTGTTCATCGCCTTTAATTAGCTCATCACCATGAGCCATGATGGATATCAAATCCATCTATCCATGTTGCCACTACTAATTTTATTTGATAGAGGCTAACATCTGATATAAGGTAATTAATACATCTTTTCAATGAGATAAGATTTTATCTTCTCTCACTTCATTAGATAGTATAGGAGATACTTACTTCTCAAGTACGATAGTCAATAGGTCAACTATGAGAACTATTCTCTTAGTTCTAAACCGATATAAGAAGCGTGGGCCATTAAAATCCATAGCATCTAGCATGCTAGTTAATGGTGGTTTATAATATTCTACAACAGAGATGTAATTATATTAACATTACAGACATTCATTAAAATTAAGATATGGTCTTTCATCCTAATTTATACTCCCACTAATTTTCGACGAATTTGCATAACCCTCATTATGCAAAGACGGTATATCACGATAACATCCTAGTGGGGACCAAGACCCTACTAACTTTATGGTGATAACCTTGTGGGAAACACAACAAGTCATCCCATACTTAATAGGTAGGTAACTTTTACCAATTGCAACTCATGCAATTCTTAGTCATTCAGTCTCTAGAGTTATAACCTTGTGGGAAACACAACAAGCTATATACTCTAGTTAGGTCAAATCCGCTTGTTACGTTATGAGAATGGATTCTTAACATAGCCCTTGTGGGAAACACAACAAGGCCATGCAATGGTCCACCCCAAATTTCGGCAAATTCCTTAGCCATGATCACCAATCCCTTGCTGAATGAGTCTTGTGGGAAACACAACAAACCCATCCAATCTAAGATTGGCTCATCAAGACCATAACAACGGAAGGCTACGTGAGTCATTCTTAATGTCTCACGTTTATCGACCTAATTAGAACGAGGAGGGATTTTATTTTAGTCTCATCAACATAGGTGCTACATATAAATATTAATATACCTTTGGAATATCATATATTTAAGGTATAATCTGTAGCACACACCACATATCAAATATGCATTAAAACATAGGTGATCATGGACTTAACCCTAAGCATACATCTAAGGCACCCCTATAGGTGCAATTCCTTGCTTCAGAAGCTTGAGTTGGCATGCTCCCACTTCAGAAGGGTGCTTCTCCAAGTGGTCCCGCTCTCCATTCTATCACGAGCCGGCTTCTAACCATTACAAGCAGCTAAAGGGTACATAGACCCACAAATGTACAACTCATAATAAGAAACCTTGGTTTCAACCAAGGGGAGTACACAAATGGGGGGAGGTAGAATGTACAATCAGATGGTATAGAGAGAGAGGAGGCACGCGCAGGCCCCATTTAATAACATAACCAACTTAATTAACCAAGCAATCAAAAGCAAAGCATATTTAAGTCCATGATCATCTCCATACACACACCAACATTCATCACATTAACATAGAGCGCATATGTGATAATTATATGAGATATATCATATATACCATCATAAAATTATATACTATAATTTTGAAATTCCAAATTTCATGTTTGTCGAATTTTTATAAAATAAATAACATGAAATGCACATATAAACAATTTACATGCAAAAGACAAGCAATATAAAATATTCAGATGATTCATGCTTTTCCAAAATTTATCAGAGCATTAAATTAATGTCCAAATCATAATTCTTCAAAATCATATTTTTCAGAATTTATTTGAACACTAATTTAATCAATAAAGATTTTAAAACAATTTTAAAATCATTTATAAAATGATTCTATGGCAAACAAAGTCCAAAACTATTTAACAGGTTCATAAACATTTTAAAAACCTATTAAATAATTTCTCAGAACTTATATAATCATTAATTTCATTAATTTTGATCTTAAAACAATTTCAAAATCAAAATAGTAGAATTCAATGACAAAATAGTAAAACTCTATTTAATAAGTCATTAAACACTTTAATAACTCATTAAATAAATTCTACAATTTTTCAGAATTTTCTGGAATTTTATGGCAATTTTTCGGATCAAAAATGAATTTTAAACAATTTAAAATCATTTTCGAAACGAATTAAATACAGGCGCAGTGCGCCGGCCAGTGAGCGCCGGCCACGGCACCGCGGGCTCAACGTGGCTTCGCCACGTACCCCGGCTTGCGCCGGACGGCCGGCGGCCGCGCGCCGCGTGCCGTACGCCCGCGTGCGCCGCCGCGCGCCGCCGGGGCTCACGCGGCGCTGCCGCGTACCCCCCCTGGGTGCGCCCGCCCTTCCGCCACGTACCCCCCCTCCGAGCGCTGCCGGGTCCGGATCCGATTCGGACTCCGTCTTCTTCGCCCGATAAGGGCTGGACAAAGCGCGGAAACCCTAGAAAAGCGCCAACTTTCGGGCCTGATTTGGGGAGTCAAACGGTGTCCAAAAAATCCGAAAAAATATGCGTTGGAATCCTTGAACAATAAGAATTCTATATATCTAAGTTTTATCTCATGAAAAATTCTATCCAACACGCAGTTTCAGGAGGAATTTGCCACGGCCGCAATTAAACCAAAACGCAAATCCCTCTCAAATCCGGCACCTCCAAGGGCCTTTGAGTGTCCAATAACTTATGTAAACTCTAGGAAACTTAATTTCCTATCTTCCTACTTCATTAGACAGAGGTATTTGAGTCCAAATAGGTAAGTTCATCAACTCCCCTAATTTCGGCCAGATTTTCGGATATGATCATCTTAGCAACTTTTAGAACTCATTCCGGACTCTCCGGATGGCCAAAATTCATGAGGTTTGCGGAATTTGAAAGATCTCATCCACGAAAATCCAATGAATCTAACCAAATACAGTTTCGTATCTCATACAAACTGTGGTGATCAAATCAAAACAGCTCTGTATACAGTTTCGGAAAAGCAAAAATCACATGAAATCAAGCCAATTTCGATTCAACTTCGACCAAGGCTTCAACCGGGCTCTGATACCACTGTAAGGAATCAATACATGACAGCGGAAAAATTTTGATTCCATAAAACCACGATCTTTGCCTTAATCGATGCCGAACGAGTAAAACCGGGAACCGAATATGAAGTAGAACGAGAGTACCTCATGGGATTTCTCAAATCCCTCACCATGGATGAAGAGAGGACATTCCTCCTTGCTGAAAACCGTTCAAGTGTCCGGTCTCTAGCGGTATTCACACGATCTGCTTCAATAGACGAGTTCTCTCTTCCTTCGGGCCTCCAGAAACCTCCCAGATCCAAGCTTGACCATGGGAGATCGCCTTCTAGAGGAGAGAGGAGGGAGAGAGGAGGCTTGGGACGTGCTCCAGCCCTATGGCCTGTTAGGGTTTGGCTTCATAAGCCGTTTATATATAGAAGATGGAATTTTTCACAAAAACCCAAAAACTTCTATAAAATTGCGTCCATGCCCTCATCTTATTGACCAGATCTATTGTGTGTGACCCACTAGGCCCAATAGTCAATTTGGTTGAAGCCTTAATTAATTTAAAAGAACAATTCCTTTAAATTATATCAAAACCGTTCTCGGATAACAGTTTTTACGGCTTTTTGATCATAAAGGGTACAAGCCACATCCTATGATCCCAAATGACTTTGGGGAGTTAAATAACATCCATTGAGCCTTTCCATCATCAATTAACACACGGATTTAAATCATCGTTCATACAATGTCCCGGTCGGTCAGGGGTTCGGCACTGACTGTCAACCCCTAAGTATTCCAACACTATGAAATCTTGTACTCATGAATCGATCAACTGGAAAACTCCTTTTCCAATTATCCTATCTACCTTGGCCAAGGATTTAGAGTACTATCCATAGGACATTCTCTCTCTCCTACCGAGAGTGAACAATCCCCTATTGTCCGCTCAATTGTCTCCACCGGGTTTCCCATATACCCAATCCATTAACTATATAGGACCACAATACTAAGTGATCCATCAGTCAATAGTCAAAGTACATAGTACGCCTGACAAGATATCTTTGGCGACTCAGGTCAAAGATCCAACCGTGCTATTAAGATGTAAGAATAACCTGATAGACAGTTCGGTAAGATACCGATCAGGTTTTCCTAAATTGGTCAGTTCAGTGAACTCATTCCAGTAATGAGCACCTGTGTGTGTATCTCATTGTCCCCACACTAATGACCAATGAGATCGGTCATTCTCATCATATGAGAAGACATCACACACACTAGTCTATCCGGATTCTTGATGTCCTGTCTCAAGGATCCTATGACTAGGAACATTTAGATCACATACCTCTAGATGATCGATCTCATTATCATGATCTCATCATGATTCAATCATCATTGCATATGATTAAGGACTTCATTACGATATACGCTTCTAATAAAAGCTAGTAACGAAGTTTTGCCTATTTAATTGAATGAGATATTCCTAGAAATGTCGAATCATATCATATATGATTGGCTTGTAGGGCATACATTTCTATCACCATCCTCCTCATAACTAGGATTTCATTTGAGGTGGCATCCTTGCTTGCCTTGGAGGGCATTTTGGTCCAAGGCCCACTAAGTTGTTAGTTAATCTGCTTAGTCCAACTCCAATCTCTGTGGACACCACCCCTTTGTCATCTACTTCTTCTTCCCCATTGTCTTCATCTTTAGGGTTAGAGGCGAGTCAGAAAAAAAATAAAATCAAAGGTTAAAGAGTCCCAGGAAGGTATTTACAACATTTAGTTTAGAAATGCTCAGAGTGTGCAAAGCTACAAGACTATTTGGAAAGAGCGACCCAACTAGATGAAATCAAATATAAGGATGAGATAATTTTGATCAATCTCTATACAAGGTTGTCTCAGAGAAGGATCCAAAATTCAGGATGGAATGTATGGATTTGGTTGACGTATATGCATTCAAATTAAGAAAATTTGAAAAACCATCAGCCATAGTGGATGTACTAACTAAGGAAATCAATTCAAGAATGATAAAAAATTCTAAGACAATTCTCATTAGTGCCAACCTCACCCCATCATAAGAGCAAGATCTGATAGGGATATTACAAGAGTTCAAAGATACATTTGCTTGGACCTATGAAGACATGCCATGGCTGGATGACTCCTTAGTGGGACGTTACTTGACTTTGAAAGAAGGAGCTACCCTAGTGAAACAAAAGTTTAGAAGATTCCACCTAAATATCACTTGGAAAATGAAGGAGGAGGTCGATAAGCTACAACAAGCAAAATTTATTAGAGTCATCCATTATCTTTAATTGGTGGCAAACATTGTTCAAGTTAAGAAAAAGGATGAAAAAGTTCAAATTTGCATTGACATCAAATATTTGAAATAGGCATGCCCAAAAGATGATTTTATTCTTACTCATATTGATGTGTTGGTGAACAATATAACTGTATATGAAACCTTCTCATTCATTGATGGATATGCTAGGTACAATTAGATCTAGTTAGTTGAGGAAGATCAAAAGAAAATATCAATCACTACAACTTGGGTACATACTGCTATGTTGTCATGCCTTTTGGTCTAAATAATATTGGAGCCACTTATCTAAGGGCTATAATGGCAATCTTTCATGACATGATGCATAAGCTAATAGATGTGTAGTGGATAATCTAGACATTAAATCACACACCAAAGATGAACACGATGAAGTTTTAAGGAAAGTTTTGCAGAGAGCCAGGGAGTACAAACTGAGAAAGAATCCCAAGAAGTGCACTTTTTGAGTTTCACCAAGAAAATTGCTTGGGTTAATAGTAATAAGAGAGGTATTGAGATTGCCCTGAACAAAGCTAATGAAATCATTGAAATGCCCCCTCCAAGGAATATGAAGGAGCTTCATGGACTAATAGGGAGGCTACAATTTGTTTAGAGATTCATCTCCCAACACTCACAAAGATGTAAGCCATTCTATAAGTTGAGCATGGTAGGGATAGAATTTAAAAGGGATTCAAAATGTCAAGAAGCTTTTGATGAATTAGAAACATATTTGTCAAGTCCCCTAAGATTAAACTTTCAGAACAAGGCAAGCCTTTAATTCTTTATATTTTAGTGTTGGAAGGGTCCCTTAGTGTAGTGCTAGCACAAGCTAGTGAGGAAGGAAAAGAACAATTGCTTATTGTCTCTCTAAGATCTTCGACTCTTGTGAGTAGAAGTATACCACTATAGAAAAGACTTGTGCCACCCTCATTTGGGTAGTCTAGAAACTTAAACATTACTTTCTAGCTCATGAAGTCAAACTCATTACCCGCATGAATGCAATTAAATTCCTCCAAGAAAAATCTATTTTAACTAATTGGCTAGCACAATGGCAGGCTTCCTTTCTCAGTTTGACATCTCTTACATTTAATAGAAGTAGATTAAGGGCTATATAATTGTTAAACATCTAGTCCACCATCCCCTCCCAACCTTTGATCAGCACAATAAAAGTTTCTAGAAGAACTTATGTCCATCAAATCTTTCAATCTATGGACACTATACTTCAATGGATCTCTCAATTCTAAAGAAAAAGGGATAGAATTTGTGCTTCTATCACTTGAGGGTATTACATCCTATAAGTTTTTCAGCTTGACTTTCCAATAACTAACAATATAACTGAATACGAAGCCTTGTTCATCAAACTAGAGGCTTCTCATTTCTTTGGCATTACTAAATTAAGGGTGATAGCAGATAGCCAGTTGGTTCTTTGTCAAGTGCAACCAAGTACGAAATAACTCACCCAACACTCAAGCAATATGAGGAGCTCACCTCTTACTACATCAATATCTTCTCTAAGTTCACCTTTGTGCACATCCCTCATGTCCAGAATATCCTCGCTGATGTTGGGCATCCCTCATGTCCTCAATATCTATCCAAATGAGTAAGAATGTTAGGACAATATGTGTATAGTCATTCAACTCAAGTAATCAGGGATTCAAGATTTCTAAAGGTGAAAGAAGATTTTTTAAGAAGAGAATTGATCAAGTAGAAAGAAAAGGTATCATTAGCAGAGCTCCAGGAACTAGAAGAGGGTGACAAAGCTTGGTACTATGAAATTGCAAAGTATTGTTGGGTCCAAATCTTTCCATCAGAATCAACCATTAAGAAAAAAATGGCTATCAGTAGGATCTATCGAAGATATGTTGTTTTAAGAAGAATATTGTACAAGAAAAGCTTGAATAAAATTTTATTAAGATGTGCGAGTGAAGAAGAAGTTGAGTTAGTGCTCAAGGAAGCACATGCCAGATTCTATGGAGGCCATGTAAATGTCGAAGCCGCCACCTGTGGACTCCAAAAACGGGTTTGTCATTATCCAGATCACCACCTCAAGAGGGGATGAGAAAGATAAGAAAGAAAATACAAAAAACTCTCACCTTGGTCCCACACTCACATTGATCCCCGAACTTTTATCTCTCAATGTCGCTCAAGCACCGGAGAGACGGTTCGGGTCGTGTGAGAGGAGAATGAGAATAGAATGAAAGAATTGAAAGCATGAAAGGATTAAAATATGTGGTCGCCAGGAGCCGTGAGCTCCACTTTATGTAATTGAAATAAGAGAGAGAATTGATCATGTGTACCTTAGTACGGGAAATGGGTGTGCAGTTTCAACCTTCTTCCTCGTCATCCGGCTGATGAGGGAGAGTCCACAATCGATGCTAGCTTGATGTACCTGTGCAACTAGAATACAAAGAAGACATGAAAAACATGTGAAACAAGGATTAGAACTGAGTAAAGTGTAGTAACTATAAAAAGAGTGGCATGAAAAACGTCAATCAAAAAGAAACTCACCGGTTTTGGGGTTAACCCTAACCCTTTCTTTCATTTTTCTTATGATATAGAATATAATTCAAAAAGTAAATAAAAATGTTGTATAAATGATGCTGGTTGAATAACAAAGAAGTAGAAACTTGAACGGCTCAAATTGGAGTTAAAACGGGGAAGATATCATTGATCTGGCTAGACAACACACAAGTCTGGACGCTCCCTTGACTTGAGGGTGTGGTGGGCACGCCCTGGGTTTGAGAGTGCATTGACACTTTTTGGTGCAACTTTGATGTAGAGCTTGCCAAGGGCAATCCTGATGTCAGAATTGAGTGCCCGTGCAGACCTAAAAAATTTTGGGAAGTGGACGGATATGAAAAATAGAATCTGATTACATGCCTCAGTGCAACAATTGCCATGAATAAATGACATGTCAGAATTAAATTCTGTATGATGCAAATGAAAGAGGATGAAGAGTGAAAGCTTTCTCTAGTTGATTACTTTTGTAGCATGTGTCTCGTGAATTCTGTAGAGGCCGTTGAAGAAGTCGATGTCGAGATCATGAGTCGGGTCTCCTTTCTCACGTCAGGGTCAATCTCTAACCAATGGGATGAAGTAGAACGTGAAAGAGAGCTTGGGGGAGAGCTTGGATGACTTATGGACGTGCTAGGGCATGCATGGTAACCCTGGATCATTGAGAATGGCTCTCAATTTATAGGAGAAGTAGACCTAGTGCAAAATATAGAAAGAAACTGGAATCCACTTGAACTGATTCGAAAAGTTTCTAAATTGGGTTTCTCTAAAATGGATGTGCCCCCGGGTCGATGGTGCATTCAAAATAAGCATTTTTGAAAAAGGAAAAATTCCAAAATAAATTTGGAAAGTTGGAAATTGAGGTAAGAAATCAGATTTCGGAACTGGATGCGCCCTCGCGAGAGGGCATGCATACCGAGCCCTCAGGTTGAGGGCGCGTTAGCGTCTCTTTGGTACGCACATACAGTTCAGAAGTCGTAATTCGCAAATGCGATGTCCGTCTTGACTTCATTTTGTTGCATAGGAAAGAGGACTCATAAACACAGCTTCTCAAATTGATAAACTAGCTGATACACATCCTAAGACTTCCGTATAAGACTATAACTTTCAGTTTATCCTCCCGGTGGCATTGAAGGCTGGAATGGTGACCCAAAACTTGAAAAAGCCTGCGATAACGTGAAAAACTTTGGAATGACCTAGAAAATTGGTGGCAACCCATACAACTCTGGTTGATGACCGTAAACAACAAGAGGAACTTGAAAAACTAGAAAAGGTGCTCGAAAGAGCTGGGGATGACCCGAAGAACTCAAAATGACCGGAAAAGCTGGTGACAACCTGTACAACTCGGGTTGATGATTGAAAATGATGGGAGGAACCCGAAAAACTCAGAGAGATGCTTAGAAGGGCCGGGCATGACCTGAAGAACTTGGAATGACCGGAAAAGTTGGTGGCAACCTGCACAACTCAGGTTGACGACTGAAAATGATGGGAGAAACCCAGAAAACTTAGAGAGATGCTCGGAAGAGCCGGGGATGACCCAGAGAACTTGGAATGATGGAAAAAGTTTGTGGCAACCCGTACAACTCAGGTTGCCGACCAAAAATGATGGGTGGAACCTAGAAAACTTGGAAAGATACACTAAATAGCCGGGGACAACCCGAAGAACTCAGAATGATCGAAAAAGTTAGTGGCAACCTGTACAACTTAGGTTGACGACCGAAAACAATGGGACAAATCCAGTATGTTCTATGCCACCCCGTTATTGATTGGAATGACCTAACAACAACCGGGAAACCCTAATGGTAAGCAAAACATACAATGACTTGACGAAAGGACACAACATAATGGTCCTCGCTCGACAAACTTGGATTCAACTAGGGATCAACAACTTGTTCTCATATTTCCAGTAAGCTCCTCGGCTCGTCTAAAAGGATGGTTCAACTTGATTTTAATGGTCCAAAAGGGATGTTGCCAAGGGAATAAGGTTTAAGCTCCAAATAAGGCCAAATTGGCATGTCTACACTACCATGAAGATCATAAGGTAGGAGTATTATAAGCTCATTTTAAAAGAAGATTATTAAATCTTTGTTCAGCACTATCACCAATGTCAACTGCATTTAGACAAGATCCATTCTTATGTATCTTCCCTTAATCATATCCATGAGTTATGGCCTTTCACCATGTGGGCAGTTGATATTATTGGGCCACTTGGTGATCCTAACATAAACAAAACCAAGTCATTCACTTTGAAAGATCCTTCATCTGACACAACATCATTGCAATGTTTGGGATCCCAATACATCCTCACTAACTACATGTCATAATTTCTCTTTTAAGAGCTACAAGACCTCTACAACAAGCAACACATCAAGCTACATCATTCATTGATATACTATCTCCAAGGCAATGGTCAAGTAAAAGCTGCTAATAAGATGCTAATTAATATAATGAAAAAAATTTATGAGGTTAACAAATTTACAGATTGGCTAGATAACCTGGTGTATGCTCTAGGGCCTACTGCACTTTAGTTCGGACACCTACGAGTCAAACACTGTAAGCATATAGCATGGAGGTTGTAGTTCCACACAAAACATTCCTTTTCTCACTCCGAGTCTAGCTTGATAGAGACATCCCTATGGATGAATGTTGAGAGTCTCTTCCCATGCAACTAGAACTCTTAGATGATTAAAGTTGGCTACTACTAAACATGCAAAAACATATCAAAATAGACCTAAAAGGTTTTATCAAAAGAGGGTGGTAGAGAGGAAAATCAAGTTTGGTGAGATGATACTTAAAAGAATCTTTGTTAAGCTGGGCGGTTCATGCTCCAAACTTTAACCAAACTAGAAAGGTCCTTTTGTAATTTTATAAATTTATCTCATAAAATCCTACAAATTATTTGTAGGCACACCAATTTGGCTTTATTTGGAGCTTAACCCTTATTCCATTAGCAACATCTCTTTTACACCATCAAAATCTAGCTGAATCACCCTTTTGGACGAGCTGAGGAGCTTACTGGAAATTTGAGGATGAGTTGCTAATTTATAATCAAATCCATGTTTGTCAAATGAGAGCCCATTCTAATTTCCATGTTGCTCTTGGTGGTCTTTTCACTAAGGTCGGACCGCTTGCTTGTGTGCCAGATTATGCTTTCTCAACATTTCCTCTAATTGAAAATTTTCACAAGATTATGTAGACATCTACTGAAGAAGTCTTAAACATGAAAAATCTTTCCCTCTGAGTCCTCTTTTCAGTGAAACAAACAGAATTCAATTCTGATCTCCCATTTGTTTGCAGCGTCCTTTAGAAGTCAAACGTGCAATTCTGTCCGCATGCACCCCTGATCAAGCCCAATTGCATGCAAGCCCAGCCCATTGGGCACATCTCTGACCAATTCATGACCTTACCTTCTTTTTCAATCCTCCATATCACTTGGTAAAGTATCTTTAAGATTCATGGTCAAAATTAGCATCATCAAATGATGGCAATCCAACTTGTTGTCTTATACATCAAAACTTGCTATTTTTAGACCAGATTTGTTTCCTCTTCAAGTGGAGACATATTTTGAACATGGGAAAAATGATCCATGGTTTTCAATCCCTCTAAATAATTTGGGTATGTTTCTATAAGCCTCATGATAAAAATTAGCATCATTAAATGGAGGAAATCCAACCTATGGTCGGATGTATCAAAACTTGCTATTTTTTGATCTGTTTCTCATTCCCTATAAAGGGAGACTCATATGAACGACCTAAAGAGAGCATCGCCATACTCAAGAACTCTTATCCTAGTCTTCCAGCCACACTAGACTTGCCCCAACCTCCTCATATCATTTTCTCTTCGTCTCGGTGTCCAGAGATCATCTCGAAGTGAGAAAGAAGCCAGTCTATCCTCCGACATGTTGCATTGCTGATCATCAGCTTATACAGATATTTTTGATCATTTTCCGGCCTGACTTCCTTCAGAAGAAGTGTGACTCATAATCTAACCTCTGAATCATAAATTTGATATCCAGATCAATTCGCAAAAATGTCTAAATTCAGTTGCCAAGATTTTATATTTCACAGGATAAGAGATTAGATTTCAAATTAAGATGTTACGTATTTCATTGAGCCAAATCAAACGCCGCCTAACTGCAAAAGATGCAGGAGAAGCCAGGTGTAGACTAGAAAAGAAGGTTTTTGTGGGATGACAACTGAGATGGGTGCTTGCAGAATCCACAGGTTTCAGTGACTTGAGCAGCCGAGCTCAAAGAACAAGAACGAGAACGAGAGACATTTGTAGCAATAGATAATGCCTGCCCAATTTCATGTCTTCGGACAAAACCCAACAAGCATACCCACACCACAATCCTTTTGATACGTTGACGAACTTGGATCAACCAAGAATGTAGTTTCAAGATTGCGGTATCTTGTGTACATTTGATCCCGGGGAGCAGCTAATTAAGATGTAATTTAGCGGGGATTTAGGGAAATGACACTCAAATCTAATGCATGTAGAGATCATACACAATCGAGCAAGGAAGTGTGAAAGCGAGGCACCTTCAAACCGAGAGAATTTGAGCAACATGTTTCATGGGGAATCTCGGATAATTAACTATCCACTAGATTCACCGGGACGACAATAAAATATGATGTTATTGATCGGATGGGTACTCACTTACCTGGTCACTCATCGTTGGCTCTGTCTTTGCTCCGTGGTACGAGAAGAAGTTGACTTTGGCTGATGGTGTGACTGTGTACGGGCGATCACGGGAGCATCTTTGGATCAGATCTAGGCTTGGAGAAGCGAGAGAGGAAGGAATGGTGGAAAAAAATTGGTTGTAAAGAGCACACTGGCTCCTCTATATTCTCATATGTATATACCACCAAATGAGGGGTATAAATGTACAAGTACAATTACAATGTGAAAGAATGAAAGATGATATCTTGTAATCTCATTTACACAAAGCATCACAATTACAGATAATGAACATGCATTTCAACACTTCTCAACTTGAGCATCGGATCAACTTGGATATGTGTGTATGAAATTGCTCCTTTGGCAAAGCCTTTGTGAATGCATCTACAAGTTGATTGATGGATCGTGTATGAATCAATTCCATTAGACCAGACTGAACTTTCTCTCTTATAAAATGACATTCACTTTTTATATGTTTGGTTCTTTCATGAAAAACAGGATGTTAGGCAATGTAGGGTGCAACTTTTTTATCACATATCAACTAACCTTTTCTAATATCTTGTCCGGTATTAGCAAATAAGAAATTTAGCCATTGTACCTTTGCGATCCTGGAAGCCATGGCCCTGTACTTTGACTCAGCAGAGGATCTAGATATGGTGTTTTGTGTTTTTGTTTTCCAATCTATGGGATGATCATCAATCATTTTCAGTAGTAGATCTTTGGGTTATTGGATAGGATGCCCAATCATCATCAGTGTAGACTCTAACCTTGGTTAGGGAATGTGAATTATAGAATAACCATGCCTTTGGATTTCCTTTAATGTATCTTACTACATGTAAAGCTGCAACAAGATGTTTCTCTGTTGGTTTACTTATGGACTGAGTAAGTAAATTTATTGCAAATTGGATGTGACGTCAGGGTGACTATGAGATACATCAGTCTGCCCACTAGCCTTTGGTATATGCCCGGTTCTACTAACTCCATGTTTGGGTCAAACAAATCCTTTCCTTGCTCAATTGGTGTAGCAGCAATCTTTGCCTCATTTAGTCTGGTATCAAGCATAATGTCTGAAGCATATCTGTTTTGACAAAGATAAATGCCTTATGTATTTCTTTGAATTTTGATGCCCAAAAAAATATTTTGGTTTCCCAAGATTCTTCACGTGGAAGCTTTTAGACAATTCAATTATTTTTGGCAACGAGCAAATCATCTACATATATCAAAATGATGACAATATTGTCGACTCCAGAAACGGGTTCCGGATCGGCACCTCAAGAGAAGAAGGTGAAAGATGGAATTGGGGAAAAAGGGGGAGTGAATTGAAAACACTCGGAAAGCGGTAAAATGTCCTCACCTCGGTCCCACACTCACATTGATCCCCGAACTTTCATCTCACGGTGTCGCTCGAGCACCAGAGATGGTTCAGGTCATGTGGGAGGAGAGTGAGAAGGAGATGAAATTAAAGCATGAAAAATGTGGTCGCCAGGAGCCGCGGGCTCCGCTTTATGAAATAAAAGCAAGATTGAGTTGATTTGACCGTGTACCTTAGTGTGGGAGATCGGGATATGGGTTCAACCTTCTTCTTCTTCGGCCGGCCGATGAAGAAGAGTCTCCAATCAATGCTAGCTTGTTCAACCTGTGCAACTAGAAAAATAAACCAAGTGAAGAAAATAATTATAACTATGGGAGGTGTAGTAACTGTAGTAAGAAGATGAGAAAGAAGCAATCGGAATCGAACTTACCGGATTGTGGTGAGCCTTAACCCCTTTTTTTGTATTTTTTTTTATTATGTAAAAATGATGCAAATAAACTGAAATATGCTTTAAAACAGTAAATGAACTGAGTTAAATGAGTTGAGAAAGCTTATGGAATGGATCGGCTTGAGTTGAAGCCGAGTTGGTTGAGAAAAGGCCGGTTCGGGTAGCTTTGCACCCTTCTGGCGCGACTTCGGTGCAGAGGATGCTACGGACGACCCCAATGTCAGAATCGAGTTCCGTTTGTTGGAGTAGACGGAGGACTTAGAGAGGAAGAGTTCCTATGTTGATGACTTCTCCGAAATCCTCCTGTATAAGTCAGTAAAAATTCTGAAAGTGGGCGGATATCGAAAACAGAACCTGGATGCGCACCCTCAGTGTGGCAATCGCCACGAACAAAAGGAAAGTCGGAATTGAGTGCCGTCAGTTGGAGATGAAAGAGAACGAAGAGAGGAACAATTTTTATGTTGAAGACTTTTGCAGAAAAAGCCCCGGATTTTCTGCAGAAGTCGATGAAGATGGTTGATGAAGAACACCCGGATCGAGCCTTCTCCTTCACCTCGGGATCGATTTCTTGACTTCGGATCGCCTTTGGACGTCGGGACGGCTTTGGAGAAGAGCTTAGACGACCTCTGGACGAGCTAGGCACCGGGGGTTAACCTTGGGTCATTGAGAATGGCCCTCAATTTATAGGGGAAGGAAGCCAGTGCAAAATTTAGAAACTGGACCTACCGCGCCCCCTCTTTTCAAAGAGGAGGAGGGCGCGCAGGACGCGCCCTCAAACCAGGGGTGTGCAGGGCGCGCCCCCAGTTCGGGGGCGCGGTCTGCGCGCCCCCCTATTTCAAAGGAAGCGGGGGCGCGTTACGCGTCTCACTGCTAAAAATCGACGGAAACTTCCAGAAATTGCTAAAAATCGACTTGACATACGTAACGCGCCCCCGAACCAGGGGCGCGGTACAAATAATCGAAAATCCTCCGTGGCAACCTTCCAAAAATCCGGTTTAGAAGGTGCTAATCGGGGTAATTTGCGATTTAAAGAAACTGACCGCGCCCTCGCCTTTCAAAGGAACCGGGGGCGCGCAGGGCGCGCCCCCGTGTTGAGGGCGCGCAGGGCGCGCCCTCCTCTTTCAAAGGGAGCGGGGGTGCGGTACACTCTCTCTCCTGCGCGCATGTTCCGTGAGCCGTATCTTGCAAACGGGATGTCCGATTCGGCTCCCGTTTGTTGCGTTGGAAAGAGGGCCTTCAACCGCACCTCCTCAAGTCGGTAAACCAGCCGGTGTGACTCCCGATATGTTCGCACGGGGCTTTCTACCGGTTTACCCTCTCGCGGAAAGCCGAAACCCGGGGCGAAGATCCGAAAAAGCACGGTTCCGATCGAGAAATGTCGGGTCAACTCGGGATGACTTAAAATGATGACCAAACAAGTCCGGTACGATCTGACAATCCGATGTCATCGAAAAATCTGAGATTAACCCGGTAAACGTGAATCGAAAGTCGTAAAAGCCGCGAAACCCTAAAATTGACTGAACCGGATGTATGGCCCCGGTTGATAAAAATATTCGCCTAGAATCGACCGGGGTGACCCGAAAAGACCCGGTGATGACCGGAAAAGCCTAATACATGGTCCGGGATAGCCGTGTCAGCACAGATCGAAAAAGCCGTAACGAATGCCGTCATTGACCGACGCCTACCGAAATGACTTCTCGGAAACCCTGAATGTTACGGAACACATGCGGGGCTCCCGAGACCTTCAATTATGGACTATTCAAGATCGGTCATCGAGCAGGCTTCGTGTTTTTACAGTTCACGTGCGGCTCTCGCTTGAAGGATACTGCAATATTCCGAAAATCATTGGTCCATTCTCAACTAACAAGGGGGGCTCCACCAATGTCCTTAGCTCATCTCCACGAGGTTGTCTGGATCAGATAACGGTCAAATAAAGGATATCGCCTATGGAATAAGAGTCTAGGGCTCCGAATCAAGCCAATTTGGCGTGTCTACAAATATGTCTGCCTTGCCTTTTAACAAATTGAGTGTAATCTGCCTTGGATTGTTTAAAACAAGATTTGTCAAAGAGGAAGTGAGTTTCTCAAACTAATTTCTTGTAGCTTGTTGTAAGCCGTAAATTGATTTTATTAGCTTACCAACATAATTCTGACTCTGTTTAGCATGCCCCAGAGGAAGTTCCATGTAGACTTATTCACTTAAGCTTCTATGAAGGAAGGCGTTGTTCACATAAAGTTGTAAAATACTTCAATTGTGAGTAGCAGCCATAGAAAATATAAATTTGATTGTTACCACTTACCATCTTTGCTACAGGTGCAAACGTGGCATGGTAATCCAATCCTTTTACTTGTGTGCATCCCTTTGCAACCAACCGAGCCTAGTGCCTTGCTATGGACTCATTTGAATTATATTTAATTTTGTAGACTCATTTTTAGTCAACTATCCTTTTTTTCTATTGGAGGAGTGGTGAGAACCCATGTGTGATTTTTTTTCAAAGCTTCTAGCTCATATTCCATAGTTCTAGTCCGAGCATTATGTCCACATGTCTGTTGGTAGCATGTTGGCTCAGTTTGGTCAAGAAGTCCTATTTCAGAAGTGATAATTTGGGTAGAGTTGGTATAAGAATTGTTTTGACTGGTCGTAGCTATAAAACTAGGGATGTAATCATTGATATATCCTGGTGGCCTTCTTGTCCTCTGATTTTTGGTTTGGTGACTAATGGCAGGTTCAAGTTCTAGTTCTTGCCCTTTGGGTTACGGATCAATTTTTGTAAAGGAAGCATCTTGTTGCATGGGAGGGGTTTCGGGTTGTGAAGGCATGTTGGTTTACGGTATGATGGTGGTTTGGTCTGTTTGTTATAGTTGTCATTGATGTTGTCATTCTCATTAACTTATGTAACAGGTATATGAGTAGGAATATTTGATACAGCTTTTCTTTTGATATTTGTATGGGAAAGTCTTGTCATGAAAAATTACATCTCGGCTTGTAAAAATGTTCTTTGACTCAAGATCCATGAGAATGAAAACCTTTTGATAAGTTGGATAACCAAGGAATATATATGGCCGGGCTCTTGGCTCAAGTTTATCAGATTCCAAATGAGATGTGGAAGAGAAAACAAGACAATCAAAACTTTTGAGAATGCTATAGGGTGTTTTCCCTTACAATTTTTTTGAAGGTTGCCTATTTATGAGATAGGAAGCTGTTATAACACAATGGTTCCAAAAGGTTTTGGATAAATTGCTTTGAAATCTAAGTGCCCTCGTCACATTAAGAATGTGCCTATGTTTTCTTTCTAAAATACCATTTTATTGAGAAGTGTAAGTATAAGTATGCTCATGAATTATACCATTGGTGGATAGAAAATTTCGGAGACTATTGTTGAAGAATTCCGACCCATTGTCAGTCCTTAATTTTTTAACATTGCATTCAAATTGTCTCTGAATGTGAGAAATGAAATCTTTAATGATTTCAGGAACTTGAAGCTTGAATCTAAGCATAAATACCTAAATAAATTGTGTGCAATTATTCACTATGAATAGAAAAAATTTTGCCCCTAATTTTGATTGAACATGATAAGAGCCCATACATCACATACCAAAAGATCAAAAGGATATTTACTTATATTTATACTATGTTTAAAAGGATGACGGGTTTGCTTTATCTTAAGATAAATAAGGCACTGTACAGGAACTAGGTTAACATCTATATGGGTAGACAATATCTGTAGCATCTTATTTGAAGGGTGACCTATCATTGATGCCAAATGCTGGTGTCAATGACTTCAGAGGACAAGAAAGCCTGAAGAGGATCATTCTCAGCAAAGTAGTATAAACCACCGGCCTCAAGACACCGACCAATCAAAGCGTTGGTTGTTAAATCCTATAACACACAGAAAGAATGATAAAAGGTAATGGAACAATGAGAGTCTTTAGTCAATTTACTAATGGACAATTGGTTGTGTTTAAATGAAGGAGCATGGAAAATGGTGGACAACTTGATCTTTTCACTCAATTGTATAGGACTTGAATTGTATGTCTTGGTGGAGGATCCATCTGGTAGTTGAATTTCAAAGTTAAGATGATGAGTGTTGGAGTTAGTGGAAGATGAGGACATGTCTCCTTGAATAGCACCAGTGACATGAGTTGTAACACCTGAATCAAGTATCCACATATTAAAATATCTATTTCTTGGTTGAACAAAACTATTGACACTAATAAATTTTTACCCGACTCAAGCAACTTAATTAAATTGGCATACTGCTCCTCAGTTAGACTTTGCTGAAATGGTTTTTTGGCTTGGAATTTCTTATGTCCTTGCGGATACCTATGAAGCTTATAACATTTGTCCTTGGTGTGTCCGAGAACCTGACAGTGTGAACATTTTATTCCATTGAGCTTGTAACAATTATTTCTCGTATGTCTTGCCATGCTACAATGTGAACATCAACTCTTCTTCTCCCCCTTTGAATTAATCTTTGAGAACATAACAGAATGTTTAGTAACACTAACATAATGTCTCATCCTATGAGCCTCATCTTGTAATATAAGAGAAGAGGCCTTGTTAACGTGCAGAAGTGGATACATGAGGAGGATCTGACTTCTAACCCCAATATAGATGTCGTTCAGTCCCATAAGAAATTGCACGAGACACATTTTCTCATTGTAATTTCTTTGAACAGCGGGTTTGAGTTGCACTAAGTCATCTCAATAACCTTTCAAATAGTTAAAATACTTTGCAACATACTCATTGCCTTGTTTGATATTAGCTATAGAAAGTTCCAAACTATAAATCCGGGGAACATTAGCCGGTGAATACCTATGTTTCAAATCAAGCCACATATCGTACGTAGTATCGATGCAAAGAACGGATTTAACAATATCTTTATTGATTGAATTCAGAATCCATGATATAACTATGTTATTTACCTGAACCCATGACTTGTAAAGTGGATCTGAGTTCGATGGTTTCAAAATATCTCCAGTGTACTTCAGCTCACAAGCATCAAACATCTTAGACAAGTAATAAGTAGCTCGTTCTTTCCCTTCTTCATCAACTTGTGCAAGGACTGCCCCAAGAGAGTTCTCAAGAACTGAAATGTAGAGGACCAAGGGCTTGTCGGGAATTGGTGGTCTAAGTACAGGGGGACTTGCCAGGTATGTTTTCAACCCATCAAACGCCTCCTGGCACTTCGAATCTCATTTAAACTCGGCCCCCGCCTTGGTTAACTCATAGAAAGGTTTACACCTTTGGGAATGTTGTGAGATAAACCGGCAGACAAATTGTAGCCTCCCAATCAATCCTTGAAGCTCTTTCATATTCTTTGGATGAGGCATACCAATAATTGCTTTGGCCTTGTTTGGGTCGATCTCTATGCCTCTTTTGCTTACTATGAACCCAAGTAGCTTTCCTGATGAAACTCCAAATGTGCACTTCTTAGGGTTCATTTTCAGCTTATATTCTCTAGCTCTTTGCAAGACCTTTCTTAACACTTCAGAATGATCTTCCCGACTCTTGGATTTGATAACCAAATCATCCACATACACCTCTACAAGGGTGTGCATCATGTCATGAAAGATAGCCATCATAGCCCTCTGATATGTAGCACCAGCATTCTTTAACCCAAATCAAAAATCATTTGGTTTTTGATTAACATTCAAAAACCAAATTCAAAACCATATAAATCAAAACCATGATTAGAGTATAAATAATAAATATATCGTTCCTTGAGTAATCATTACTCAAGGAATCATTAACAACAAGTGCACAAATTTATATAGATTTCCTCAGTTTCATATTTCTCAGTTCTATTTGAGA
Organism: Cryptocoryne crispatula var. balansae; assembly: GCA_036172225.1. Lineage (NCBI taxonomy): Eukaryota > Viridiplantae > Streptophyta > Magnoliopsida > Alismatales > Araceae > Cryptocoryne > Cryptocoryne crispatula. The sequence continues at coordinate 12,531,776 of CM069934.1, forward strand.
CCAGGTTGGTTATTTCTTCATGTTATGAGTAATGTTTATTTATCTATACTAACAACATTACAGGGTCACAATTTGTTCATTCATGAAATAAAATAGCATTACAAGATAATTTACTATTCTACCTACATCCTAGGAGATGCTTCGTGTATTGGAGGATATTGGCAATGCGTACTGTAGATAGTGTGCTATCACAAGTAAAGTTTCTACTCCGCATCTTTTCTTCATCTCAACATGGAATATTTTTATATTCTATGAGATATCCTCCTAATGTAAATGTATAGATATGTGGTTGGTTGGGTCTCCTTATGTAGTACTTTCTTTCTTCACATTCAATAAAAGATGTTTTTTGCAGCTTTTTCATGTTGCCTGATGAAACGGTTCAATTTTGTTTCTCTTTATTGTTGTGCTCTAGATGTTGGAATTGACTAAGTCTAGAATACCAATCTTGATTTGGCTTCTTTTATGTAGGACTTCCACCATCGCCACCTCTGCCACCTTCTAATATGAACGTGAATGGTCTTTTGGGTACTGATGCTAATGCAAGGACAATAAAGCCTCTTGGTGTTGATTGTCGACTCCAAAAATGGGTTCCAGATCGGCACCTCAAGAGAAGGTGAAAGATGGAATTGGGGAAAGGGAGTGAATCTAAAAAACACTCGGAAAGCGGTAAAAGGTCCTCACCTCGGTCCCACACTCACATTGATCCCCGAACTTTCATCTCACTGCGTCGCTCGAGCACCGGAGACGGTTCAGGTCATGTGGGGAAGAGAGTGAGGAATGAATTAACTTAGAACATGATAAGAGGTGGTCGCCAGGAGCCACAGGCTCTGCTTTATGGAATGTAAATCAAGAGATGAGTTGACCGTGTGTACCATAGCACGGGAGATGATATGTGGGTTAAACCTTCTTCTTCGTCAGTCGGCCAATGAGGGAGAGTCCAACCGATGCTAGCTTGATCAACCTGTGCAACTAGAACAATAAACCAAGTGAAATAAACCGATTAGAACTATGGGAAGTGTAGAAACTATAGAAGAGGAGATGAAACAAAGAAGCAATTGGAATAGAACTCACTGGATTGGGGCGAGCCCTAATCCCTTTTTTGTGTTTTGGTTATGTAAAAATGATTCAAACTAAGTAAATATACTCTAACAATTAAATGAACTGAGTTAAAAGAAACTTATAGAATGAAATGGCTTGAGTTGAAGCCGAGATGAGTGAAACAAGCCGGTTCGGGTAGCTTTGCACCCTTCTAGTGAGACTTTAGTGCAGAGAATGCTATGGGAGATCCTCATGTCATAATCAAGTGCAATTTGTTTCTATGGATAGAGAACTTGGAGAGGAAGATATCTTCTGTTGATAACTTCTCTAGAATCTATCTGTAAGAGCCTGTAAAAATTCTGAAACTGGACCAATGTGGAAAACAGAACCTGAAGGCGCGCCCTCAGTGTAAGAATCGCCACGAACAGATGGAAAGTTGGAATTGAGTGTTGCTAGTTGCAAATGAAAGAGGACGAAGAGAGAAACAACTACTCTGTTGAAGACTTTTGCAGCAGGAGCCCCATATTTTCTACAAAACTTGATGAAGTCGGTTGCACACAGATCGGGCTTCTCCTTCGGCCTCGGGATCGATCTCTCAATGTCGGATCGCCTTTGGATGTCGGGACGGCTTTGGAAAAGAGCTTGGATGACCTCAGGACGAGCTAGGCACGGAGATTAACCTTGGGTCGTTGAAAATGGCCCCCAATTTATAGAGGAGAGAAACCGGTGCAAAATATGGAAACTGGACCTACCGCGCCCCCGCTTTTCAAAGGAGGTGAGGGCGCAGGGCGCACCCTCACCTTCGGGACGCGGTCAGCGCCCCCCAGTTTCAAAGAAACTGAGGACACATTACGTGTCTTATTGCTAAAATTCACCGGAATCTTCCAGCAATTGCTAAAAATTGACTTGACAAACGTAATGCGCCCCCGAACCAGGGGCACGGTCAAAATAAACGAAAATCAGCGGCGGAAACCTTCCAAAAATCCAATTTAGAAGGTGCTAATCGGGGTTATTTTCAGTTTCCGAAAACATATTGCGCCCTCGCGTTACAAATGAAGCAGGGGTGCACAGGGCGCGCCCTCGGGTACATCTACCAAGGTGTCTACTAAATTATTTATATAAATTTGTATTGTGGTACTAAAAATATGAATATGGGATAAAAATGGCACTGGAACACAAATTTATGCACACAACTTAATAAATGATTTTCAACAAAGAGAGCGATTCCACTAGATATATATAAGATCTATGCAACATCGTAGGACATTATAAACTTCAACCCAAAAAAGAACACTATCATTCTTTTTTTTGTTCGCGTGGCCCAGAGGCCATGACTCCCGTTAGCGCCGCGGGTGGCGAGGGTTCGAGACCCCTCGAACCCCACATGTCGCCCCCCTGGGACGCCCGGCTAACTGCCGCCGGGAGACTCGAAGCCCGGACCTGCGCCCCAGGCACAGGTCCCATGCCAGTCGAGCCACGCTCGACCGGCAAGAACACTATCATTCAATACAATAGAATTTTAGCTCAAAATAAAAATTCTATCATATCTGGATGACAAACATTTGCCTAAGTTGGAATTTTTGCTTTTCTACATACTTAGTACTCTTCACAAGTCCATGGATGTATGTGAGAAATTCATTCAAAAAGAAGAAGAAGAAGATTGTCATTCAATGCCATAGAACCAAATTTCTTTATTGGGTTAAAAACTTGTGTTTTCCTACACATAGGTTGCCAAAAATATAGACTGAGTGAGGCTGGGTTGCACGACCCAACCCTAAAACTGACTTTCTATGACCACATGTAAATGATTATGACAAAATTCTTTAAGCAAAAATTAGCTTAAAAAATAAGCTTAGTTGAGTTCGAATGAGTGAACTCAATGAGGTTCAGTTTGAACAAGTGATAAATGTTTGATTATTTATTTTAAAAACTCTAATAATCTTTTCAAAATTTAGTGCCCTCAACTTATTTTTAAATTCATATGTAATTTTAATTATTAAATTGTTTACTTATTTTAAAAATTCCCTAAATCAAATCAAACCTAATTAAAAAATAAATCAAAATTAAAATAAAATAATTTATTAGTAAAAATATATGTATATAGTTTGTCTTTGAAGTGGCAATGAACAAAAATAAATAGAATCGGTTCGGTATAGTTAGCATAGATTATTGGATTTGGTTGAAATTTTTAAAAAGTGATCGAACCAAATGATACTCTATCGTTACAAGAAATCCGGCCTTTAATCAGTGACAAATTTGTAGGTGTAGGTCTATTTTTTAGGAGTAAATAGATTTACTTACATAACTACTTATGAAATGGATCGTAGAAAGTACCTTTTAAAGTAAACTCCATTCCAAGGATGATTCAATTTTTCTTCATCTACATTAGTCAATTCATATGCATTGCCTGGATACTTTTCAGTGATTACAAAAGGCCTTTCCCAGTTAGTTTGTAATTTGGAGCGGGGACCCCCCGGCTTAATGAATACGCATTTGACTACCATCTCACCGATCTCGAATTTTCTCTCGACCACTCTCTTTTGATAAAACCTTTTAAGTCTATTCTGATAAGTCCGAGCATGCTCGGCGGCAGCTAGCCTTCTTTCATCCAAGAGTTCAAGCTGTACAAGGAGAGATTCTCGTCTCTCATCAACAGGAATATCCCTGTCGAGCTGAACACGGAGAGATGGAAGTAATACTTCGTAGGGTACCACTACTTCCATACTATATGCCAAAGCATGCGGGGTTTGTCCAGTGGGAGTCCTTACAGAAGTACGATAAGCCCATAGAGCATCTACAAGCTTAAAAGGCCAGTCGGCAAACTTGCTAGACTTAAAAGATTTCTTGATGATCTTGATTAAGGTTTTGTTGGTGGCTTCTGCTTGACCATTGCCTTGAGGATAGTATGGTGATGAATGATGCAATTAAATGCGATACCTGTTGCAAAGATCACGCAGATCTTGAGAGAGAAATTGTGGCCCATTATCAGTGATGATGTCGTTGGGGATCCCGAACCTTGCCAGGATGTTGCGCTTGATGAAGAAGCAGACTATTGACTCTTTAATCTCCAGGAATGCTTTCGCTTCAGCCCACTTTGCGAAGTACTCCGTTGTCGTCAGAATGAATGATTTTGAGCGCATTTCGGAGTTAAGGTCACTCATGGGGCCAATGATATCAAAAGCCCACATGGCGAAAGGCCATGGGGCATGAATTGGATGAAGGGAAGATGCGGGAGAGTGAATCTTGTCAGCATGGAGTTGACATGAATGACAGTGCCGGACAAAGATGGAGCAGTCTTCTTCTAGAGTTGGCCAATAATACCCTTGTCGGATGATTTTCTTAGCAAGGGCTTGGGCATTCACATGACCACCACAAACTCCAGAATGTGCTTCCTTCAGCACCAACTCAGCTTCTTCTTCATCAAGACACCTGAGTAAGATTCCACTTAGGTTTCTCTTATAGAGCACTCCTCCTAGGATTGTATACCTCTGGGATACTCTTCTAATTGCATTATTTTATTTGGTGGTTGATCCAGGAGGATATGACCGATCTTGACAATACCTTGCAATCTCGTCATACCAAGGTCTCTCACCTTCTTCTAATTCTTCCAACTCAATCAAGGAGATTTCTTCTTTATGTTCCAAGTATTCCTTTCTGTTGAACCTCTCCTTAACCTTCAGAAAACGTCCATCCTCAATTGTTGGAATTGTCCTCTTACAAATGTGGATAGTTCGTACTTGCCTGCCTAGAGGGATAGATAGAGATGAAGCTAGTGAAGCTAAGGCATCGGCGAGTGAGCTCCTGGTAGGGTTTGAGGTTTGGATGGAAAGTTTGATATTTGGATAGGACTTGGCTTAGGATCAATTGACTATCACCTATCACTCTTAGTTCAATGGCACCATGGAAATGAGCAGCCTCTAGCCCGGCCAGCAAAGCTTCATACTCAGCTATGTTGTTGGTTGCTGGAAAGTTGACCTAAAAAGCTTGTGGAATGGTGACACCTTCAAGTGATAGAAGAAAAATACCTATCCTTCTACCATGAGAGTTCAGAGCCCCATCAAAATATAATTTCCAAAGATTGGAAGATCGGACTGACATTAGTTTGTCATCTGGGAACTCTGACCAGACTGGGTCAAAGACTGGTATGAGATGATGGGCAAGGTGTTCAGCAACAACATAGCCCTTGATTGCCTTCTGTGGAACATAAGTGATATCAAATTGGGATAAGAAACTCTGCCATCACCCTAACCGATCAGTCAAAACTATCTTCTCTAACAGAAACTTAACGGGATTGTTATGAGCAATGAGCTTGACTTGGTGAGCAAGAAAATAGTGTTTGAGTTTCTGAACCACCAAAATAAGAGTAGCATAGGTCTTTTCTAGCACCGTGTACTTTAGCTCACAAGCATCAAACATCTTGGACAAGTAGTAAGTAGCTTATTCTTTCTCTTCTTTATCAACTTGTGCAAGGACTTCCCCAAGAGAGTTCTTAAGAACTGAAATGTAGAGGACCAAGAGCTTGTCGGGAATTGGTTGTCTAAGTACAGGGGGACTTGCTAGGTATGTTTTCAACCCATCGAATGCCTCCTGGCACTTCGAATCCCATTTAAACTTGGCCCCGCCTTTGTTAACTCATAGAAAGGTTTACACCTTTGGGAATGTTGTGAGATAAACCGGCAGACAAATTGTAGCCTCTCAATCAATCCTCGAAGCTCTTTCATATTCTTTGGGGGAGGCATACCAATAATTGCTTTGGCCTTGTTTGGGTCGATCTCTATGCCCCTTTTGCTTACTATGAACCCTAGTAGCTTTTCTGATGAAACTTCAAATGTACACTTCTTAGGGTTCATTTTTAGCTTGTATTCTCTAGCTCATTGCAAAACTTTCCTTAGCACTTCAGAATGATCTTTCCGACTCTTGGACTTGATGACCAAATCATTCACATACACCTCTACAAGGGTGTGCATCATGTCATGAAAGATAGCCATCATAGCCCTCTGATATGTAGAACCAGCATTCTTTAACCCAAAGGGCATGACAACATAGCAATATGTTCCCCAAGGTGTAATGAACGAGGTCTTCTCTTGGTCCTCCTCAGCTAACCAGATCTTATTGTATCTAGAATAGCCATCCATGACTATGAGGCAAAGGGAAATCATCCTTAGGACACGCTTGGTTCAAGTCCCTGAAATCTATGCAAATCCGAACTCGTCCATCCTTCTTCATAACAGGGACTATGTTAGCCACCCATTGCGGATATAAGATGACTTTAATGAATTTTGCTTGGTGTAGTTTGTCGACTTCTTCTTTCATTTTGAGTGCAATATCAGGGTGGAATCTCCTGAGCTTTTGTTTAACTGGGGTAGTTCCAAGTTTCAAGGTCAATCTATGTTCAACCAATGAATTATCTAATCCCGGCATGTCTTCATATGTCCATGCGAACGTGTCCTTATATTCTTCCATCACTTTGATAAAATGTTGTTCTTCTGAGGGAGTGAGGTTTGCACTAATGAGGATAGTCTTAGGATCTTCCAGGGTTCCTAAATTCAGTTCCTTGGTTGGTTCATTCCCTGTGGCTGATGGTTCCTCAAATCTTCTAAGTCCAGATGCATACGCATCGGCCAAGTCCTCAATTTCATCCTCAGATTCAGGATCCTTTTCTGATACTACCTCATATACTCCTAAAGTATGATCTATGTTATGCTCATCCTCATATCGGATTTCATCTAGCTGGATGGTATTCTCTAAAAAGTTTGGCAGCCTTGCACACTCTATACATTTCTGTGCCAGTTGTTGCAGATACCTACTTGGAACTCGTTTACCTCTGACTTTCCTATTTTCTAACCTAACCTGACCTAATAAAGCTGGAAAGGTGGTATTTATAGTGGAGGGATGATCGAATAAATCAATCAATGATTTAGAAGAGAGGGATCCCTGATTGGGAGCACTCTCTTGCATAAGTAGAGATGTCACCTCGATGGAAATTTTCAGAGAAGACATTTTTTTTTAGGATTTTCAAGTAAGAAGATAGATTGAGCCTGAGTGACTCGAGACTTGCTAGAAAGTGACGAAATTAATAAAGAGAAAAACTCAAGAATAAATGGGAAAAAGGGGCTCGTGGGCCCAATGGTAATGGAAAATGGGCACACGAGCCCAAAACTAATTAGAAACGTGAACGGGTACGTGGACTCGATTCTGAAAATGGATGGCCATGTGAGCCCATGTTGGGAAAAACCCTCAGTCTTGAAACTGATGAGGGAAGTAAATGGGTAAGCAGGCCCAGTAAGAGTGGAAGGTTGGAAAGGGTGCATGGGCCCAAAATGAGTTGTTAGTTTGGTGGAAGAGAGTGGGCTTGGAAGCCCATCCAATAGATCTAAGAACAACAACATGAGGTTTAAACATGGGATTGTTATGCTCGGGCCTCGCGGAATGGTCTGCCCTTGAGTGGTTCTTAGTGCTCTTCCCCACTTGAGAATAAACAAGTCAATGATAAGCACAGGCCTTCCAAGTCTTTTTCTTCATCTGGAGCCTTTCTTCTCTTGATAGCCATTATGGAACTCCTATCATCTTCAGCCATCATCATGGTCTCCCCTTTGATAAAGAATGTATGGAGTCCCATGGCATATTCTGGCTGGAAGACCCTCCTTGGGATGGAATCCTCTTCGTATCCCAACCCCTGCCAACGTGGCCTTTTCATAGATTGAATCGGCTGAGTGATCCCTTGAAGATCCTTGCCCAAACCTTTTTCAGGCTGATAGCCCAATTTCATCAACATCCACTATCCCACTGTGTCTGGTAGAGAGGTGGTCATGCATCTAACTTCTGGCAACTCTCCCACTGAGATCTAGGGTTGTAGTGATAAACCTAGGGGTTTTGTAAAAGTAGCATCATTCATCTTGTCCCTTACAAACATGATAACCCAATTTCATCATTATTCGCCATCCTGGTGTGTCTGGTAGAGAGGCAGTCATTCATCTGACTTCTGGCAATTCTCCCACTGAGATCTGGGGTTGTATTGACAGTCCTAAGGGCGAAGAAGCATCATTCAGCTCATCCCTTACAGGCATTCTAGTCACCTTGACCACTTGTCCTTTAAAGGGAAACTTTATGCACTGGTGGTTTGTTGAAGCCACAGCTCCTATTGCCTCCAAGTATGGCCCCCCAAGTATAGCCCGAAAAGTTGGATCCAATTCTAGAACATGAAAATCTGTTGTGACCGTACATGGTCCAAGTTTCACTTTTAGAGTGACCACCCCACGTGCAGACTTCTTGGAGTTGTCGTAGGCCGTCACCATGGTACAAGATAGCTTTATTTCTTGTTCAAAAATGCCGCATAACTGCAAAGTTTCTGGCGGCATACGTTGATAGAAGCTTCAGTGTCAACTAAACAGGATTTCACTTCGACATTACAAATGATAACAGCCACATGTAAGGCGTATCTCCTGACCTCTGGATCTGCTAATTCCTCCTGAGAGAAAGTGAGCATTGGGTGGTCAGTTCTAGGGGCTAACACTGTAGTGATCTTCTCAGGTGGGAGATCTTCATTCACCATTACCCTTAGCAAATACTGCTGTAGAATCTCCTGGTGCACCTTTGATCTTTTAATCAACTCAAGTATGGAAATATGGGCCAGTGTCTTATCCAAATGCTTCAATAAATTATAGGCCGTGCCCGGCAAAGGTTCTTCCACTTGTTCTTCCTCCACTGGATCTTGCGGTTGAGTCCCGGCTTGGGGAAAGAGCCGCTAGAACATCCTCCCACTCCGAAGCACCGGGGCTATTTGGCGGTCGGGTAGAGGTGACAGGTTAACTAGGGTGGGCTGTGGTGGAACAGGTGGTGTAGGTGCAGGTATGGTAGGCAATGGGATTGGTGGTTCCAGGATGATTGGGTTAGTGGGTAGAGGGGTAGGATTTGGAGGTGGTAGTGATGGTGATACTGGTGGCCTGATAAGAAGAGGCCGAGGTGCAGGAGTGGTTGATGAGTTTAATGAAGGTGTTAGTAATGTGGTAGGTTGTGGGGTTGGTGGTATGATAGGTTGTGGTTTTGGAGTGACAGAGCTCATAGACTGGTGGTTCAGGTTTGGTGGTGATTGTGGTGGTTGGATGAGCAAGGGCCGGTATGTAGTAATGATTGAGGGAGGTGTAGTCAAGGCTGGGGCTGGCCTAATGATGTATAGCTTTGTTGTTGACAACTCCTTTAGTTGTAGGCCCAGCTAGTGTAGAGGGGGTCTTCCTGATGTTCTTAGGTTTGGGATTAAATGGATTTATCATGGTGGCATCTTTGAAGTGGGCTTGCAAGTATCGGACACTGTCATAAAGTTCATTCATGGTTGTAAGACGGTGCATGATCAATACTTTCCTTAGAGTTGGTGTGGTGTTCCCGATAAGTATCTTCACTTGTTCCCCTTCAGACATAACATTTGTCAGTTTCTCTGCCATTCCCCTCCAGCGATCAACAAACTTTATGAAGTCCTCCTCGGGCTTCATCTTCTCAGCAATCAAATATGTAATGGAGCATGATCGTGCCACCCGGTCTTTGTATCTTTGCAAAAATTTAGTCTTGACAATATCAAAGTCTCCTGCCTCAAAGGGGTCGAGCGAGTAGAACCATTCCAATGCATACCCTTCTAGTGATCGGCAGAACAAGAAAGCAAGAATCCTACGATCATTTTTCCAGAATGAGGACTCATAGAGAAAATCTTTTAGGTAGAGAAAAGGATTGCCAGTACCATTGTAGCAACGATAAATGGGTAGCTCAGAAGGTGGCAGGTGGAGAACTGGCAAAGAAGGAATAGAGACCTCAGGAATTGACTTGGAGTCCAGGCGACATCTCAGCTCTTCATAACATTCATTCATCTGGGTGAGCTGATCCATGATTGCCTGGGTGAGAGCAGGTTCTTGGTTTACTGGTGGGGGTATGTGGTTAGATGCTTGATTCTGGAATTGAGGAGTATGACTCGGCAAATTCTCTGAAGATTGTCCCATGACTTGGTGGGCCAGGGGAGCAACATGGTTAAAATAAGGTGGTTGGACAAATGATGGTTGAACCACAGATGGTAGAACTATAGATGGTTGAACTACAGATGGTTGTGCTAATGATGGTTGTGCTAGTGATGGTTGGATCACAGATTGCTGAACAATAGGTGGTTGAACAAAGGGTGATTGAATGAGTGGTGGTCGAACCATAGGACAAGGAGATGAGGCACCTTAGTTGGCTTCAGCCTGATCAGAGGCAATTTTTCCCTTCACCATGGATTGTATACGGGAGTAGGTTTCTGGGTCGGTATAGAGAGAGAACTCTCTGAAGAGTTGTTCAACATCACGGGGAGCAGATGGTTGAGGGACCTCTTGCGCTTCTGACACAAACAATGGATTAACATGACCCTCTGACGGAATTGGTTGGTGATGTAAGGAATCGTCCACTAAAATTTGGTGCAACGGAAGCGACGATTCCTATGGGTTCCTTTAGAATCCGTCTCAATCAGAACCGAACGACGAAAACCGAAAACCGATCAAATCGGGTTCGAATATACCTGATAGGGATTCATATAATCCCATGGAGAGGAAGGAGATGAGCTTCTAAAGATCTACAAACCGTTCAAGTGTCCGGTCTCCAGCAGTATCCACACGGACTTCATCCACAGCAGGTTCTCCCTTCGCGCCGGCCTCGAGAACTCTTCCCGAACGGAGCTCCATCGACCATGGACACCTTCTAGAGAGGAGGAGGTAAGGAGGAGACTTGGGAAGTGGTTTTCACCCTTGGCTTGATGGGGTTTGGCTGAAACCATTATTATTTATAGAGAATTATGGAATTTTTCATAAAAACCCAAAATCTCTATAAATTACGTCCTTGCCCCTGTACTTGTGGATAAGTCCTTTTGTGTGTGACCCACTAGGCCCAATAACCTATTTGGTTGAGGCCTAAATAAAATAGAACAATTCTATTTAATTTAATTAAATCCGTTATCTGATAATAGATTAATCGGCCTACCGATCATGAAGGGTACAAGCCACATCCCATGATCCCAAATGGCTATGGGGATAATTTCATCTCCATTGAGCCTTTCCATCATCAGTTACCACATGGATATAAACCCTCATCCATCCAATGTCCTAGTCGGAAAGGAGTACGGCATCGACTGTCAACTCCTTAGTGTACCAACTCTATAGGATCATGTACTCGGAATTGGATCAATTGGAAAACTCATTTTCCAATTATCCTATCTACCCTGGCCAGGGATTTAGAGTACTATCCCATAGGACATTCACTCTCACTTACCGAGAGTGGATGATCCCTTGTTGTCCGCTCAATTGCCTCCATCGGATTTTCCTTGTACCCGATCCATCGCTATATAGAACCATCTAAATTGTGATCCATAAGTCAATGGTCAAAGCACAAGTTCCACCCAACAAGGCATCTTTGGCGACTCAGGTCAAAGGTCTAACCATGCAACCGTGATGATAGAAAACCCTGATAGACAGTTCGGTAAGATACCATTCAGGGTTTCTAATTCGGTCAGTTCAGTGAACTCATTCAACTAATGAGCACCTGCATGTGTATCTCAGTGTCTCCACACTAATGACCAATGAGATCGGTCGTCCTCATCACATGAGAAGACATCACATACACTAGTCTATCCGGATCCTTGATGTCCCGTCTCAAGTATCCTATGACTAGGAACATTTAGATCAAATACCTCTAGATGATCAATCTCATTATCATGATCTCATCATGATTTAATCATCATTGTATTTGATCAAGGACTTCATTATGATATTCGCTTCTAATAAGAGCTTATAATGAAGATTTGCCTAATTAATTGAATGAGATATTTCTAGAAATGTCGAATCATATCATATATGATTGGCTTGTAGGGCATACATTTCTATCAATCTCCCACTTGCACTAAAGCCAATCACCCATCTGGCTGATCTATATCAGCTCGAGGTGAAGCTCAAACACTCTTGAGTAACTGCTTTGATTAGTGGATCTGCAATGTTATTAACGGTAGATACTCTATCTTTAATTATATCTCTATAAGTTGCAATCTCTCTGATTGTATGGTATCGCCACAGAAGTTCTAAACTTCTGATGAGACATCGGCTCTACTCCATTGTTTTTCTCAAAACAATGATACACTTTCAGAGAAAATTGAGACAATCCCATATTAAATATGTAGATGAAAAACTTCATCTAGACTACTTCTCAAGTAGTGTGCAACTACTATGTAAACTTGTTTACATATGTTTGTAGAATTTACAGTGTTCTATCACATAGAACTCTTTCAATTCACTGCACCACCATTATTCTGACTTAATATCAAACTTATTTGATTAGAAGCTTGTGTTTGTAAAACTACAAGACTTCAAGTCTTATCCTCCAGTGTATAGAGATACATTCTCAGTGCTTCTCAAGTACCAAATGATATATCTCTAAACTATCTGCTGACTCTCAATTGATCTTCTTGATGAATGCTCATAACACTTAGAGCATTAATCACATCATGTACATAGCATCATATAAATAATAGACCCTATGACAAAGGCATAAGGGCTCTATTTATGTGATCTCTTTATCTTTCAAGAAGTCTACAAAGACAACACTTTACAGAGATCAACTCCACACCACATAGGTAAGAAACCTATCTTGGAGTTTATCATGTCAAACCCTTTGACTATGGTGACTACGTACATTAACTGGGTATTGATTTTAGATCTATCTCCATAGATCTCAAAACCCAAATTGTGTTTGGAGGATCAATATGATAGCTAGGTTCACTTATGATAACACACCTACTTCATTCTCAATGAGTAGTATGTCATCAACATAAAATGTCAAGAAAGTAAGAGCACTCCCACTTATCTTGTTGAATACACAAGGCTCCTCTTCGTTCTTAACGAAGTCATAAGATTTAATCTCATTAAACCTTATATATGATTTATGGGAAATTTTTACTTCAGTCCATAAATGAACTTAATACACACTCTTCTTGGATGTTATTGGGATTTAATTCCCTATAGTTGTATCATATACACCTATTCCTCCAAATACTTTAGAGGAACACTATCTTAACATCCAATTAGCTTATCTCATAATCATAGAGTGTAACAATCAAAATCCGAATGGATTAATCCATGGAATAGGTAAAAGATCTCATCATAGTCAACCATTTGACTTCAATGATATCCTTTTCAACTATTCTCACCTTTGAAGGTATCTACCTTCTAATCCACTCCAATCTATTCTTTAGTGATCCATTTATTCCTTATGGATACTATATCCTTAGGTGGATCTATCAAGTTCTAAACTTGATTAGAATAGATAAAGTTTATATCGGATTTTATTGTCTCTTCCCATTAATGAATCAATATCTCATATTGGTTCTATATAGATCGTAGGATCAATATCCTTATTATCTTATGCCTCATTTCATCTATCAGAGATATGTCTCACATATCTCTTAGGTAGAATGGACACAAGTAAAGACCTATCATTAGTCCTTGTGTAATTATTAACTAGCACCTTAATAGAAGTGTTATTGGGTTTGTGCGGGACCGGAACATCTTCCATATATACCTTGCTCCCATTATCTTTCTTAAGAAGGAACTTTTCCTTTAGAAATATAGTGAGTTGAGCAACACATACCCTTATACATAAGGGTCGTATATTTAATATCCAAAAGTTTCCTTAGGATATCCCACAAGCAACACTTCATAATCTTGTATTCCAACTTGTTAGAGTTATACTTCTTCACCAGGTCGGACATTCCGAAACCTTAACTTGCTTAAGGTCAAGTTTTAACCCCTTTTTCATATCCTATATGGAATGATCAGAACAGACTTAGAAGGTACCTATTAAGAACAAATGGTTATAATGAGTACTTAACCAAAATTAGACAAAGAGGAAATTTGCAAAGCTTGTCATTGTTCATATTATGTCCTACATAATATGGCTTCTCATTTTAGCTACTCAATTAAGCTAAAATGTGTAAAGAGGTGTCCTTTAAAATTAGATTCTATTATCCTTCAAATATATGTGAATTATGTACTTAAGTATTCCCCTCCTTGATCTCATCAAAGAGTTCTAATACTTGTTCCATTAGTATCTCTACTTCATTCTTAATCTCAAATAATTTCTCAAAGGTCTTAGATTTGTACTTCATAAAGTACATGTTTCCATACCTAGAGTCATTATCTTTGAAATAATGAAGTAGAAATATTCTTCTTTAGCCTTACTAGATATGGGCTAACATACATCTAGATGTACGAGTTCTAATAACTCATTAACCCATTCTCCATGTCTATATAAAGCTAAAGTGTAGATTGATCTAAATCAACCCATTTCCTCTTAAAAGGAATATTCACACATAACATGAGAGCTAACATATCAAATATGATTAAACAATTCATTAAGCTCCCCCTGGCAAACACTTTACCATTCAATCTATTAGAACATCTATCATTTCCATAGCTTAGAATAAATCAACATTTATTCAAGTAGGAAATCATATAAAGTCCTTGTAGAAGGATATAATAGCAATATTAATTATTAAGACATCTCCATAAGGCTATTAAAGAATTGCACCTCCCACTAATAATGATGCAACTTTTGCACCATTTCATATGTAGGTCAATATCTTCTTTATTAAGCCTTCATTTTACTTGTCATCATCTACAACTCCTTGTAGATATAAGATGCATATCAGGTATCTCATACCATTAGATGCATCCATAGTATCTAATATTATGATATACACATATAGTATCTAATACTATTAAGTGTATATTTAAAACAAGTAAGTGCCAATGACTTGGATACATGAAGCTTCTCAAGCTCCACCTTTGCATTATATACAAAACACTTTGTACTTCCTCTTCCACTTATCATCATCATGATAGTGTAAGAATCCCTGCCTTATTCTCGCTTTATTATCTTGACCACCTTCTTTTACTATTAACTCTCTCCTATTTTTATCTAATGATTTTACTTCTTACTATTGGTCTCACCAACAAGAAGTAATTAAGATGTATTGTTGATCTAAGTTGCCCTTTAGTTAGCTCATCACTATGAGCCATGATGGATCTCATATCCATCTATCCATGTTGTCTCTATAATTATGTCTCATAGAGACTAACATCTAGTTTAAGGCAAACAATGCATCTTGTCTATGAGATAAGATCTTATCTTTCTTTCATATCACTAGATAATTTAGAAGACACCTACTTCTCAAGTAGAGTAGTTAATTGGTCAACTATGAGAACAATTCTCTTAGTTCTAAACCAGTATAAAAAGTGTGAGCCATTAAGCTATATGGCATCTAATATGCCATACTAATGGTGGTTTATAATCGTATTCTACAACTGAGATATAATTTTATCAATATAACATTTCAGATATTCATGAAATTAAGATATGGTCTTTCATCCTAATTTATGCTCCCACTAATTATCGACGAATTTGCATAACCCTCATTATGCAAAGACGGGATATCACGATGAAATCCTAGTGGGGACTAAGACCCTATTAACTTTATGGTGATGACCTTGTGGTAGCACAACAAATCACCCCATACTTAATAGGTAGGCAACTATTGCCGCTGCAACTCTTGCAACTCTTAGTCATTTAGTCTCTAAAGTTATGACCTTGTGGTAGCACAACAAGCCATATACTCTAGTTAGGTCAAACCCGCTTGTTACGTTATGAGAATGGATTCTTCACACAGCCCTTGTGGTAGCACAACAAAGCCATGCAAATGGTCCACCCCAAGGTTCGGCAAATGCCTTAGCCATGATCACCAATCCCTTGCTGAATGAGTCTTGTGGTAGCACAATAAACCCATCCAATCTAAGATTGGCTCATCAAGACCATAACAACGGAAGGCTACGTGAGTCATTCTTAATGTCACACGTTTATCAACCTAATTATGACAAGGAGGGATTTTATTTTAGTCTCATCAATAATATGTGCTAAGTATATATAATACCTTTGGAATATCATATATCTAAGGTATAACGTAGCACATCCACATATCAAATATGCACAATCGTGATCATGGACTTAACCCTAAGCATGCACCTAAGGCACCCCTATAGGTGCAAATCCTTGCTTCAGATGCTTGAGTTGGCATGCTCCCACTTCAGAAGGGTGCTTCTCCAAGTGGTCCCGCTCTCCAACCTTCCACGAACCGGCTTCTAACTCTTACAAGCGGCATAAGGGTACGCAGACCCACAAATGTACATAACTCAATAAGAAACCTTGGTTTTAACCAAGGGGAGTACATTAATGGAGGGAGGTAGAATGTACAATCAGATTGTATAGAGAGAGAGGAGGCACACGCAGGCCCCATTTTAATAACATAACCAACATAATTAAAAGCAATCACAAGCCAAGCACAATTAAGTCCATGATCACCTCCATACACACTAACATTCATCACATGAACATAGAGCGCATACGTGATAATTATATGAGATATATCATATATATCAGCATAAAATTATATATAATTTATTTTGAAATTCTCAATTTCATGCATGTCGAATTTTTCATGAAATAAATAACATGAAAATAACATGACAACAACATATAAACAATTTATATGAAATGAACATACAAAACTAAACTATTTAGAACATTCATGCATTCCCAATGTTGTGCAAGGTCATAAATTAATGTCCCAATTTATATTCTGTAAAATCTCATTTTACAGAATTAATTAAGACACTAATAATTTAAGTTAAACCTTTAAAACAATTTTAAAGTTTAACCATGAGTGAATCTATGTAAATAGAACTAAATATCATCTAACATGTCATTGAACACTTTAAAACATGTTAAATAATATTATAGAATTTTTAATAATTTTTCTGGAATTTTCTGGCAATTTTTCGGAATTTTCTATGATTTTAAACACTTTAAAATCATTAAATAAGGGATGCGGCGCATTGCGCCGCGTAAGGCGGCGCACTGCGCCCGTCCGCGCGCGCGCACCGAAGGCCGCGGTCGCTGGCGCATTGCACCGCCGCCGCCGCCGCGCGTCTGCACCGCCGGTGCGCCGGTGCTGCGCGCGCGGTCGCGCGCGCGGGCCCGGTCAAACCGGGCTAGACCCGGATCCGGATCCGATTCGGATCCTTCTTCTCCACCCGATAACAAGGGGGCCGGTGCACTGTTCATCCGGAGGAGAGTTAATCTCATTAACTCGGACATATCTCCTTATCCGGACTCCGAAAAATCCGAAAAAATATGCGTTGGAATCCTTATCAAATAAGGAATCCAAAACAGTCGGCTTCATATCCAGGAAAAATCGCAGTCGACCACAAAATGAGGAGGAAGAGGCGGAGGTCACCCAAATTCCGTAGCAGAAATCTCTATTTTTCAACGAGGATAACTCCTTATCCAGGAAGCCAAATATTCTCCAAAAATACAATTTAGAATACTCATCATATGAAGTTTCCAAATATGTATATATCCCTTCATAGAAAAATTCTCTATCAACGGGAAATCAGGAAGAAACAAGTCGGCGCCGCCAGATTCCGCAGAACCCTAGTTCTTCGGAAAAATAAAAAATTCTCATCCTCCGCCGTCATTCAAAGATGGATATCAAAGGTAAAGGATAGGTAATCATATTACCCATCTTATAAACCTTTTACAAGTCTCAATTTCTTCTGTGGACGGAGATTTCACAAAATCCCCAAATCCGGGTGTTGGTTCGGGCATGACAGAAACACCAACTTTTGAGGCTTCTCCCGAACTCTACAGAGATCCAAACATCAAATGATTTACGGTGTTGGAAAGACCTATATCACTAGATTCTACCAAGGCCAACCAATATTTTATCTGAGTCATACACAGAATATGGTGGCCTCGTCAAAACAGACGTTTGCACAGATTCGAGAACACATAAATAACATGAAATAATGTCGATTCGACGTCGGTTTTGACCGAGACTTGAACCGGGCTCTGATACCACTGTAAGGAATCGTCCACTAAAATTTGGTGCAGCGGAAGCGACGATTCCTATGGGTTCCTTTAGAATCCGTCTCAATCAGAACCGAACGACGAAAACCGAAAACCGATCAAATCGGGTTCGAATATACCTGATAGGGATTCATATAATCCCATGGAGAGGAAGGAGATGAGCTTCTAAAGATCTACAAACCGTTCAAGTGTCCGGTCTCCAGCAGTATCCACACGGACTTCATCCACAGCAGGTTCTCCCTTCGCGCCGGCCTCGAGAACTCTTCCCGAACGGAGCTCCATCGACCATGGACACCTTCTAGAGAGAGGAGGAGGTAAGGAGGAGACTTGGGAAGTGGTTTTCACCCTTGGCTTGATGGGGTTTGGCTGAAACCATTATTATTTATAGAGAATTATGGAATTTTTCATAAAAACCCAAAATCTCTATAAATTACGTCCTTGCCCCTGTACTTGTGGATAAGTCCTTTTGTGTGTGACCCACTAGGCCCAATAACCTATTTGGTTGAGGCCTAAATAAAATAGAACAATTCTATTTAATTTAATTAAATCCGTTATCCGATAATACATTAATCGGCCTACCGATCATGAAGGGTACAAGCCACATCCCATGATCCCAAATGGCTATGGGGATAATTTCATCTCCATTGAGCCTTTCCATCATCAGTTACCACATGGATATAAACCCTCATCCATCCAATGTCCTAGTCGGAAAGGAGTACGGCATCGACTGTCAACTCCTTAGTGTACCAACTCTATAGGATCATGTACTCGGAATTGGATCAATTGGAAAACTCATTTTCCAATTATCCTATCTACCCTGGCCAGGGATTTAGAGTACTATCCCATAGGACATTCACTCTCACTTACCGAGAGTGGATGATCCCTTGTTGTCCGCTCAATTGCCTCCATCGGATTTTCCTTGTACCCGATCCATCGCTATATAGGACCATCTAAATTGTGATCCATAAGTCAATGGTCAAAGCACAAGTTCCACCCAACAAGGCATCTTTGGCGACTCAGGTCAAAGGTCTAACCATGCAACCGTGATGATAGAAAACCCTGATAGACAGTTCGGTAAGATACCATTCAGGGTTTCTAATTCGGTCGATTCGGTGAACTCATTCAACTAATGAGCACTCTGCATGTGTATCTCAGTGTCTCCACACTAATGACCAATGAGATCGGTCGTCCTCATCACATGAAAAGACATCACATACACTAGTCTATCCGGATCCTTGATGTCCCGTCTCAAGTATCCTATGACTAGGAACATTTAGATCAAATACCTCTAGATGATCAATCTCATTATCATGATCTCATCATGATTTAATCATCATTGTATTTGATCAAGGACTTCATTATGATATTCGCTTCTAATAAGAGCTTATAATGAAGATTTGCCTAATTAATTGAATGAGATATTTCTAGAAATGTCGAATCATATCATATATGATTGGCTTGTAGGGCATACATTTCTATCAGGTGACCCATCTCGTGCTCTCCATGTTCAGCGTGTTCCGCCATTCCAACGTGTCTTACAGACCTTAATTGCATTGTCACCCTTCAACTTCAAGAAGAAGGTAAAACAAACAAGTTCGCAAAACACACAGAATTTTTTGGTTTTTCGTATCTTGCAAAAATGTTAGAGTTTTGAATTTTTGTTTGACAAACAAGTGATGCAAAGACTTGAAAACAAGATTACGCAATATTTTTTTGATTAAACCTTAGGTTTATAGATTTGTTAAGAATTTTTCTCTCAACAAATGAGTTAGGATCCTAACTCCAATCTCCAATGACCTAGGTTTCACACAATCTCACCACGTGCAAGTAACATAGGATGCTTCGGGTTTTGGAGAGTGGTACAACCAACCCGATCATGAAGAAGAATACTCCACGTGTGAGAAATTACAGAGGCCTTGATGAAAACCAACCAAGTCAACTAGGAAGGAATATCCTAGAAGAGAGGTCAGAATCCACCAAGAGGGTGTTTTCAATGCAAGGGGTAAATGGGAGAGTGAGCTCCTGCCTCAAAAGGAAAAAAGTGTAAAAGAAGGAGGTAGAGAGAAGGACCAGAGAATGCAATCAAGTAATAAAGCAAGTAATAAGCAAAACATAAACTTAAATAAACATGCAATGACACAAGGAAAGTAACTAGAAACTAGACAAGCAACTAGAAACTAAAATCTGGACCTTGTTTCACTTGGGAGCCAAATGGAGATAGTGAAAAGTGATGAAAAAAAGAGGGTTCAGACCTGATAGCCAAGCAAAAAGGGTGGTCCATGTGGGGACCGATGTAAGAATAAGCTGGTTCATGTGGGAACCGAGGTAAAAAGTAAAGGTGGTTCACGCGGGAATCGGTTTGAAAGGAAAAAGGGTGGTTCACGTGGGAACCGATTTAAATGACAAATGAAAATAAAAGAGGGTCACGTGGTGACCAATTTGAGGGTGATAACCTGCAGAAAAAGATGGAAAATCTGATTTGAATGACTGAAAATAAATGTTGGTTCACGTGGGAACCGGTTTGTAGAAGAGAGTTGGTTCGCGCGGGAACCGATTTTAAAGCAAAGGTGGGTTCACGGGAGAACCGATTGAAATAAAATGACAGAAATTAAATGAGGTACTCGACACTTCATATATGATGAAGGATGGGTGAAATCATAAATTTTGAGATGGCATGAAATTAAGAAAGGTGGAAAGAAGGAAAGGCTCACGCGGGAACCGGTCTAGAACTAGAACTAGTTGCAAAGAAATACTAAGCACCCCCGGTTGAAGACATTGCTTGTCCCACCGTGGTCACCACTAAGCTGCCAACTCCGAAAATTCGACGGGGACTCTCCTTTTCAGGGAAGTCCGTGAATCCGGATCGTCACCTCAAGAGGGGATGAGAAAGGAAGGAAGAAAACACGGAAAGAATCTCTCACCTCGGTCCCACACTCACATTGATCCTTAAACTTTCATCCCTTGGTGTTGCTCGATCACCAAAGAGATGGTTCAGTTCATGTGGGAGGAGGATGAGAAATATAAAATTAAAACATGTCTTCGCCAGGAACCGCGGGTTCTGATTTACGAAATAACGATTGACCGTGTGTACCTTAGCATGAAGAGTGCAGGTCAAAGCTTCTCCTTCTTCGGCCGGCCGATGAAGAAGAGTCCTCAACGTGGTGGGTGCTTGATTTTCTATGCAACTAAACAAATAAACAAGTGAAAGAGACTATTAGAACTAGACAAAATAGAGTATATGTAAAGAGAATAACATAAAACACACAACAGACTAGAAACTGACCAGATTCGGGTTATCTCTAACCCCTTTTTATTTTAGGATTAATAGACTAAAAATAATGCAAAAAATGTAAAAAATTAATAAGAGTATGTAGGATCATGAAACAAAGAGACAGGAAAAAGAACAGAAAGATTCTGAAAAGAATAGAGAGAGATATGGCCAAATCTGGGTTGTCGAAAAAGCCGAGCAGCAGTCCAAGATCTGCCAGGCGCGACTTTGCTTCTGTGCTCGTCACGACCAGCCCCGACCTCAGAATCATGTACAGTTGATTGAAAACTGAATAATACTTGGAGAGGAAGAACTTTGATGTTGAGAGCTCGGGTAGAAGACGCCCACACGCTTCTACAGAGGCCAAAGAAGAGAGACCTGGCAGATCACCTACAGACCAGCCTTCCTCTCTCTTGAACTGACTTTTCTCTCTCTAAAAACTTGAAATTCTCTCTTTAAAAATCACAAAATGGATACAGGAGGGAGCTTAGATGTCTTGAGATGCCCGGGGGGTCGCGTACATGCCTCTGGAACGACCGGAATCGGCCTCACTTTATAGGAGAATGACCATTGCGATCCAAGCTAAAAAAATAGTTCACCTTGCGCCCTACCCCAGGGCGCATGCGCCCTGCCACTGAGGGGCGCATGTGCCTCCAAGTGGGGGCACATCCTATCCATTCGAAAAATTTGGGCCGATCCGATCGAAAAATTTGATCCAATCCGGTTAGAGGTAGAGTCCTAGTTGAAAACTGGTTCCCTCGTGCCCTCGATCAGGGGCACAAGGCCATGTGCCTCAGGGTTAGGGCGCATGGCCACGTGCCGTGGTTCCAGGGCAGATGTGCCCAGGGACCAAGGCACATGGGACTATTTCTGTACGTCTTTCCTCCGGAAGCCATTGTAGACACTCCCGAACTTGGAATTCGACACCATTTGTTGCATTGGAAAGATAACAGGCCGAGGAAGCTCTCTATAGCATTGGATCAGCCATAACACCCTCCAAAACTTCAAAATTTTATCCAGAAGTTAGCACAGTGAATAGAGGATCCGATACTTGTCGAAATGACTCCGACGGCCAACCGGAAAGACATGGCATGCAACAAAACTTGTCCAGAGTGTGAATCTGACCATATCCTTCAATGCATGATCATTAGGCATTGGTCATTCAGCCAATTTCTATGTTTACACGATTTACGTGTGGCTTTCGCTCGAAAATTATTCCTTTGTGTGAAAAACTTCTGAAAACATCCGATTTCGTTCAGTGAAGCTCCATATCAACTTTAAAAGGCCTGACATTATTCTAAGATTAATCACACATATTACTCTATAAAACATGAGTTTTATGTTCTGAATTAGGCAAATTTGGTGTGTCTATAGTCGGTATTCGTGGTTTAGTGTGGGGTTTCGGTATTGGTTTTGGTGATTTCCACCCTAGTTCCCTATGACGTTGACACTTTCATTGTTTACAGCCCCCTCAGTGGTAGGCCCTACAGGTGTAGGTTTTCTAGTGTTGTAGGGCTTAGGGTTAAAAGAATTGATCATAGAGGCATCCCTAAAGTGGGCTTGGAAATATCAGGCACTATTGCATAGCGCACTCATGGTAGTTGGGTGGTGCATGACTAAGAGGTTGTGAAGGGCTAGGGTGGTATTCCTGATAGGCATCCTCACTTGTTCACCCTCTGAAATGGTATCAACCAACTTTTCCACCATCCCTCTCCATCGGTCAGCAAATCTGGTGAAGTCTTCATTCGACTTCATCTTTTCAGCAATTAAGTATGTGATTGAGTAGGTTAGCCCCACCCGGTCCCTGTATCTTTGCAGAAACTTTGTGTTCACTATGTCAAAGTTCGCCGCCTCAAAAGAATCAAGAGAATAGAACCATTCAAGTGCAGATCATTCTAATGACCGTTGGAAGAGAAAAGCAAGGGCTTTGCGGTTATTCTTCTAAAAGGTAGAGTCCAAAAAACTCTTAAGGTGTGTAAAGGGATTACCAGTCCCATTGTAACATTGGAAGAATGGTATCTCCGAAAGAGGAAGGTGTAGAACTAGGAAGGATGGGACTGAAATTTCAAGAGCAGTCGTCAAGTCCAATTGGTGCTTTAGTTCTTTAAAATGCTCATCCATTCGGTTGAGCTTATCAATAAAAGCTTGAGTGAGGTTGGGTTCCTGAGCCACTAGTGCTAGCACGTGACTTGTAGGATAATTAGAATGAGATGGAAGTGGTGGGTTGGAGGGAGGAACTGACATACGATTTGATGGGTGCTCCATGACTAGATGAGTGGGCAAGGAGACACAGTAGGGTTTCACAGGAGAGATAATGATAAGAGGCCTGGCTGTTGATTGGGGAGGTGAAAGGGCTTGATCGCCCTTGCCTTGGTTTATGGGCATCTTGCCCTTAGTGGTGGATTGGATGATTGCAAAGGTCTTGGGATCAAGGTGAAGAGATAGATCCTTGAGAGCTTGCTCTATACTACGTGAAGCAGACCAGTGGACAGGTCTTTGACTTTGGGTTCCATCATGAAATTAACACAGCCCTCTGGTTGGACCATGAGTTGCTAAAGCTCATAGTGACCCGTCTTGTACTCTTCTTGCTCGTAGTAGTCCAACATCCGAATGCATCTTCCAGACCTTAGCATCATGGGCATCCTGTCAAACTTTTTAAAAAGATGGTTGAAAGAAAGCAAGTGGGATGTGCAATTGAAAGCAAGTTTTTGTCATGTTTTATTTTGTTTAATTTTTTTGGGTTTCAATTTTGTTGTTGGCAAATAGGTTGTACAAAAAATTAAAGAGACTTTTCCTTTGTTTTAGGTTTTTTAAAAAAAAAATGTTGTTGCTTTCAATTTTGGTGAGCAAGAAACCTATACAAACAAGTTTTTACAATGACTAGTTGACAATTTTTGGATTCAAACCTTAGATTAGATAGATTGTTAGCAATTTTTCATTCAAGTTGGGTATGGTTCCTATTGATTCATTCTCTAAGACCTAAGGTTGTCACACAATCACCACGAGTAGGTACTTGGGTTCTTCAGGATTTTGGGTTGAATAGTACAACCAGCCCAATCGTGTGGAGAGGAATACTCCACAGATGGGGACTTACAGAGGCCTTGATGGAAACAACCAAATTAACAAGGAAGAAATATCCTAGAAGAGAGCTTAGAAT
This sequence comes from Cryptocoryne crispatula var. balansae, assembly GCA_036172225.1. NCBI lineage: Eukaryota > Viridiplantae > Streptophyta > Magnoliopsida > Alismatales > Araceae > Cryptocoryne > Cryptocoryne crispatula. Next base: position 12,556,216 of record CM069934.1, read on the forward strand.
CCACCAAGAAAGTGTTTAGAGGGTGAGGGTGTGTTGGGACAGAGAGCTCCGACCTCGAATGCCCTCTTGATCAGAACAAGTCTGGTACCTGATGTAAGAAACTAATGCAAGAGTAAAAATGGAGGGTAAGAGGAGAAGAAGCAATTAATGTGCACAAACATGAAATGAAATTAAGCTATCAAATGTAAGCAAAACAAGCAATCATAGAACAAGTAACTAGAAACTAGTAACTAAAAGGTGTTCATATAGGAACGGGTTTGTGAATGTGTCCACGTGGGCACAAATCAGAAGTGAAAGAAAAAGGGTGGTCCACACGGGGACCAATCTATAAATAAAGTGGCTCACGTGGGAGCCGAGTTTTGGAAAGGTGTGTGCCTCACATGGGAACCAGTTTTTGAAGAAAATGGGTGGTTCACGAGGGAATCAGTTTGTTTAGTTGAAAAAGGAAAGGAAGGACACGTGGGGCCAATTTAAAGGTGGTGCAAAGGGGTGGTCCACGCAGGAACCGATCTAAGAGTGGGTTGGTTCACGCGGGAACCAGTTTAGAAAAGGAGGTTGGTTCACATGGAAACCGATTTTTTAGAAGAAAAGGGTAGTTCGCGCGAAAACTAGTGTAGAAGTTGACAAAAAAAAAAGAGGGCTACATGGGGTCAATCTGAAAGTATTTCAATGGGGTGGTCCACACGGGGACTGATTTGAAGGGTTAGTTCACGTGGGAACCGGGTTGAAAAAAGGGTTGGTTCACACAACAACCACTTTTTAAGAAGAAAAGGGTGATTCACAAGGGAACCGATTTTGAAATTAAAACAGATAAAATTAAATCCATATAGAGACAATCTCAAAATAAAATTTAAACAACAAGCTTTTAAGGTAAACAAGCGTGGAAAAGGTGAATGATGAGCTAGTTCATGCGGGAACCAAATCAGAACACAACTAATTGCACAGATGAATCAAACTAGCATGCTTGAAAACATTGGTTATCCCATCATGGCCGCCACAAAGCTGTCGACTCCAAAAATAGTTTGGCGTATCCATATTGCCACCTCAAGAGGGAATGAGAAAGGTAGGAAAGAAAATACGAAAAACTCTTACCTCGGTCCCACACTCACATTGATCCACGAACTTTCATCTCTCGGCGTCGCTCGAGCACCGAAGAGATATTTCCGAACGTGTGGGAGGAGAGTGAGGATTGAATAAAAAGACTTAATGCATAAATAAAATTGGAAGATGTGGTTGCTAGGAACCGCGGGTTCTGATTTAAATGAAATAAAATGCAAATTGAGTAAAGAATGACCATGTGTACCTTAGTGTGGGAAAAGAGTGTTCGGGTTCAACCTTCTCTTTCTTCAGCCGGCTGATAAAGAAGTGTCTCCAACCACTGCTAACTTGATAAACCTATGCAACTAGAACAATGAACCAAGTGAAGAAAATTGATTAGAGCTAGGTGAAGTGTAGAAACTGTAAGAAGAAAGATAAGAAAAAGAGCAATTGGATTTGTACTCACCGGACTAGGGCGAGCCCTAACCCCTTTTTTGTATTTTTGGATGATAAAAATGATGAAAAACTAAATTAAAATGACTAAAAAATGCTATAAATGAAATAGAAAATACTTAGAGAGCCAGAACGTGCGAAAGAAGCCGGTTTGGATGGCCTACTCTCGGGTGAGTGTAGTATCCTACATGTGCACTTCGGTGCAAAACCTGCTATGGTCGACTCCAATGTTAGAATCGAGTGAAGTTTATTTCTACAGATAGTAAACTTGGTGAGGAAGAGATCCTATGTTGATGACTTCTCTATAATATGCCCGTAAAGACTTGTATAATTTCTGTAAATGAATAGATGTAAAACTAGAACTATGTTGTGTGCCCTCGATGCAACAATCACTACGAACAAACGACATGTCAGAATTGAGTGCCATCAGTTGCAAATGAAAGAGAACACAGAGATGAAGCTTTCTTTTATTGAAAACTTTTCAGATTGCATCCCAAGAATTCTGTGGAGGCTGATGAAGGACATCGATGCCAAGAGCATGAATCGGGCCTTCTTTCTCACGACGGGGTCGATCTCTCACCAATGGGTTGGAGTAGAACGTGATAGAGAGCTTGGATGACCTATGGATGTGCTAGAGCATGGATGGTAACCACCAATCATTGAGAATGACCCTCAATTTATAGGAGAAGTAGACTCAGTGCAAAGTGTAGAAAGAAATCGACTGCGCCCCCGAGTCAGGGGCGTATTATTGTTAAAAATCTTCGAAAAATTACATAAAATTACTAAAAATTGGGTTGACAAAATGAATGCACCCAAACTCAGGGGTGCGGTCGAAATAAATGTTTTAAGAGGAGGAAACCTTTTAAAATCGGTATGGAAAGCCCAAACCGAGGTTAATTTCTAGTTTTTGGAATTGACCATGCCCTCAGACCGGGGGTGCGCTGACCATGCCTTCGGTCTAAGGGTGCACAAACTACACCCTCACCCTGAGGGTGCGCTAACTGCACCCCCAGTTTGGGGGCGCACTCAGTTCTCTCTCTTGCGTCCCTACGTTCGCGAGTCGTAACTGTCGACTCTGAAAATTCGACAGGGTCCTCTCCTTTTCAGGGAAGTCCGTGAACCCAGATCGTCACCTCAAGAGGGGATGAGAAATAAAGAAGAAAGCATGGAAAGCAATTCTCACCTCAGTCCCACACTCACTTTGATCCCCGAACTTTCATCCCTTGGCGTCGCTCGATCACCAAAGAGATGGTTCGGGTCATGTGGGAGGAGGGCGAGAAGAAGGAAATTAAAACATGTGGTCGCCAGGAACCGCGGGTTCCGATTTATGAAATAAATATTGAAAGATGACTGTGTGTACCTTAGCGTGAAGAATGTGGGTTAAAGCTTCTCCTTCTTCGGCCGGCCGATGAAGAAGAGTCCTCAACGTGGTGGGTGCTTGATTTTCTATGCAACTAAACAAATAAACAAGTGAAAGAGACTATTAGAACTAGACAAAGTAGAGTATTTGTAAAGAGAATAACATAAAACACACAACTGACTAGAAACTGACCAGATTCGGGTTATCTCTAACCCCTCTTTTTTTATTTTCGGATTAACATACTAAAAATAATGCAAAAAAATTTAAAAAATGATGGGAGGATGGAGAATCACGAAAAAAAGAGATAGGAAAAAGAACAGAAAGATTCTGAGTTGAATAGAGAAAGATATAGCCAAATCTAGGTTGTCGAAAAAGCAGAGCAGCTGTCCAGGATCTGCCAGGCGCGACTTTGTTTCTGCACTCCTCACGACCAGCCCTGATCTCAGAATCAAGTGCCGTTGATTTCAAACTCAAGAAGACTTAGAGAGGAAGAACTTTGATGAAGATAGCTCAGGCAGAAGACGTCCACACGCTGCTGCTGTAGAGGATGAAGAAGAGAGACCTGGCTGATCACCTGCAGAACAGCCTTCCTCTCTCTTGAACCGACTTTTCTCTCTCTAAAAACTTGAAATTCTCTCTCTAAAAATCACAAAATCAATGCAGGAGGGAGGTTTGACGTCTTGAGATGCCTGGGGGGTCGTGCTCATGCCTTTGGAACGACCAGAATCGGAGTTTATTTATAGGAGAACGAACGGCGCGATCAACACTACAAAATAGTTGACCTTGTGGTCTACCCCTGGGCGCATGTGCCCTACCCCCCAGGGCGCATGTGCCTCCAAGTGGGGGCGCATAGCACTGTTCCCAAAAAATTCGACCTTATCCGGTCGATCGGTTCAATGGTAGAGTCCAGGTGAAAAACTGGTTCCCTCGTGCCTCAAGGGTAGGGCGCATGTGCCCTCAAGTGAGGGCACGAGGTCACGGCCTGACTGGTAGGGCGCATGGGCACGTGCCCTGGGTCCTGGGCACATGTGACCAGGGACCCGGGTGCATGGGACTGTTTTTGCGCGTCCTTCTTCCGGAAGCCATTGCGAACACTCCCGAACTCGGAATTCGACGCCGTTTGTTGCGTTGGAAAGATAACAGGCCGAAGAAGCTTTATATAGCATCGTATCAGCTATCACACTCTCCAAAACTTCAGAATTTTGTCCGGAAGTTAGGGCAGTGAACAGAAGATCCAATACAGGTCAAAATGACTCCGACGACAAACCGGAAAGGCACAGTATGCAACAAAACTTGTCCGGGGTGTGAATATGACCATAACCTTCAATGAATGAGCATTAGGCATTGGTCATTCAGTCAACTTCCGTGTTTACACGATTTACTTTTGGCTTTCGTTCGGAAATTACGGCTTTTTGCGGAAAACTTCGGAAAACATCCGATTTTGTTCGGCGAAGCTCCAAATCAACTTTAAAAGACCCGGCATCATTCTAAGGTCAATCACACATGTTACCCTATAAAACATGAGTTTTATGCTCTGAATTAGGCGAATTTGGCGTGTCTACAGCTTGCCTCGCCTTGATGTCGGCTTTGTAAGGGAGTGACATGTAATGGAGCGGAGTGATTTAGAGTGAACTGTAATGGAATGCAAGTGAGCGTAGATGAATGTAGCAGAAAAGAATGGTGATGGACTGAAAAGGTGGCATCAAGGTGTAGATATAGACACGCTTGCAAGATTAATAGGTCGATTTATTTAGGTCGATTAATCTGTTATCGGATAATGGATTTAATTAAATTAAATAGAATTGTTCTATTTTATTTAGGCCTCAATCAAATAGGCTATTGGGCTTAGTGGGTCACACACAACAGGACTTATCCACAAGTACAGGGGCAAGAGTGTAATTTATAGAGATTTTAGGTTTTTAAGAAAATTTTTAAAATTTTTTATAAATACTAATAGTTTTAGCCAAACCCTTTCAAGACAAGGGTGAAAATCACATCCTCAACCTCCTCTCTACCTCCTTCTATCTCTAGAAGGCATCTATAGGCAATGGAGGTCCGTTCAGGAACAATTCTCGAGGCTGGCGCAAAGGGAGAATCTGCTGTGGATGAAGTTCGTGTGGATACCGCTGGAGACTGGACATTCGAACGACTTGAAGAGCTTGATAAGCTCATTTCCTTTCTCTCCATAGGATTATATTAATACCTATTAGGTATATTCGTACCTGATTTGATCAGTTTTTAGTTTTCATCATTCGGCTCTGATTAAGACAGATTATAAAGAAACCCATAGCAATCGTCACTTTCACTACACCAATTTTCTATGGATGATTCCTAACACTGGTATCAGATCCCTATTCAATTCAACCGACCGACGTTGTATCGACATTATTTCATGTAATTTATGTGTTCCCGAATTTGTGTAAACATCTATTTTGTTGAGGCCACCATAATCTGTATATGATCCAGATAAGATATTGGTTGGACTTTGTTGAATCTCATGATATAGGGCTTTACAATTCCATAAATCGTTTGAAGTTTGGATCTCTATAGAGTTTGGGAGAAGCCCCAAAAGTTGGCATTTCTGTCATCCCCGAACCATCACCCAAATTTAGGAATTTTGTGAAATCTCTATCCATAGACAAAATTGAGGTTTTAAAAAAGTTTTAGGAGATGAATAATGTGATTACCTAACCTTTTTCTTATGATATCTAGCTTTTAATGGTGCAAAGGAAAAGAATTTAAGATTTCTCTGACGAACTTGGGTTCTACTAGGTCTGACAGCATTGGCTTGTTTCTCCCTAATTTCCCATCATTAAAGAATTTTTTATGAAAGGATATATACATATTTAGAAACTTAATTTGATGAGGATTCCATATTATATTTTTTAATAATTTTTGGTTTCCGGGATAAGGAGTTATTCTCGTTGCAAGATGGTGATTTCTGCTATGGAATCCAGTCGACCGCCTCCTATTCTTTCCCTTTGTACAGTCGACTTATATTTTTTCTGATCATAAGACCAACTGGTTTGAAATACTCATTCGATGAGGATTCTAACGCATTTTTTTTTGGATTTTTCTGAGCTCGGGATAGTCCGATTAAGGGGAGACTTATCCTCTGGATGAACAGTGCATAGGAGGGGCAGTTGCAGGTGCTAGAACGATGCTCGGGCGGTGCAGGCATGACAGCGATCCGGCACACCACCAGTTCACCGATAGCGCACACTGGAGTGGCATATTATGCCGTCGCACGCGGCACAATTCACCCATTGTATTTTCAAATGATTTTAAATTATTTAAAATTATAAAAAAATTGAAAAATTGCCAAAAAATTACAAAAAATTAAAACATTTTATAATATTATTTAACATGTTTTAAAGTGTTTAATGGCATGTTAGATGATGTTAATCCCTATTTACATAGATTTACTCATGGTTAGACTTTAAAATTGTTTTAAAGATTCAATTTAATTAATTAGTGTCTTAATTAATTTTGTAAAATAAGATTTTATAGAGTGAAATTTGGGACATTAATTTTTGATTTTTCATAGTATTGAAAATACATAAATATTCTAAATAGTTTAGATATGTATGTTTAATTCATATAAATTGTTTATATGTTGTTGTCTTATTTTTTTCATGTTATTTATTTCATGAAAATTCAACATACATGAAATTGAGAATTTAAAAATTATAGTATATAATTTTATGTTGATATATATGATATATCTCATATAATTATCACGTATGTGCTCTATGTTCATGTGATGAATGATAGTGTGTATGGAGGTGATCATGGACTTAATTGTGCTTGGCTTGTGATTATTTTTTTAATTGTGTTGATTATGTTATTAAATGGGGCCTACATGTGCCTCCTCTCTCTCTATACAATCTGGTTGTGTTGGTTAAAATCAAGGTTTCTTATAAAGTTATGTACATTTGCGGGTATGCGTACTCTTAAGCAGCTTGTAATTGTTAGAAGACATTCATAAAAGGTTGGAGAGCAGGACCATTTGGAGAAGCACCCTTCTGAAGTGGGAGCACACCAACTCAAGCTTTTGAAGTAAGGATTTGCACCTATAGGGGTGCCTTAGGTGCATGCTTAGTGTTAAGTCCATAATCACCTATTTTTTATGCATATTTGATATGTGGATGTGTGCTATAGTTTATACCTTAGATATATGATATTCCAAAGGTATTATATATATTTAGCATATATTACTGATGAGACTAAAATAAAATCCCTCCTCATTGTAATTAAGTCGATAAATGTGAGATATTAAGAATGACTCACGTAGCCTTCTATTGTTATGGTCTTGATGAGCCAATCTTAGATTGGATGAGTTTGTTGTGTTTCCCACAAGACTCATTCATCAAGGGATTGATGATCATGGCTAAGGCATTTGCCGAACTTTGGGGTGGACCATTGTATGGCCTTGTCAGTTTCCCACAAGGGCTATGTTAAGAATCCATTCTCATAACGTAGCAAGCGGATTTGACCTAACTAGAGTATATAGCTTGTTGTGTTTCCCACAAGATTATAACTATAGAGGCTGAATGACTAAGAGTTGCAAGGGTTGCAATTGGTAAAGGTTACGTATCTATTAAGCATGGGATGACTTGTTGTGTTTTTCACAAGATCATCACCATAAAGTTATTAGAGTCTTAGTCCCCACTAGGATTTCATCATGATATCCCGTCTTTGCATAATAAGGGTTATGAAAAATCGTCAAAAATTAGTGGGTGCATAAATTAAGATGAAAGATCATATCTTAATTTTAATGAATATCTGCAATTTTATATTAAAATTATATTTCAGCTGTAGAATACGAAGATAAACCATCCTTAATATGGTATACTGGATGTCAAATAGTTTTAATGGCTCACACTTCTTAGATCAGTTTAAAACTAAAAGAATTGTTCTCATAGTTAACCAATTAACTATCCTACTTGAGAAGTAGGTGTCTCCTAGACTATCTAATGATGTGAAAGATAGATAAGATCTTATCTCATAGACAAGATGCATTGTTTGCCTTATATTAGTTGTTAGTCTTTATGAGATATAAAATTTTGTAGAGGCAACATGAAAAGATGGATATGAGATCCATCATGGCTCATAGTGATGAGCTAACTAAGGGCATGTTAGAACAACAATACATCTTAATTACTTCTTATTGGTGAGACCAATAGAAAGAAGTAAAATCATTAGATAGAAATAGGAGGTGGTTAAAAGTCAAAGAAGATGGTCAAGATAAAAGCCAAAATAAGACAGAATTCTTACACTATCATGATGATGGTAAGTGGAAGATAAAGTGCAAAGTGTATTGTACATAATGCAATGGTAGAACTTGAGAAACTTCATGCATTCAAGTCATTGACATTTTACTTGTTTTAAATATACACTTAATAGTATAAGATACTATATGTGTATATCATAATATTAGATACTTTGGATGCATCTAATGGTATGAGAAACCAGATATGGATCTTATATCTACAAGGAGTTGTAGATGATGATAAGTAAATGAAGACTTAATAAAGAAGATGTTGACCTACATATAAAATGGTGCAAAAGTTGCATCATTAATAGTGGGGGGTACAAATCTTTAATAGCCTTATGAAGATGTCCTAATAATTAAGATTGCTATTATATCCTTCTACAAGAACATTATATGATTTCTTGCTTGAATAAATATTGATTTATTCAAAGCTATAGAAATAATAGATGTTCTAAAAGATTAAATGGCAAAGTGTTTGTCATTGGGAGCTTAATGAATTGTTTAATCATATTTGATATGTTAACTCTCATGTTATGTGTGAATACTCATCTAAGTCAAATGGTTGGGTATGATGAGATCTTTTACCTATTACATGGATTAATACATTAAGATTTTGATTGTTACACACTATGATTATAAGATTAGCCAATTGAATGTTAAGATAGTGTTTCTCTAAGGTATTTTGAGAAACAGATGTCTATGATACAACCATAGGGAATCAAGTCCCAATGACATCCAAATAGAGAGTGCATTAAGTTTATTTATGGACTGAAATAAAACGTCCCATAGATCGTATATAAGGTTAAATGAGATAAAATCTTATGACTTTGTTAAGAACAAAGAGGAGCCTTGTGTATTTAAGAAGATAAGTGTAGAAACGCAATTTTGGTCCAATTGAAGAGTTTGAATTCTTGTTTTCATGAAGAATATTTGAGTAACATTTCAAGGGAACCGAGTTTTCTGGAAGAATCAGGATTTTCGGCACGTTCCGAAGAAGATCGATAGGACGTTGATCGGGGTCAAAGTGCCCTGTATATAGGGCACCTGGCGCCCTATATATAGGGCACCAGGGCGCCTGGCACCCGGTCAAATCGACTCGGCCGGCCGATTTGACCACTCGCAGGGACTCGTCTTATCGATTTGACATACCTCATGATGCTGGCGCCCTATATATAGGGCGCTTTGTCGCGTGGAACTGCTTTTCGGAAATGGCCAAAGTACCCTCTTTGGGCTATAAATAGAAACCCCATTTGGAGCTGGAAGGAGGTTCCAACTTCGTGCCACCCTAGAGTTCATCCAATACCACGTTTCTAAGCCATTTGCACCTCCCATAAGCCTTCAAACCGATCCAAGATCACCTCCCAAAAATCCCAAAAACTTGTTGTTTCTATCATCCAGAAACATGATTTTTTCTCCACTTTGAGAGCCTCTATCCATCTCTTCTCTTTCATCCATCATCCAAACCACCCACCACTAGCTTCATTTGCATATTGGCTACAAGGAGGAGTCCCTACTTCGTCCCGGAAGCCGCCCAGCACTCCAAAGCAGCATCGCAAAGAAGGGAAGAAAATATGCCCGAGCCAGACTTAGTGCCCCATATACAGGGCGCTTTGACCTTGGTCAACGCGCCCTATAAGTGGGGCACTTGCAGCTAGCACCCTATATAGGGCACCAGTAGGGGCATAAGCCTATTTTGCACTTTACGGAGTCCGATCGGCTGTCCGATCGAATCTTTGTTCTCTATTTTCATCTTAAAACCTATTGTCACTTCATTTAGCATGCATTAAGTCATTTTGCATCTTCCATATACCTAAAAACATACCAAAAATAGGGGTTGGGATTTCTTCCCAATCCGGTCAGTTCATTTCCTTTTGTATGTTTAAGATTCATACCGAGCATGATACTATACTCACGCCAGAGCTAATGATCTTCACTTATTTTTGTGCTTCTCCATAGGACATTCTTGGGTGAACTCGATCAAGGTGAAGCTTAAGCCCGATCGGAAGTGGAAGAGCTCACTAAAGCTCTCCTCCTTCGGCCGGCCGAGAGAGGAGAAGTTAGAACCTAGTAATCTTCCCATTTCAAGAGGTACGACGGTCAAACTTACTTTTTCATTTCGTTTACTTTACACTTAATCACATTTTGGAGCCTTTGGCTCCTGGCGACTGTAGACACGCAATTTTGGCCTAGTTGGAGAGCTTAAATTCTTATTTTCATGAAGAGTATTTGAGTAACCTTTCAAGGGAACCGAGTTTTCCGGAAAAATTAAGGTCTTTGGCACATTTCAAAGAAGGCAGAACCCTGTGTATAAGGGCACCTGGCGCCCTACTTATAGGGCACCAGGCGCCCTATAAATAGGGCACCAGGCGCCCTGTTTATAGGGCACCAGGCGCGTATACAGGGCACCAGGCGCCCTATATACAGGGCGCCTGGATCCAAATTAAATTGATTTGACGGCTGATTTGACCCCCCCACAGTGACTTGTCTTGTCGACCTGACATATCTCATGATGCTGGCGCCCCATATATAGGGCGCTATGCCACATGGCACTGCTTTTCAGAAATGACCAAAGTGCCCTCTTTTGGGCTATAAATAGACCCCCATTTGGAGCTTGGAGGAGGTTCCAACTCCGTGCCACCCTAGAGATCATCCAACACTACGATTCCAAGCCACATCCACCCTCCAAAAGCCTCCAAATTGATCCAAAATCCTTCACCAAAAACCCTAAAACCCTCTGTTTCTGTCACCCAGAAATATGATTTTTCTCCAACTTTGAGAGCCCCTATCCGACTCTCCTCATACATCCAGCACCCAAACCACCTTCCACTAGCTTTATTTGCATATTGTCTACAAGGAGGAGCTCCTACTTCGTCCCGGAAGCCACCCAGCACTCCGGAGCGGCGTCGCGAAGAGAAGAAGAAAATCTGTTCGGGCCAGACTTAGTGCCCCGTATACAGGGCGCTTTGACTTTGGTCAACGCGCCCCATAAAGGGGGGCACCTGCTCCTGGCGCCCTATATATAGGGCACCAGGAAGGGCAGAAGTTTGTTTCGTCATTTTCGAAGTCCGATCGCCCGTTTAATCGAGTTCTTTTCTCCCTTTTTCACTTTTGCATTGATCACCATGTTATTTAGCATGTCTTAGAGCATTTTTGCATTTCATATATGTTTAAAACCTACCAAAAATAGGGGTTGGGATCTCGTCCCAATCCGGTTAGTCTCTTCCCATTTGCATGTTTGAATCTAAATTCGAACACGATACTATGCTTTCGTTAGAACTAATGAAACCTTCACTTGTCTCCTTGTTTTCTTATGGACATTCTTAGGTAGATCCGATCGAGGCGGAGCTTCAACCGGATTGAAGGCAAAGGATTCACTAAGCTCTCTTCTTTCGGCCGGCCGAGAGAGGAGAAGTCGGAACTCAACAATCTCCCCGCTTCCGGAGGTACGACGGTCATCTTTCTATTTCATTTTCTTTCATCCCACCATACTTTGGAGCCTTTGGTTCCTGGCGACCACACCTACATAACACACCACCCACCGACACACACCGAGGCGGGCGTAAGGGTTCCGGAGGGGGGAGATCCGCGGATGTCCCGTTTCGGGTGCTTACAGCGACCACACACCCACACACCACCATCTCTTCTTCTCCCAAAGAGGAAGAGGAGGAGGAAGGAAGAGGGCGAACCGCCGCGCGGGCCGTTTCCGGGTGTCTACAATAAGTGGGAGTGATATTACTTTCTTGACATTTTATGTTGATGACATTTTACTCATTAAGAATGAAGTAGGTATGTTGTCATTAGTGAGCTTAGTTATCAAATGGATCCTTCAAACATAATCTAGGTTTTAAGGTCTATGGAGATAAATTTAAAAGGTTTTTTGGCCTTACCTAGTTAATATACGTAGTCACCATAGTCAAAGGGTTTAACATGGTAAACTCCAGGATAAGCTTCTTACCTATGTAGTGTGGAGTTGATCTCTTTATATAGATGTCTTTATAGACTTCTTAAGAGATAAAGAGAACACATGAGTAATTTCTTTATGCTCTTGTCATAGGGTTTATCATGTATGTGATGCTACGTACATGACTTGATTAATGCTCTAAGTGTTATGAGCATTCATCAAGTAGATCCATATGAAAATCACTAGATAGTTTATAGATATATCATTTGATACTTGAGAAGCACTAAGAATGTATCTCTATACACTGAAGTATAAGACTTGAAGCCTTATAGTCTTACAAACACAAGCTTCTAAACAAAAAAGTTTGATAATAAGTTAAAATATTGGTGGTGTAGTGAAATTTGAAAGAGTTCCATGCAATAGCAACCGTAAATTCTACAACTAATTTAAAGTAGATTACATAATAATTGCACACTACTTGAGAAGCGATCTAGATGAAGATTTTAATCTACATCTAAGATATGGGATTGTCCTAATTTTCTCTGATTATGCACCATTGTTTTGAGAAAATAATAGGGTAGAGCTGATGTCTCATTAGAAGTTTAAAACTTATGTGGCAATACCATAAAATCATAGAAATTACAGCTTATAGAGATATAATTAAAGATAGAATATATACTGCTAATTACATTACAGATCCACTGAATAAAGTAGTTACTCAAAGTGTGTTTGAACTTCACCTCGAGCTGATAAAGATCAGTAAATTTTTCGATCAGATCAAATTGAAGTTTTTGGCAGGATAGGATACACCCCCAGAGGGGGTGCATGCGCCCTGGACTAGGGTGCATTGTGCCTATTTTGTAGGCTGGATCACGATGGCCGTTCTCTTATAAATTCAACCCGATTCTAGTCATTCCAGAGAGGTTTTCACGACCCCCTAGGGTGCTCAAGATATCCAAGCTCCCTCCTGTATCATTTTGGTAATTTTTAAAGAGAGATTTTTAAGTTTTTAGAGAAAGAAAAGTCAATTTAGGAGAGCGGAAGGTCAATCTGCACGTGTTAAGATAGGTCTCTCTTCTTTGGCTTCTACAGAAGCGACGTCTTATGCCTAATCTCTCAAAAGCAAAGTTCTTACTCTCTGAGTCTTCTCTCATTTGCAATTGACGAAACACAATTCCGAGATTGGTGTTGGTCATGGTGAGCTCTGAAACAAAGTCACGCTTGGCAGATCCCGGTTGCTATTTAGCTTTTTCGACAACCCAGATTTGGCCATATCTTCCTCAATTCTACTTAGAATTTATTTGTTCTTCTTTCTTTCACTTTATTTCATATTTCTCCATACATATGTTATTTTTTCACAATTTTTTACATTAGTTTTAATCAGTTAATTCAAAAATAAAAAGAGGGGTTAGAAGGAACCCAAATCTTGTCAGTTTCCTTTCAATTATCTGTTTCATGCTATTTTCTTTACATATACATCACTTTGTTTGGTTCTAATTGTCTTTTCATTTGTTTTATTGTCTAGTTGCATAGTAAACCAAGTACCCACAAGTTGAGGACCCTTCTTCATCGACCGGCCGAAGAAAGAGAAGCTTTAACCCACACTCTTTCCCCTAAAGTACACACACAGTCATTTTCTTATTTCTATTGCATAAAGAGGAAACCACAGTTCCTAGTGACCACATCATGTCTTAAGTTCTTCTTTTTCTCTTTCTCCTCTCACACAACCCAAATCGTCTCTTCAGTGATCGAGCAACGCTGAGAGATGAAAGTTCGGGGATCAATGTGAGTGTGGGATCGAGATGAGAATTTTCCATATTTCATTTTCTATCTTTTTCATCCCCTCTTGAGGTGACAATCCGGAGCACGAAAAATCGTATTTTTGGAGTTGACAGCTTTGTGACAACCATGGTGGGACAAGCAATGTCTTTAACCGTGAGTGCTTCTAGACCAATTCCTACGTGAACCTTCATTTCTTTCCACCTTTCCTAAATTGATTCCATATAATATTTCCTGATTTTACCTTATTTCATCAGATCTATAGTGCCAAGTGTTTCATTAATTTTTGTCATTTTATTTCAGCCAGTTCCCGCATGAACCCACCTTATGCTTTAAAAATTGGTTCCCACACGAACCAACTCTCTTCTACAAACCAGTTCCCACATGAACCAAAAATTATTTTCAGCCATTCAAATCATATTTTTCTATATTATTGAAGGTTATCCCACTCTCAAATCGTCCACCGTGTGACCCTCTTTTATTTTCAGATGCCATTTAAACTGGTTCCTGCGTGAACCACCCTTTTCCACTTCAAACCAGTTCCCGCGTGAACCAAATTCTTTCTTTACTCTGGTTCCCACATGAACCAAACTTTTTTCCTTCAGATCTATCCCCACGTGGATCAGATCCTTATTGACTTTCAAATTTGCCTCACGTGGCCCTTCTTTAATCATTCAAACCGATTCCCACGTGAACCACCCCTTTTCTACCCAAAACCAGTTCTCGTGTGAACCACCTCCACTTTTTACCCCAGTTCCCACATGAACCAACTTATTCTTATATCGGTCACCACATGGACCACCTTTTTGCTTGGCTATTAGATCTGAACCCTCCCCTCTTCTATCACTTTTTCACCACCTCCATTTGGCTCCCGTGAGAAAGAAGGTCTAGATTTAATTTTTAGTTGTTTGTCTAGTTTCTAGTTACTTGTCTTATGTGCATGCTTGTTTAAGTTTATGTTTTGCTTATTACTTGCATTATCACTTGATTGCATTGTGTGCTCCTTCTCTCTACCTCTTTATTTTACACTTTTTTCTTTTGAGGTGGGAGTTCACTCTCCCATTTACCCCTCCTATCCAAAACACCCTCTTGGTGAATTATGACCTCTTTTTTGGGATATTCCTTCTTAGTTGACTTGATTGGTTTCCATCAAGGCCTCCGTAATTTCTCATACGTGAAGTATTCCTCTTCACGATCAGGTTGGTTGTATCACTCCCCAAAACCTGAAGTATCCCAAGTTACCCACACGTGGTGACATTGTGTGAACCCTAGGTCATTGGAGATTGGAGTTAGGATCTTAACCCAGTTGTTGAAAGAACAATTCTTAACAAATCCATAAACCTAAGATTTAATAAAAAATCATTACGTAATCTTATTTTCAAATTTTTGCATCACTTGTTTGTCAAACAAAAATTGAAAACTCCAAAAAAATGCAAAATACTAAAAACAAAAATATTCTTTGTTTTTTTGTCAACTTGTTTGTTTTACCTTCTTTTTGAGGTTAATAGTGTGCCAATGTAATTAAAGTCTGGAAGACACATTAAAATGGTGGAGCACGTTGACCGTCAAGAGAACAAAATAGGTCACCAACAAATTTTGTCAGATAGTCATGTTAATCCCCTATTTAAGTCAGAAACGCAAGAAATCTCTCAACTATCTGTTCCACGAGATGTTGAACTTTTTCTTTAAGAAGTTATCTCTTTATACTGACTGACATTTTCTCACATATGTAATCTTTAGCGAAGGACAAAACTTTCTCTCTGATCATGTTTTTGTCGAAGCTAATAGAATTGAAAAATGTTTAAGATAGACTAAAAGCAAGAATGATGGGACAGAGCGATAGGAATAAGAGAGAGTAGATAAGGGGGTCGGTGGCGGCTCACCACTAGCGCACAGGGCACACACGACGGGGCTGGCGTGGGCGTGCACGGACAGGTGTCCACGCGGACGCGAGAGCGGGGAAGGCCAAGGGTTGCCACGCGGCTGCAGGGGGCGGCTGCAGGGGGCGGCATGTGTGGGCACGCGAGCGGGGGTTAGATGACAGGTGAGGCGGCCATGCTGGCGCGCGGTCAACGCCGAGGCCGGGGACCGAGGCACGAGACGGGGGGAAGGCTGTCGGGCACGGCGTCGGGCGTCGGCTGGCGAAGGCGGCAGGGGCAACGGGCCGAGGGTTGGTCACCGCGTGCCGAGGCCGGTTGAGCGCACGGGCGTGCGGGAAGATGACGGCTGAGTCGGCGGACATCGGATGGCGGGAAGGGCGCGGGACACCGGGCAGGGGCGCGGGAGACGGAGGAAGAGAGAAGGAGAGTTTGGCGTGCCGGTGAGGTGGCGGGAGAGGCGAGACGGTGGCAACGGGCGGTTGACGATATATATTTTATTTTTATTTTTTAGACATTACATTTTCAATTTTTTTACTCTTTGATTGTACATAATGGCATTTGTGATTGGAATTAGGTTTATCCTATTGTTGACATGTCAATTGTTAAAACTGGAGACCCTTATCTAAGACTGTTTGTAATGATTTTACTTGAAAATTATGATGAGTAATATCATGTTCTTTGGTCTCTCCTTGCAGCATTTGTTTGTTGTAACTTGCAGATCGCGTGAGAACAATGTTTACATTTTCTATATGTCTTAGTTAAAAGTGTGTTCCATTATATTATTAGATATTTCTATTATTATCAATTATAAAATTAATATTGATAATAATCAATAAAAAATATTTGATTAATCATGTTAATTTTAAAAATTGATAATACAAACAAAAGGTGTTATATATTACAAATGTCAATTTGTATCAATTTTTATATTAATAATTTAACTTTTAAAAATATTAAAATTAATATTAATATCGTATCATTTTTGATACTCTAACTAAAGAGGTTCTATTAAATAGTATCCAAACATTTTATCTCTTTAAATTAGTTTATAAATTTATGCATTTAGCGCTATCTGTTCTAAAAAGTGTTTTAGTGCTGATATTTATCTGTTTCTTTCCTTCATTCTCTTTCTTTCATTCCTCAGGCTAGAGTTTGACTGTATTTAACATGATGTTTACTGTTAGTCCCAATTTGGTGAAAAGGGTCTTCCATATTGGCAGTATTTATTCCCACATTGGCAGAACGTGCAAATAGGAAATGTTTATGCTGGTAAGTGTTGTTAATGTTAAAAATGGGTAAACATTAGTGCTTCTTGAATGCCATCTTTGAATTTTGGAGAAAAGCAAATAGCAATGTTCGGTTGCAAACCTAGTGTCCAATTCGGATATATCTTTCTTTATGTTTGAGTTTTAAATCTTTAAATCATACATTTACGATTTGTTTGTTTGAGTAGTTCAACTTCTTTATTTGACATTTAAAACACAAAAGAGAAAAATATATTTTTTTATTTTGTTTCTTCATATGTCATTTTAAACAATGTGTTTATTCAAGTTTCTCAAATATAAAAATAATATTATATTCAACATTTCATATAGATGAAGATTGGGTATTTGATTCACGATAGGTTTAAATCCCTAGTCACATAAAAGTGATTTATTTATATTATATTTTCAAATTAATCCTTATTTATATCTTCATTTAGGATATATTGTATGACATTGTAAGTTGGTCAAGAAAATATTTATGAAAATAAAAGATAAGTCAATGTAAGATTAGAAAGATTAAGTATAAAAAATATATGTTTATCATCAAATTTATCTTTGTCACATCAAACTGAGATAGGGTTATCCTCAAATCATATTCCAAGTCAAACCAAACATACTGGGAATAGGAATAGTCATATGACCATGTTTGACATGGGGATAATTAGGGATAAATCTAGTTTATCCTCAATCTCCCATTTGTTTTG
This sequence comes from Cryptocoryne crispatula var. balansae, assembly GCA_036172225.1. Lineage (NCBI taxonomy): Eukaryota > Viridiplantae > Streptophyta > Magnoliopsida > Alismatales > Araceae > Cryptocoryne > Cryptocoryne crispatula. The sequence continues at coordinate 12,573,871 of CM069934.1, forward strand.
CAAATAAAATGGGACTTAATCTTAAAAGATGAAGGTAAAGTGAGAGATAAATCATCCCGTCTAGTATATGTCATATTTTATTCTTAAATGTATTTTCAAGAGATAATCAACCCATCTAGTAAATAAAATATTTTGTATTATTATTATATATTATTTTTGATATAAATTTTAAATTTCATATTAACAATCAAACAATTTATATATATATCCATATTAATTTTAAAATTAATAACTATATATCATATCAAATATAGGACAAGACTATCCTTTAAACATATTCTAACTTAAATCAAACACAATGGGGCAAAGATAATCACAAGGAGTGACTTATCCTTATCTCCATCAATTTTATCTCGGTACCAAACGAGAGTCTAAGATAGATATTTTTTATCATACTATAAAAATTCATTTCTAGATTGACTTTAAATTTCATTAAGATAATGAAAATTCAAGAGAGTTTTCCTTCTAACAAGCTGGTTGAGAAGGAAAAAAAATACAAGGTTTTCAGCCGATCAACTGCAGGTTTCAGCATATAAGAGTTTAGCGTCACCTTCATGGCTTGCAACCATTAGAGAAATCATGCAAAGACAAAATTCTAAGTTACATGAAAACTCAGGACAATTCTGTTAAAGCTTCAAATTTTGAATCAAACGACAAAAAGATTTCCAAAATAAATATTTGGAATAGGGCTGTCAATGGATTGGGCTCACCCGCGGGCTCTCGGGCCGGGCCGGCCGTGGACAATGTTTCGGATCAGTGGATTTGGCCCGCGGGCCAAAGATGGATCACGTTTCGGGTCGAAGCGGGCCCTCTCCAACCTTCACTCCGCAATAGGGTTTCGACGGCGAGCCACTGGGCGCCCACCACCCCACAGCCGGACCGTCAAAGCCGCCCCTCCCCTCCGTTGACGCCGCCAGATCCCCTCGCCACGCCTGGCCGCTGCCCGGCTTCATCCGCCTCGCCTCCACCCCCACGCAATGCAACTCCTTCCGCTTCCTCTCCTCCTCCTCCACGGCCGCCGGCAGCGAGGACGTCCTCTTGAGCGACGCCGGAGCCACGGGCGCCTCCCCCGCCCGACGCGGAACGGGCGCGACGGCGACGGACGACGAGCGCTGGAGCCCCTTTTTCCGCGCGGGATCAGCGCCGAAGCAGTCACCTAGGGAGAGCCCCAGGCTGAGCTCGACCTCGCCGGGGTCATCCTCCGCGCCCGTCTCTTCGCGGCGATTAAGGGTCCCAGAGAACCGCCTCAGCAGGTCCTTCGGCCATCTCTGGCTTCGGCCCGGGAGCCACTGCTCGTCCTCCCCCCTCTACCGCCCCCTCCATCCCCTCCTCAAGGTCGAGAAACTCCGCAGGCGCCAGGATTAACAGCAAAACAAGGAATCTTTGCCTACTCAGAACAATGAAGTCCGAGAGATTTCATCCTGGAAGGATCGAATCTCCTGTGAGCGGATGAACCTACTGAACAGAGAAGCAACAAGAGAGCCGGAGAACTGGAGAAGACGACGGCTTTGACAAATTATCATCTGCAGTTTCTTAATTATGCTTGTCTCCTAATATATTGGTGTGATAACTGAAGCTACACGAGGATCAAGTCATGAAGATCTTTTGAAGTTCACTTTTTATTTATGATAATATCACGTCTTTTATATAATTGCCTTATTCCATATCTAGCAATTGATATTTTGTTCTTTTTCATATGTACCTGGAAACTGCTGAGAATCTGTAACTCCAATTATAGTCTAGCTTGCAATATATTTGGCTCCATCCTTGTTCTTTTTCTACTAATCGGGTATCACAATTGGCCGGTCGGCCCGGAAACCGACCAGATCGGGCAACCCGGCCGACTGGGTCGCCAACCCGGCGAACCATGGTTATATCGCTAACTTATAGTAAGCAATATGGATTACCAGGAATATTAGATACTTCATAAGTTCTTTCAATCCATAGGCACACATCCTCTCGCTCTTCAGCTTATACAAGATCTGCTGTTTTATCTTGTAACATTTGCAATTTTGCTATTAACCAAGGATTGTGGGATCAAAATTGGATGCCAGATCATTGGATCAACAGAATCGTCCGATTACATGGGAGAAAAACCGATCTGGACTTGGCCAAGATCAGTTCTTCGAAAAACGGAAAAAATATTAAAAACAATATTCCATTCCTAAGGGAATTTTTGTTTGATCAATCCTTTTAGGGTCAGATCAGCACTGGAATCCAGCACCGTTGGCAGCAGTGCCCTCTCGCAAATTGTATCGGGTCCAGTATCCACTAAATTTAAGTCACTGGACAGCATGTCAGGCACATGATATAGGGTCCGATGGACCAGATATATCCAAATCCGATGACTTATCGGACCCGAGACAATTCACCTTCCACATCCAACAGGACAAGGAAGATGCCACAGTGTGCCACCACCGTCGCCTGAATAGGCCCCAAATTGGTTGATTTAGGCCAAATATGTCATAATTCAGTCGATTCCAACCGATTTGGGCTGAAATCTGGGGTGGATCAGAGTCCCTCCCGCACAAGGTTGGCCCCCAATCCTAAATCAACCGATTCTGATCCCGATCGGCCAGTTCTGCAAACAATGCTATTAACCTGTTACTAAGAAAAAGAAATGTTTCAAAGAAGACAAATATGTGACCAATTTAGGTCGCTTCCATAAAGAACCACAATAAGGCAAGGCTGCAAAGTTGGTGCCAGCCCTAATGAATCCAATCCACTTTGAACCACTCTAATCTAGGATGGCCAATCTGTTGGCAGTCAGGATGGGCCTGACTCAAGCAGGATCAACCAAGCCCAGGTCCTCACTCATGCTTAAAATGAAATCTACAGAAACTGCTCCAACTTGATCAGAATCAGATAGAATGAGTCTAAGGCTGTGTTTGATTGGTCTTAAACATACCTCTGACATCTGATATGGGTCAGAGGTTTGACTAATTAAGCTGTTTTATTATGTATCTTAATTAATCTCTAAGCCATCCCTTATAACCTAATAAAATTCTAAAATTAAGTTGTATGTTTTGGCTTTTATTTTTCTGACGATCTCTTTATAAAAAATAAAAGTAACATATATAATATAATTTTAAGTAAACACTAAACTCATTAATTTATAAGGATCTTAACAAAAACAAGTACATTTTATCACAAACTGAGAGGTTAGACATAAAATTAAGAGTTCAGATTTTTCAGATTAAGCCAAAACAAAAGCCACTTTAATCAGAAAATCTGAACTCTTAATTTCATGTATAACTTCATAGTTTGAGAAACAAGTACTTAATTAGATTAATATGTTTATGTATCAATCAATTTAGCCTTTTTACCTTAATTTATATTATATATGTTACTTTTATCTACAATTAAGAGATTGTCTGGAAAAAAAACTAAACCATACAACTTAATTTTAAGAGGTGTATTAAGATACAAGAGATGTGCTTAGAGGTTAATTAAGACAACCAAAAAGTTTAAATACCCAAACTTTTGACAGAATCAGAATTCCTACGTTGATCTAAGTGTTGAATGTTTGTTGGGGATCTTTTCATATTAATCCTCATAAATGTTTATATTTAAAATGTCCCAAGAATAATTAAAAACCTTAAAATTCCTACCTTGAAATCCCTTATTTTGAAAATTCAGAACCTCCTAAAACTATCTCAAAAATGTCATTAGTTAATTTTTTCTCACAAAAATGCCCTCTTTTTTTTCTATGTAGCAGAGATGGTAAAAAGGGCATTTTTGACAAAAAAATCAAAAAATATATTTGACTAACAACATTTTAAAGATTTTCTGGTGACAAGGACTTAATTTTCAACAACATAAGATTTTAGGGATGTAGATAATATCAGGGAACTGAAAGCTTTTCTCTCGTGATATTGTGCCTCCTCTCTACCATCAACCGTCTACCATCTGGGTATGTAAGTCCCCTGATCTTTGTTCTCATTTCTTTTCTTTTCTCTTATTTATCCAATTCCCCATTTCTTTTATTTACCGTTATTGCTGTAATACTTTATTTAAATTAATATAAAATTTTGGTCTTCGGACCTTCCTCAAAATCCAAAAATCCTGTTTTGAAAATGGCCGGTGGCCAAACTTCCTATTAATGCATAAGAAAAGGGGTAGTCAACCTCATAGAGAGGTTGAACGTGAATACTACCAAAAATCACTAAAATGAATGCAAGCTCCACATGTAAACTTGATCAAAAAAAAATAAAAACTCCACATGTAAAGAGTTAGTCCTCGAGAAAGTCAATATGCAAATGAGTAGTCAACCTCACAGAGATGATGAGGCATCATAAGCCCCTTGAACAAAAGAAGAGAAGAGTCCAGAGATAATGTACACTTTAGAACACTAAAATGGCATGAAAATGTGACTTGTTGTAATACCATGTCACTGTAGTTGCTTCTCCTTGTTTCTTCATCTCCTCCAAAGCAGGCATGATATTTCTCATACCTATTCATAACAATCAGATATTAATACAATATGAACCCTTCTACACACCAGCATCAATTATACAACTTTTTTGAAGGTGGAAAGATCCACAAGTTCTATTAATTCAAATTAAAACACGCATGCAATGTTTTGTAAGAAGGAAGATAAAGCTTAAGGAGAACATGCCCCAAACCCACCCTACTATCGAGAAGATGGTAGAAGCCAGGCATTACAAAAAGAAAGATCTAAAAATGCGGAAATGGTCCCTGTAAGGCGCGTTATGATAGCTTATAGTATTCATTAACAAATTATAAATCTGTTATTCTTTGTCAAAATTAAATTATAATTTCGGGATATCAGATTTTCAGTAATAGCATTCTTAGTTGATACAGAAGTGTTGACCTCGACATCAAGAGTTCAAGTAAGACCTAATGGTTTGACAACTTGAGGAAAATAAATCCACTTTATAATTAATAGCATTTTGAAGATCTTGTTTTTGGATTTTTCATTTATTTTAGCCGTGGTTTGCAATATCACCACTAGAAACAGAACCGGTCATGCCCATTTGCACAGCTCGTGCCACTAGTCGCACCTGTTGCACCTGATTGGGCCCGTCAAGTGCACCTAAGCATAGTCCCTCTAAATTATCTTCGAGCCCGTTAAGGATTTGAATAATCGGATCCCAACTAAAGTCTCTCCCCCATCTGTCAATGCACACTCTCCTCTCTCGGTCACACTCAGATGCACACAATGGAGGAGCTATGATTCCCTTGCCCCTCCTCACCAGGATCTCACCGGATCTTCATTGAAAATTCTTGTGGAGGTCTTTCAAAAGCCTTATTTGATCTTCTAGCTTCTCTCAAGGTGTTCCTACGGTGGTAACCTCATTTTATTTATTTATTTGAGTTTTTTCTAAAATGTGTTAAGATCGATTCTTTTTTTTTTAAATTCTTCATCTCGGGTACTATAAATCTCTTATTATTCAAAGTATTCGGTGACTGAAGACTAGATCTACAACTTTGGCTTCTTTTATATCTCTTGTTCATTTTTTTCTTTCAAATATTTAAAACAGTTTTTTATGATAATCTTTTCATTTCATGTTGTGAGAATTATGATTTGGATCCGTTTTTCTAAATTCGTTGTTGTTATGAAAAAGATTAGGTATTTTTATTAAAAAACATCTTCATTTCTAATTATTCAATTATCTATGTTTAAATCTTTTTATCCATTTCTAAATTTTGATTCGTTTATGAAATCATAATTAAATGCTGTCATAGAGAATATTAAATTTTTATGAAAAGTTTATGTCTGATTCTTTAATTGCTTTTTTTCTGAAAATTGTTATATATTCGTTTCTGATTCTTTATTTTTTAAAACAGTTATGTAATCATTTATAATTTCATTGTTTACTTGAATACTTGAATTCTGAAAATACTTATATACTCATTTGTATTCTTAATTTTTTCATGCAAGTGCATCAATGCACTTCATCTATGTAAAATATTATGTTATGTTTCATTCATGCATACATTTTGATGTGGGGTCTTAAGATTTTTCGGAGATCTATTCACCTTGACTTCCCCGAGATAAAGCCGAGATACGATATGACAATCCTTGATTTTAGTTAATGTTTAAGAAAATAAGTATATTGACAATTTTAGAAAGTTTATATTAAGAGAAGGGTTATTTTGAAAATGTGTGGATATTTTTGTACATTAGAGAGCTTAAAGGCTCTGTGTAAAATCTCCCTATAAAAGAGACCTTGTAACTACAAACTACTGAATGAATAAATGAATGAAGTTATTTTAAAAAACTTCTGTGCAGGGTTGGCCATTCCTTCACGTGTGTGCCCGATAAGGGGCGGAGCAAGAGACCCATTTCCCGTTCATCCTCTTCCTGACTTCCTCCTGCATGTGTCCCTCATCAATCTGGTATCATAGTGTTTCCCGATGCCTTGCCCACGTCAAGAGCACTTCTACTCCCTCCACTCAACCCCACTCTGAAGGCATATCCTTTCAACGCCACCTCCACAAGTGGTTAGCCCTATCAAACCATCTCTCCTGCTCCTTCTTTCCTGCCCTTTCTCTGCAACTTGCTAGCCACTCACCCCTCCCTCCCATTACCATGACACTGGCCGACCTGCCTCCACAGCACATGACCACCTCTCACTCACACAACTGAGATGAGTCTACCACCCCATCTCCTCACACCACCAGCTTTCCCACCCAATCATCAGTCAACATACACACGCCCACTAGCCAAAGCTCCTCAAAACCCAACTGCATGATGACAACCTCAGCCATCTTCCCACATGTTCAGGCTCCGAAACCTCCATGACAAGGCACTCGTGCTGCCAGCTGCATTGCATGCACAGCAGCTCTATGGTTCACGCAACTTCCAGCTGTTCCTGTGGGCACCCACACCTCTTCCTTGTGCCTCGCTTTCCTAGCACCCGCAAGGTCCATGATGTATGGATCGCACATTTATGGCCTTCCTATGCAACAGCTCCAGTCACATTACAGCCACAGCCCCATCACCTGCTGGGTCCATCTCACATGGACCACATGCAGCCACCAGGAATCATGCACCTTCCTACCTAGTGTTAATACCCCACCAAGCAAGGATTCCAGGAATCGGCCGGAATCGGCCGATTCCTGGGAAGGGAATCGATTCCGGATCGGTTCGGAATCGGTTTTTTTTTTGAATTTTTTTTTCGTCAAAAAAATTCTAAAAATTCAGAAAAATTCTAAAAAAATAAGAAATGAGTTAGAAATTTTTTTAAAAATAACCAATGCATTCATCCACAGGACCACATCGAATAAATACTAATGAACTTCAATTGAAAACTTGAAGTTAAGTACATATTCCAATTCCATTGATTCAAAAATCAATGAGTTGATACATCATAAAAAAAAAATTACATCATATCAATCTACTACCAATATCCAGGATATAGATATGGGTCTTCCTCCTCTCCCTGCTGCTCGTGATGCTCCTCTCTCGTGCTCAGTCTTGTATACTGTCCGGGACTATATCCATATGAAAATAATGCCGATGCCATGCCATCAAGGTCGTATGGATCGGACTGCGGGACGACCGGGACGTAAGCAGAGGATGGTGGAGCTGGTGGTGTAATCCACTGCTGGTCAACCTGGCCAAATGCTGGATACTGTGGCTCCATAATATAAGAATGCGGTGTCTGCTCATCCAGCGTGTAATACGGCTTTGGAAGCCGTGAATCAGGAGACTCAGCTGCTGCTGATGGCTGCGTCGCTGGTATGCACTCCTCGTCATCATCACCTGAGGAGTGAGAAGGAGCCTGCGTGCTGTCATCTGGGCTCACAGGACGCCTGACATCTAGCTTCCTTCTCTTCACCTCTTCAGCCATCTCTGAAGTATCAGAAGGACCGGAACCCAAAGTTTTTTTCAACTTTGCAAATCCTCCCATTTTCCGTGCAGTCATCTTTGTTTTCGTTTTCCCCGGACTGTGAATGTGCTGGGTAGCGGCTGCTGAGGGAACTGGAGCTGGAGCTGGGGCTAAAGCTGCAGGTGGCTGCTCCATAGTTGCTGGGGCAGAAGAAGGCCCTGCCTGAGCCTGAGAAGTAGATGGAGGTGGAGCTGGAGCATCCTCCTCGGCTTCAACACCATCCAACTCTCCTTCAGCCCATGCACGGTCATCGGGATCAAACTCAGCTGCATGATCCCTGGCTTCCCTCTCCTCTATCCAGGAGGCAAGTGCATGCTCCTCCTGGAATATCTGGTCCATGTCCACCTCCTCGGGTGGTGGTGTGGCGGAGGAATGCCTCTGCTCGTACGGGCCACCTGCGAATCGTGCAAATCGTGCCTCGCTGATCTTCTGTCGATCCTTGATGTTCTTTATGCGCAGTCTCATGTTGTAATGACAGAAGACCAGCTTCTCCAGCCGGTCTGAGGTCAACCTGTTCCTCCTTTTCCTATGTATCAGGTTGAATGTACTCCAGTTCCTCTCACAATGGGAGGAACTAGTGCTCTGGCTGAGTATCCTGATACCGATGGCAGCAAGTGGATTCCATCCACTCCTGGTGTTCACCTGAACCCACTACTCAGCTGCAATAAAAAAACAAGAAGAGAAAATGTAAACAATTAGCCCATCATCTAGCATAACTTATATGAAAAGAAAATAAAATCTTCATCAAGATATTACTATACCAGGTGACACTTTGTCAACTGAATATTTAAGGTCAGCATCTGAGTATACGCCGACCCTCATCTTGTACTTCTGCATCTGAAAAATTTATAAAAAAATATTAGTTGCCTGGTAAGGCTACTCCAAGGTATTTAATGAACTCTAACTTACTTCTATCTCAGCCTCTATCCTGTCCTGCTGAGATCGGCACAGACGCTGAATAACTGCAAGTGTACCCCGCATCACCTCGTTGTCGTTCACCACCTGTCCTCCATATTGGATGCGGGGGTTCAAAAAATATCCTGCAAGATTTTATTAGTTAACCTTATATAAGACAATTATACAGCAAAAATAATTTTTTAACCAAGTTCCCTGCAGCATGGACATCGTGGTGCAAGGTCTTGTCCCATCGGTCATCTATGATCTTCCACCACTTCTTGTAACCTCTGGGATTTTTTTCTTTGATTTTCAGCTTTGCCCGGTCCATGGCATCATACAACGTGCCCATCTGGTCCCTGTCATCTGAGTCTACCAACCTCAAGACAACTACCAGTGGCTCAATGATTGCCAAGTAGTAGGCAATCCTCTCCCAAAACCTCTTGTCAGTGATCTGCTTCTCAGACCTGACAAGAATCTCCAATTGTTCTTTCTTGTCATGCAGGTTGTCCACCATATAGTTGTAATACTCCTCGGACTGTGTGAACCTAACCAATGCATGCATGTGCCGGTGTAAACTCTCCAGCGCAATGAAGTTCGTGGCAAATCGTGTCGGACCGGGCCTAACAAGATCGTGCCCTCCTGTGTGAGATCTCATGATATGTAGGAGGCGGGGATGCGAATAAATAAAAGATGTGATGGTCTGCACCTGCCTGACAAGTGTAGATACACCCTCCTCTTTGCCTATATCCTCTAATATGAGATCTATAGAATGTGCTGCACAGGGCACCCAGAAGATGTGCTTCCTCTTCTCCATCAACTTCCTCCCAGCCGCCTTATATGATGGTTCGTTGTCAGTGACAACCTGAACCACATTGTCCTCCCCGATCTCCTCCACCACCCCATCCATCAGAGAAAAGATGAAGTCGGCATTTTTAATCTTCCCAGAAGCATCTACCGACTTCAAGAATGTAGTCCCCTCAGAACAGTACACCAAGAAGTTTATCATACTCCTCTTGGTGATACCTGTCCACCCATCGCACATAATTGTGCAACCCCTCTCCTTCCACACCAACTTAAACCCATCCATCCACTCCCTCAACTCCTGGACCTCCTCATCCAAGCCAGCGCCGTATATGTGTCTGGCGCCGGGGCTTGCAAACCGGATCCCGGCCTCACCCACGGCATCCACCATCGTCTGGAAGTAGGGGCTGGTGGCTGCATGTGCTGGGATGCCTACATCAAGTTAAAAAAATTGGGATCGGGCTAAAATTAAGTTTAAGTAAATAAAACACAGATAATGTCAATTTTAATTTAAAAAGTGATACTGCATGTAAAAACCATTTCACAATGTGGCGAACGGCTCTCTTTGCAAATTTGTTCTGTTGCCTTCACCCCTTTCATTGCTGTTTTATCCCCATCCGCCCAAAGACTCTGTTTCCTAAATAAATACTCGTCACTCGGTGTAAATCGAGTGCTGGTAGAAGTGGAACGGCGGTATGGCTCCTGTCTCCTGGGGTCAGTCTCTCGGTCCCGGTCCGGGCAAGCCGATGCTGATCGGCCCAAAGCTGGGTCAACTCTGGACCCAGACCCTCGTGCTCCCCTCCTCCCCTCCTCCTCCTCAGCAAATGCACGCTTGCTAGCGTGCCTAGCACGTCTAAGCTCGGAGTCTGTGGACTCGTCCTCGCTCTCTGGCTCCGGCTCAGCTGGTGCCTTCCCCTTGCCTTTCCCTTTGGAGGTAGGCAAATCGCGATCCCTCCTCCTCTGGAGTAGCTCGTCGTGCAACTCCTCCCTCTGCTCGATCCTAACAGCCCGTTGAGAGGCTCTACCTGTCATGTAGCCTCTCATCTCCTCACTCTTCTCCCTGGGCACCTTGTCACATTTCTTGACATTCCCACCTGTTCCGGCAATATGTTGTTTCAGCCGGAACACCCCCCGTTCATCTCCTTCCCACACCATTTGCACTGTACCCTCTTCCTGACTGGGTCTACCATCTGCCCGTGTTCCCAACCAACGTCGGAAGCACGTGTTGCTGCTGTATCACCTTGATCGGCCATCGCTTATATCTGCAAAAATTGTAAACAATGCACTAAAAATGATTAGATAACATAAAAATTGATTTAGACGTTGTTCGGGAAACAGACAACCCAAGTAACACACCATTCGGTATGTTTAAAGGGTTACGTATTTGCCGGAAACGGTCGTAAATTAGCGTACGGGATATCCGTAATTTTTCCCGTGCAAAATGGACTTAAACGGATAGTTCAAAACTTGGACGGACTTGTTCGGTCGGAAATCACAACGTTTAACGACGCTCGAACTCGTCGGAAACGCGTAAGAATGGACGTACGAAGCTTTCGGCAAAGAAATCTTACCAAAAACCGGTCAAAGATCGAAGAAGAGGTTGATTCGATGCCGGTCCGAGCTTGAATCGGTGGAATCGGCTGAAGGAATCGCTGGAATCGCCGGAATCGCCGCGGGAAGAAGCTAGAATCGCCGGAATCGGTGCTGAATCGCTGGAATCCTTCTGGAATCGGTGCTGGCAGCTCGAATCGACGCCTGGATCGCCGGATCGAAGCTGGAATCGCCGCGGAATCGCCGGAATCAAGCCCTACCGCCGCGGGATCGACGGAATCGACCGCGGCGGTCGATTCCAGCCCTAAAAGGGCCGGAATCGGTTCTATTCCCGGTCCAGAATCGAACCGGGAATCGAACCGGGCCGGTTCAACCGGTCTTCCGAAGGAATCGGTCGGAATCGGTCCTTCCACCAGGTCCTCCGATCCGATTCCGGAATCGGTCGGAATCGGTCCGATTCCACCGATTCCGTAAACCATGCCACCAAGTTTGCCTTCCCAGTGCAAACCATGCACTCCCGCAGCCTTCACAACACCACCCACATGTGGTTCAACAGACTGGCACACTTACACTGCCCCATTTCACATGCACAAGAACTGTCAGTCCATACCTCCTCACTATGCACTCTTGACACCACAAATCCCACTCATTGGAGTTCACCAGATGCTTGTTGTTGCACATGCCAAACTTCGCCCAGTTGTTCATCCCCAGGCTGCTCCCAAGCTGTTCCGGCAACACAACCCCGAGGGCTGCCTGCCTTGCACCTATCCTGCTACCACCTGCATACACCACAGCACCTCCTATCACGAGCAAAATAGCCTCAGCCTACGTTATGTGGTCACTTCCATAACTGAAGCAACAGCAGCTGTCCCTCATGCATCACGTCTTGCAGCAGCACCTGTCAGCTGCAGTGCACACTGCAACTGAGGCCATCCTCATGTGTCTCAGGTACTACAGTGGCACTTTCAGCCATCTCACTTGTGTCCGCTTGTTATGTCCACCACACTAAGGCTCGGCACACGGTAGCAGCATAGTTCAATGCACTAACAGTTGTAACATCAGCTGTGCATGTTGCGTCAGCCTGCATCATCACCCCATCTTGTGAACTTGTGTCATGTCATGAGAAGCATCTGCTAGCTGACCACAATTGCACTAGCCATTGCTCACCAATGCCAACAGCATACATCGTGTCAAGTCTCTTTGCCGCAATTGTGAACCATTGCACCTCTGAGCCAATTGATAACCCTGCACATTGTCTCGAAGTATGTGATGTTCATGCTAGCATTTGGAGCAGATATACCTACTACAAAACGGGCTATCAAGTTAATCGACATGCACCAGCATTTCACCTATGAGATTCAACAGTCATGATGTCTGTTGAGTGTTGACCCCTACAATAATGACTACGTTTAACGAGACTAGATCTATATCTTGTAAGTAATCAACATTTCGAGTTTGAAATCAACTTACTTAAGTTTTTTCCTTGCAACAATGTATTTTTCAGATGAATTTATAAATTACATTTCATAAATAGATAAGATCTCAAGATCCTAACCAAGTCAGTTGTATCAATGATAAAGAGAAAAAAAAATTGATCAAAGAAAGTGACATTAAAGAAAGGTGGCAAAGTTATTTTGATACTCTTTTCGATAACAACTTTGCTAGAAACATATAAAACATAGATAATGTAACAAAACTTAATATAAATTATACTAGAAGAACAAAATTTTCAAAAGTTAAAAAGTATTGAAGATGATGAAAACAGACAAGGCATGTGGCCCTGATAACATCCCAGTTTAATTATAAAAATGTTTAGAAAATTTAAGAGTCAAATGGTTAACTTGACTTTTTAACAATTTGTTTTGTTTTCCTTTCCACATTCTCCTTGTCAATGTTAGACCAGGATTTAACCCATGGAATCAGCCAATCCCAGCCACCTCACATGTGCCACCCTTATTCTTGACTGGTTCCACCTTGTACGTATTATCTACATCTCATCCTATCCTAAAGGGATGGTCACCTGCACTAGCTGTTGCCATGATGGTTGAAAATTTTCTTGATTTTTTAATGGTCAATAAATTCCTTGATTAATGTGCCAAATTTGGTTAGAATGCATGACAAGTCATGGTGACTTCAATGTAGTAAGAAAAACAAGGTGATGAGCTAAACCAGGTGGACTAGACCTTGGAAATGAATTTGTTCAATGATTGGGTGAACGATTGTGGCCTCTTGGAGCTTTGTGATGTGCAGCTTCAATTCACTTGGTCAAATGTTTTATCAAAGTCCAAACTTGATAGATTTTTTGTGCCCACGTATTCTGTGGACGTACTTGGAGTTCCTGAGCTTTTTCATCTTCTGAGAGTGGTCACAGACCATTTCTCTGTTGGCATTTTACATGGGTCTTCATCTACATCTTTCAAGAGAAAGTTCCATTTTGAAATGGCATGGTGCAGAGATCCCACTTTTTTGGATCATATGCAGGTAGGGTGGAATGACAGATGTAAACCTACAGCTACCATGAAGTTTGTCGGCCAACTGAAACATGTACGTAAGCACCTCCAAAGATGAATAGATTCCACGTCTAAGCAGTCGGCAATAGAAAAAGGAATGGATGGCCGTAAAGAACATGTACAATGAATGAAGTTTCAAAAAGGAAATAAAATAGAAACAAAGATCTAAAGAATTATGGTTAAAAGAATAAGACAAGAATACCAAGTTATTTTATACTCAAGCTACAATCAAGAATAGGCGAAACACATTGCTCACAGTGTGTTGAAGGGTGTCAGAAGGGAGGGACTGATCAAATTGGCTAGGCAGTAGCTGCTTTTGAGGATTTGTTTGGTGGTAGTTCAAGACTGTCCAGAACCTGGAGTCTGGACGTCACTAGCAAATTGTCAAAGGATGACGCACTTTCTCTTGCATAGACTTTTAGAAGGGGAGGTGCTCGGTGCAATTCAATCTCTAGATCCCTTTAAGGCCCCTGGGCCAAATTGTCTCTCTGTACGGTTTTATCAGAAACGTTGGCACATTATCAAAGAGGACTTTATGGCAATGGTGAAGGAGAGAAGAGTTTCTGAGATGCATCAATTTAGCCCTTCTTTGAAATTTGAAAATGACTTTGGAAGTTCAATCTCAACAGCAATTCTCTTTGGAGAAAGATCATTTGCTCTAAGTATGGTTTGGGGGCAATGCTGCTTGGATTCGTGATTTCAGATCGCACTATATAATTTTTGGCATTTGGAAGGGTATCTTGCAAAATCGGGACTTGCTCAAGTCTTCCACAAGTATTGATATAGATAATGGGAGGAATAAACTCTAATGGCAAGATCGCTGGGTAGATGACATTACGCTGGCTGATCGCTTTCCCAGGTTGTTAACAATCGCAGAGGACAAGGGAGTAAAGATGGATCCCTTTGGGATAGCAATGCACCAGAAGAGAAGTGGCTATTTTCATTTAGGGGGAACTTGAAGGAGGAAGAAGTCATTGATCTAACAGGCTTGATGGAACTCTTAAAATGTTTCAGTTGTGGATGCTAAGGAAGGCATGTTATGGTAGCCCAACAAGGACCTTACATTCTCAGTTAAATCTGTCTCTAGGCAGATCTGTTCGGGTGCGAATGTTCGATAGTGTATGGGGTCCAATGATTTCTTTTAATTTCGGAGTGTTTAGTGGATGATTTAAAGAGGCAAGTTAACCATCAAAACTTATGACAGTTTTTGCCAGTCAGATCAGAGAAGTGTGTGTTACGCAGCGATATCTAAAAGATATTAATCATCTCTTTCTTCGCTGTGGTATAGTTAACCACCTATGGTGTGTCCTCTTTGGGAGGTGGAATATCCCTTGGCTGTCACCAGACACTGTTTGTGGGCTGATTCAGCAGTGGTATAAAAAAAGAAGTGGGATGTAGACCTTGCCTTGTGGAACCTATCTTTGGCAGATTTGTTGTGGTCTATCTAGAGGGGCGAGGAACAGGAGGATTTTCTAGGAACAGTTTAAAAGTTCAACAGCTAACTTACGGTTACAACAGGCTGCTACATTTGTAAAGGAGTGGTTCTTCACTTTCATGAGGCGTTGTTTGGATCCTTCTATTTTCAGGGACAGATTTTTGATGTGGAAGTGCTTCTGTTACTAGTAGCCACCAAAATTTTATCCTCTTCATAGTGATTTTGGTTGGCACACTTTGTTGTGCTCTGTCATTGTCATCTGTTGCTGCTTTATCTTAATGAATTGTGACTTTTGTCACCTTCAAAAAATTATTGTATGTACCAACCAAAAATCATGAACATTTTAAAAAAAATACATACACCAATAACTGAGATTGACAAGTTCTTGCATTTGCATAATGCAATAAATAACTTCACCGAGGGATTCCTTTTGCAATGTTTAAAGCAAAATACAAGAAGTCAATGCATTGAGCCTTAACTTGACAAATGCTAGTGATTGTCACTCATACAACTGTATCTATAAAGTTTTAGGAAGGTTGAGCTCACAAAAGGTTAAATTAGCCGATCTAAATCAGAATTGGTCGATTCTTGAATTCAATCCACTAGTTGGACAACCGATCCAAGATCAATTCACTGAAGAATCAGCTTGGAATGAAAGAATCAGCCCTAGATCAGCCGATTCTTCAAAAATGGATCGAGAATTGACTGATCCAAGCCCATTTTCCGGGAAACCAAAAAGATTGGAATCGGGTCCGAGTTCGATTCCAGACCCAATTTCAATCCAATTTCCCCCAATAAGAAAAAAAATCGAGCGATTCTTTCCTCCCCTCCCCGATTCCTCCTAATTTCCCCTCCCTCCTGCAGCCCTCTCCCAATATAGGGCTCACCCTTCTTCCGATGGTCGCTCCGGCCTTCCCTCTAACGAAGATCGATCCCCCCCCCATTTTGGTGTGTTTTACCAATTTTTCACCCCTCTCCTCTTCTCCCCAGATATGGGATTCCCCTAAAGGGAAACCTTCAACATCCCTAGGAAGGGGGGATTAGTCACCCAATCACCCTTTGGGTGACTATGTAGGTCCCTACATAGTTGGGTGACTTGTTCGATTTCTTCCTCTCTCGACCCTTAGAAGCTAAAACCAAATCCTTGTTTGGACCATCCAATCGTCTTGCCACTGTTAGAAGTTAAAACCAAATCCTTATTTAATATAAATTATATTTTTGTCTGTTTAAGAGCACGATGCCCCTGCACATCATGACATTGGATAACAACACAAACACATGTTAGATGTTGATAAAAAGATGGTAAAATGTAAGTGATGTGAGAAAGAAATGAATAGAGATGTTTACCATGTCGAACAACACAATGGTGGAGTGAGTGAGAATGTCAAAAAATGTGACAAAGTACGGCAGAGTTGAAAAAAGAGATGAGGGCATATATAACGAAGAGAGCATCACATAATGAGATACAAATTGAACAAAAAATTGACCTGCATGAATGGTTGCTCGGATGTCGAGACACAAATCTCATGTCCAAAAGTCGAAAAAAAGAAAAATCACATGCTCACATTGAGGTGTCTCCATCAAGTTCAGATAATCAAGAGTATGCAAAAGTAAAAAGAGTAATAAGGACCAATAGGATTCAGGCCCTCGAAAATACGAATATGAGAAAGAAAGCAAGAAAATATACTGTCAAATGGTCGGGTGGAAGGTATTCGCCCTACACCTCTATCAAGCAGAAAGAGTGAGTGCCATCGATCACAGCCAGTTCGCCTGATAACTACATCCATGTATAGACAGAGTGACAAAGATCAAAGAATGATCAACTAGGCCTTGAAAAGAGTTAAGACTATGACTGTGGCGGCAAAGAAGACAATTAAACAAATTTTTAAATAATTTTTACATACAAATATATAAAAGTTTAACTTACTTTAAATATGACTTACATCTTTTTAAAACAAACATTAATAAGTATATCTGATTTTTCTTGATGTAGGTGTCCCAGCCATTACAACCAAGAGTCCATTTTTTTAGATGATAATTAATGCTATCATTGAGGGTGGATTGGGATTAAAAGTTTCAAATTCAAAATACATCTATAAGGGTAAATTAGATTCAGATATCGATAAGTTGACTTCTGATGTAACCTCAAATATCTAAAAAAGAAAGATTTCTTTCTCTTTGTTTTGGAAATTCATTTTTCTTTTTGAATTTGAATTGATTTGATTAGACCTTAGCATTGACTTCTTTAGGAAAATAGATGGTATTCCGTAAAAGTATTAACTAGGGTCAAAATTATATGTTGAGGTTTTAGGTTCTTTGAAAATTGATTTTTGACCTCTCCCCGTCGGATGGTGCGAAGATCCGACGTTAATTACATCGAGATTTCTCGAATATCCTTGATTATCGTCATAGCAATCCATGGAGTAGAAGACATGCATCCATAAAATAAGCATTCACACATAGGAGAAAACAATCCCATGAATTTGATGGAAGGCAAGCACTTAATTTGGTTTTGAATTTGATTTGAATTGAATTGATTAAAATTGATTTTGAGTTAAATTGGTTTGATTAATTTAAGTTGAATTGAATTGATTAATTTGAATTGTTTTGAATTTAGTTTGAGTTGAGTTCAATTTTATTGTTTGAAATTTGGATTTGGTGTGTGAGTTTTAATTTGATTTGAATTTAATTCGAGTTGATTAATTGGTTTAAGTTTGTTTGGAATGAATTTGTTTGGAATTGATTTTGAATTTTGGCTTGTTTGCTTAATTTGGATTTTATTAAGTTTGAGTTGGATTTAATTGGGAGTTGATTCAGGTTGATTGGATTTGGGGGATTTGATCCGAGTTTGATTTGAAAAATTGAATTGAGTTTATTTGATCAATTATGTTTTATTCAGATTCTGCTTTATGCAATTAAGACTTGAATTCATATACAGATTTTACTGTTTTGAATTGATCATGTTTGAGCTTGACGGGTGGCCAGATTTGAGTTGGTTTTGGTTCAGAAGTTCAGCTTGTTCACAGATTTGGTTCATTTATGAATTTTTGATTGGCTTGGAATTGTTTGATTTTGGACATTATTTGAAGATTTAGATTTCAGATTCTAGACTTTACAGATTCTGGGGTTTACAGTTTTCCAGATTTACAAGTTTGCTTGGATTCCGGATTCTTCTTATCTTTGGATAGACATTCAGATTTAAATCCTTGGAGCTCAGATTTTTTGAATTAGAAACTGCAGATTTTTAGATTTTCAATTTCAGATCTGGGTGGAGTTTTATGTTCAAACGGTTGGAAATGACATGGATTTAGTCTTGGGTGTTTTGATTTCTGGTTTCTGTTTCAAAATAGATTTTCAGATCTTCAAACTCCAGGATTCTTAATTTCAGATTTTATGTTTCAGTATTCAGTTTCAGAACTCCAGCTCTTGGGTTTTTGATTTTAAATGTGCAGGTTTCGGATTTCAGACTTATATGCTTTAAGTCCAGAATTCAAATTTTTAAATGCTTCAGATTTTTTGTATGTTTCAGATTCTGGAGATGTGGAGTTCAGATTCAGATTTTTTTCTTCAATTTTCAGGGTTTCAATTGCAGATTTTGTGTTTTAAGTTCAGAGATTTTTATTTCGATTTTACAGGTTCGGTTTCAGATTTCAGATTTTTATAGTTTTCAAATTTCTCTTGTCTTGCCTTCCAAGTGTTTCATGTGATTGCTCTCTCCTTGTAGCATCAACATGTGCACCGAATATGAATTTTCATTTGTTTTTCTCAACATGAGACATGATTTACAACTTGACCAGCAATCCGGTCTCTTGAGTTCTTGATGAACTTGTCGATTCATGGGCGGCATGTACCCGGTCTTGATAGACTTATGGGCATCCCCTACTGCTTTGAGATTGAAAATACCCGGCTTTTGACAAGCTCATGGGCAATCAACTCACTGATTTGAGATTGAGCACGCCCGGCTTTTGATAAGCTTGTGGGGACTCATCTCATTGTCTGAACCTCATTAGCTCATAGTTTGGCATATCGGCATGTTGATATGCACAGCCATCCCATGGCATAATGGGTAAGTACCTCCCTCTTGGGGCATGGTAAGGCATTGGGGTCTTTTCAATGACCTTTGTATGTCCACCATAAAGGGTCAAGGGACATGCTTAAAGCCGGCCCGTTGCTTTCCCTATTTGTTTTGAATTCTTTTAAATTCAGCCAAGACCATGAGGCGGGTTTTTAGCCGGCCGGATGCTCGTCTCGGTGTTGATTAATTAAGTGAATTGTTATTTAATTTTTGTTTATTGTTTATTTTATTTTATTTTTTTTGATTTATGGGTCAAGAGGCGTACTTGAAGCCGGCCTATTGCTTTCCCATTTCTTTTGATTCTTTTAAATTATGCCGAGACCATGTGGCGGGTTTTTAGCCGGCCAGATGTTCGCCTCGGTTTGTTTAATTAGTTAATGAATTTTTATTTAAATTTTCATTTGATTATGTATTTTAAAAGAGAGATTATTTTTTTTCTGTCTACATGCTTCAAACTAATGGGCCCGGCCCATCTCCTTTTCCTTGCGCGCCCGCTGGCTGGTCCAACGGGTTCTATTTTTTTTTTAAACCCTTTTCATAGGTGGGCCTCACAGCTATTTTGACCAGGCCGGTCAACAGCTTCTCCCCCCCCCCCCCGCGAGCGCGGCTTGGCCGCTGCTTCGCGCGCACGCGCGCGGCAGGCGCTGTTTGTTTTTTTTCTTTTCTTTTCTTTTTCTCCTGTGGGCCCCGCTCAATTTTGACCCGCGGGTCAAAATCGGCCGCTGCGCCTCCCCTTTGCTCCTCTTATCTGCCAAGTGGACTAAAGTTTGGAAAAAAATAATCCCGGCGCTCCCCTTTGCTCCCCCCGACCAGACGATGGCAGTGGCGGGGCTCTCCGGCGGCAGCGGTTGAAGGCGGAGGCTCCGGGCTTCTCCGGCGGCAGCGGAGGAAGGGACAGGGTGCTCTGGGCTCCTCCAACGGCGGAAGAGGCTGCTCAAGACTCTAACGGCGGCGCTGGATCTTACCGGCGGTGGTTGGACACTTGACGGACTTCTGGCGGCAGCTTCCGGCGGTCTCCCAGCTTCTCCCAGCTCCGAGGACGATAGAGGAACTCCCGGCGGCCTCCTACGGCGGTGAGGGAACAACCGGACGGTACTCCTCCCTCTCTATCTCCCTCTTCTCAGCCTCTCTCTCTCTGTTTGTCGAGCTCTCTGGGGGTGTTCGCGCAGCCTGCTCAGCCAAGGAGAAGGCCGGGTTTTTATAGGCTTCTACCGTATCCCTCCTCCACTGGGAACCTACCGAAAATAGAGGTTGCGGCTCCGAGAAGGACTCGGGACAACCCCAAAACTTGCGGGATCGACTTGCCCTCTATGTTATCCTGTTATCCTCTATCGGCTTCTCACGGCAATCTCCCGCTGCCGTTAGAGTCCAGCTGGGAGTTGGCTTCCTCCCCTTGCTCTCGACAGTTTCTCTCCATTATTTTTTCATTCATCATTTCATTTTCTTCTTCTTTTTTTTGCGTGGGCTCCTCTTGAATGGGCCCGTCGTAGAGAAAGTGATCTTCGTGGGCTGTCAATTGCTGGTTTCATGCACTGTTGGCCTGATCAGGCTATTCTAGGCTTCGATTACTTAACTTGTTCCCCAACCGACCATCCTTTAGCTGTTGGCCTGTTTTCTCTTTTTTCTCTTTTTTTTAAAAAAAATTTTCGGTTACAACAACTTCGTAAATAGATAAATTCAAGACAATATGAAATGAAAAGGGATACACTGTAATGTGCGATAGATGGATAGGAATCACAAAGAGATCGATGATTAATTTTCATATCTACTTTTCTGAGGAAAACACATTCTTAAAGAGTATAGATGCATCGGGCAAGGTAAAAAAATATTGACTATTTGTTTAGTCTCATTAACATGGTGGTCAAAGAAATAGGTGAAGACAACATTATGCAGTTTGTCACTGACAACGAACCATCTTATAAAAATGTAAGGAAGATGATAACGGATACCAGACCACACTTGTTTTGAGTGCCATGTGATGCATGCTTCATAGGTTTGATGTTGGAGAACATTGAAAACGAGCCACCTGTCAGGTCCTTGGTGAGTCAAGGACAAATGGTTACATCATTTATATACGGGAATCATATACTTCTGCACATAATGAGAGAGCATAATAATGATCGTGATCTAGTACAACCTAAATAGTGAGGACACTAGACGTTGGCCACGATTTAGTCAAGTTTATAGTCGACGCAGGAGGAATATGGGGTCTATTTGGCTTGGAGACAATTATCTCTATTTTGTTTAGTCAGGTTATTTTTTTTAGAATTTTCTAAGGTGTCTACGTAATTTTTGGACACTTTAGAAATTTCTTATGCATTTTATTCATTTTTTAGCTTTATTTCTGAATTTCTGGTGTAAATAGGAGGGCCGGATCCTATTTAAAGGACTGGACCCCTCCCATTAGGCGCATGATATACTTTGAAATTGAAATGAGCCCGTTGAGATGTTTTCACCCGATTTTGCCCCGTGCGACTGACTTAACCCGCAAGGGTTTTTCTCTCTCCCCTGTCTTCATTCGCGAGCAGTTGGCCCGCGATTCTCTCCCGGCGGCAGACGGCTGGTCTTCACGTGGGAGCTTCTTCCACCGGCGAACCCTAGCGCATTCGACTACTTCCTGATCTCCTTCCTCCCTTGGAGAGCATGACGAGTTCCTCTGGAGAGTTCGTTTACCCCCTTGCTCGGATCTGCTGGTTTGTCTTGAATCTCATTTCCGTTGGATCGACCTTCTGACCTATACGGATGTTCTTTCCTCCTCTGTATCTTGAAGATAGCTCGTCTTCTCTTCCACTTCGTCCTCTTGAGGATAGCTCGTCCTTCCTTCTGTTTCTACCTCTGGAGATAGTTCGTTTCCATTTTTCCTTCTTCTGGATCTGTACCTGGCGACTCTTCTCCACTCGCCTGGACTTTTTCTTCTTGGCTCTGCTATGAGTTGCTTCGACGTTGGCATTACTGGCAGCCGAGGTTCTTTTTTTTCTGGCTGGATATTGAATCACGACGTTGCCTCTTGTTGACTGAGGGAAGCATGGTTTCCGTCCGCGGAAGCTTCTGAATATTCTCTACTCCGAGGTCTGTGACCTATGACGATGAGATCTACGTCTTGATATTGGTTAGACTTCCTCGATCTCTTGAATATGTTTATGAAAAAGAATGGTGCTATGACTGTGAGTGCGTCCTCCCACTCATTGTAGTCCCGCATATACGATTCTATATCATGGTAGATATAACTGAATCGAACAGATACTCTCTTGTTCTTTGAATCTGGTTGGAGGATATTGGTTGACTTCCGGATCTGGAATAGTTTTGCAAATACTATCTCCAGTATTTCGATCCATTGACTTACTGTTGTCAAAAGCTGAACAAAGGTTAATCGATGTGCTCTATTCCGATAGTGACTTCGTCTTCTGGTTGATTCAGTATTTTCCGTCTGAGTTGAGTTCTTGTTTCTATCAAATGTGGGAAACCGAGGGTGTCCAGATCGACTATTTGAGCTGATGTGGGATTTAAGTCCTGATGAGAACAGCTCCTCTCTTCTAGTCTCGGCTACATTTCTCCGAAACCAATTAACTACAGTTTTGGCTTGCTGATTCTTCCCGGTTCGAGGTACTGGTCCTTCTCCAGACCAAGAACAGAACTCTTCCGGATCTGGATACTGTTTACTGCTGTGTTACATTTTGACAGTTTATGGGAAGCGAGACTGGTCCTTGCTCCAGTCTGAATCCAGCATTTCTTTATTTTGCTGATCTTTGTGGAATCATATGGGCAGGCACTATTGATGTTGTTTCTTTGTCATACGATGACTGTTGAGACTGGTCCACTTCCAGTCACGTTATAGTCAACTGCTGATTCCTTGAAGTTTTCTGGTTCTGAGCTCGGTTCATTTCATTAAAAACCGTATACAGTGGTTAGTTTAACCTCAGTTCAGCTGTCGGCAACAATTAGTCAGAGTAATTGGCAGAAAGGAGAATGAATCTGCCTACATTAATCGATGTTGAAAATGATGTGGACCAGTGATTCCCCTGATGCCTTGGTAGCTTCTTAAAGTTGCCGGTAGTGAGCTTAGTTCTCCACAGGGATAGAATCAAATTAATCATGGTCTCCTGATTCCTAGGCTGTGAGGAGTTAGTTTTCTGAGCCTACGTATCTGACGGTAAACATTGTTGGAAAAGTCCAGATTGCTGCCAAGTATCCAAGCAGGTGCAGAATATTGGCTTTCTGTCAACCTGAAGATTGGTATTCCTTTGAACAATTTTTGTAGACCTTTTACCACCCTGTGAGGTGTGGGTCAGCATTTGGTTTTGTACTTATTTGATAAATCCATTGTAATTAGAAGGGAATACCAATCTCTCAGCCGAAGATTGTCTTCCCCACACTCCGGTGTGGAGGTACTTTCTGTTTACTCTTCCTTGTATGGTTTTAATTCTGTTTTTCTATTATCTACATCAAGATGCCATGCCTGGTGCGATTTAGGTCCTAGCTATTAGCATAATTGCTGTTGGTCTTTGGCGAGATCATTAGAGTGGACCTAATTCAGATAACTAAAATCGGTCATGTTAGCTGTTAGAACCGAATTTCAAAATCTAACAAGGTTTTCAAAACTGGCATCTTCTCCTCTATTCTTCTTCCTCTTCTGATTCAATAAAAGAGAAAGCAACTTAAGTGGATAATTTCTTAATTAGATTACTCTAAAAATTGAAGGACCTAGAACTAATTGTGGGAGTCAGAATTTCTTTGTGGGTTAATAGCCTCAATTTTAGTTCTGTCCCGCATCACTAAACCCATTAGATTTACCACATATTTCATTGTGTTAGAGTTTGCACAAACACTATCATGACTTGAACAGATTCATATTGTCATCCCAGAACATCAATCACATGACTAAGCTATAATTCAATATTCCACAATTTAATATCCTAACAAAGATAAAGCATCTAATTGAAGACAACCGATGGTGGGAGAGAATTCAATATTACTTGTCTATGATAAAATCGCTCGAAGAAGTGTTAAAATTGGTTGATTCAAATGATAAAATCAAATTGGATACTAGTACGATGCAATGGATAAAGCAAAGATGAAAATAAAAAAAAACATTCAAAAGATTATAAGAAATGATAAAAGATTATTGATAACAAATGAAACAAGACACTACACCATGATATCCACGCAATAGATATTTACTTATTGTTGTATTTCATTTAAATGTTATAGTAATATATTAATAGTTGAATAAAAATTATGGCAAAGCATTTTTTGTACCCAAGAAAATAATACAACAGATACGTATGCAATGATACAAAGGTTGTGCGTGGTACGTTGTCAGTGATACAACATTTGTGTATGAGTCAACATGACAGAACAAAAATCGAAATTGAAGTGAGGTGTTGTTTACTTATAAAGTATGAACAAATATGCAATTATGTAGCAAATGCCTTATTTATATTTCATATACTATTTCAAATAACATCACATAAGCGAAGAATTGGAGTGTACGAAGATCTAAAGTTATGATATTCATATAACAAAGTTTCTCGTAATACGTCAGTGACAACACTTGGTACATGTTAAACATTATTTTAAGTGTTGTTTATTTACTATAATACCCATCTTTTTTATAGTTGAGTGGTGAATTCTAGTGAACAACAAATCCGGATGGAATCTACTTGCCACTATTACAATATGAGTATTGAAACAAAGCACTAGTTCATCGCAATGTGAGGAATTGGAGCACATTCAACCTGATATACACAAAAAAGGAAAAAAATAAAAGTGAAAGATTGAAAAAGTAGTGTTTTGTCCTTACAGTATGCAGTTAAGAATCAAGAACATTAAGAACCGATAAACAATATATGAAGAAAAGCTTGCAAGATTTACAAGTGATCCTTACGAGCAAAGACACAATGCAAGTGGAAGGATTGTCACATAATGAAATACCTCTTACAAGAAGAACATTCACTTTTAGTATAGATGGATAAGAAGGATGCCAAACCAGCTACATAGTTTAACCCCAATGATCACGCATAGACCAGAGGAGAGCTTGACAAAGTAATCGGTGACGATGAATAGATGCAAGAGGAAAACAAAATACTTAAATTCCTTGTACAACTCCAATCCACAATCCACCTCACAACAAAGCTCCAAGCCAACTCCAACCACAGCTCCATGTCCGACTTCTCCTGCCACTTCAGTTGTAGGTCCTTCTACTACCCAAAAGAGTTCACAAAGAAAGAGAAAGATTCACAAGGATTCAAATTGTTAAAAAATGTTTATCAACACAGTGTTGGCCACTATACATAAGAAGAAGAAATGGGGAGGAGGAGGAAGCTAATTTCCAAGCGACGACTTATAAGAACCACAGATAGTACCCAAATATCTTCCTTAGATGATGATGAGGAAGAGTTCATTCAACCTACACAATAGCAAAATGTTGGTGGTTCAGGGGAAAAGAGGAGGTGGAGGAGGAAAAGGTGGTTCCGAATCCAACAAAGCACATACGAGTGGAACAGTGTCTGATGATTTAGGTCACAGACAAGATTCAAGTGAAAGAAGTCACCGTCCGGATCAAATGGATTTTTTTATGAGCATGTGACAACAAATCATCCAGAACGTATTTCAGACTTAGAGCCATGTTATACACCCCCCACATCAAGCATATGATAGTGTATATGATTTTAGTCAAATGGCCGAATCATTATTTTCAAATGAATACGGGCCAATCAAAACTGATATATTACAATGAAGTATCCAGGAGAATAAGAATCAGAAGAACGAGAACTATGAAAGCTAATACCATAAATATTGGTGATACTAAGATATATTTTGTATTGCACATAAATTGTACCATTTTTAAATTGAATTGAATATTAGTGTTATTTTATATTCACTTGTGTTAAAATATGTCATAGTCACATATGTTAGATTTCACATATATAATTTTAACAATTTTTAGGGTTTCCATATTTTTTTAGGATCTATCGTAATTTTTTCAATTTTTTGAAATTAAAAAATTAAAAAAATCCCAATTGAGACAGATTCTGAATCAGATTTCTCATGGAGAATCGATCTGGATCGAATCAACACGAGCCAATCCTAGCCCTGATTCTGATCTGGCGAATCTTGGTTGGGATGGGTCAGTTTGCAATATGGCAGAAATTCTCTTGGTCATGTTCTTCTATAGCAAGATCTTTCATTTTCTTTAGTATAGCTGGATTTTTTTGTATATGCATTCTTCATACACAAATGTTTCTTTTTAGTATACCAGTACGTTTGCCTAGTTCTTAGAAATGGAGAGAGAGAGAGAGAGAGAGAGAGAGAGAGAGAGATTAGTAAGTGCTAAAACTATTACAAGTATGAATAGTGAATCTGTACAAAATGAATTCCTCCTGTGCAAATACATCCTCCACATATAGAATTGTAAAAACAAGGGTATTAAATTTTTGATATAGCATCAATGCCCTCATTTTCAGTTAAGCACCCTCCTTTGTGCAGGTGAGAGAGGAATCCCACTTAACGGACTTCGCTGATGTCAGAACGGTCTATAATTGCTATAAATAGTAACAGATCAGGCATGATTGGTAGCGGGCTATGTCCTTGCAGTAGTTTCTTCCCGGTAGCCTGATACTAATCAGACAGAAAGATTGCAACTATAACACAGAGAAAAAAAAATGTAAGCTTTTCGGTTGAGCCTGCAGGTAACGACACCAAATATAGCTATAACAGTTAGAGAAAGTGTGGGTATTATGCTATCCTCACGATCAAGGTCATAATTGAGAAGTTGCTCAAGGAGAAGGAGACGAGTGGATGAAACAGAAACATGCAACCAAGAATAAGGCATTTGAAGCGTACTGTTCAACTGCAGATTGGACATCCTTCTTCTCGATCTTCCCTCCAACGCCGGAAGCCAGATCAAGAGCTCCAGTTCTCGACATTTTCCAGTTTTTACTCGATAGGTAGGCTCTGGAACTCCAACAGAAAAGAAACAAAAAAAATGACCGGATCTGCTGTGAAAATTTTTAACACACAAATAGCGGAAAACAAACAGAAATAATACGAGGGGAATAAGAGAGGTCGCGTTTATTTCCCCGGATCGCGTCTTCAACAGAATAAAAATGTCATCATCTCGGACGAAAGAATGAAATTAATCATTGCAAACATCGGACAGAGAAGTACAAGATAAAGAAAAAAGTTGGTCCCCGCATAATACGTAAACATGGCAAGAACCTAGGAACAAATGACGATACAGAAGGTGAAGTGGCACAGCCATCATGCTGCATTGCAGATTTGCCACGACAGGTACAGAAGCAAAGAGAAATAAACAGCTAGCCAAAAATCTGTTGTCCGACAAGAGGAAGCAAACCGCGCAAGGGGGTCCTGGAGCAGCATTCCGGTCCTTGGTCGACGAGAAAAACCAAGGCGTGGAGAAAAGAAAAACCAGAAAGGAGAAAATGTCCTGGAATCGGCATTCGAGCGCAGCACTATCCTCGTGTGCAATGAGGCGAAATCGAGGGAGTAGAGGGGGAGGAGAAGCGTACCGTGTGAAATTCCAAAACTGCACGTGCGTTTTTTGAATTTCGCGTGGTATCAGAGTTGATCAGGTCGTAGACTCTGTCCTCCGATGGATTTGTCCCTATTTTCGTTCGATCCTGCCCGGTGTATTCCCATTGTAGCTCTGACGGTGATGACTGATCGAGAGGGAAAGTGTTGAAGAGTGAAAGAATATTTCATTCTTTTATCATAATCTGAACCTGAGTCTCCTAAGTGCACGTGAGTTTTTTGAATTTCACGTACGGAGCGACGCAAAAAGGTCCGCAGGCGATGGAGTACGGCGGTGGAAGGATGCCAGAAGAGCAATGGCGACTGTGGTCCGTGGCGGGCAAGAGACGTCTAAATACTGCAGAATGCGGAGAAAGTAGCCATCGGTCGGCGTGCATCCGTCGTTCCTCCGTCTAAGCCCACGCGCAGTGCTTCGTAACGTATTATTTACATAGGAAAAATGCTTCTTAGATATGACTAAGAGATATACACCGCAATTTATAAATAAAAATTTTAGTTAAATCAAATAAAACTAAATGACAGTTTAAGTTCTATAAAAATGTTGCCTACGAAAAAATATTCTATAAACACAAAGAGAGGTCGAAAAGTGTGATATTTTTTATCTAGGAAACAGAAGTGGACAAACTCTTGTCATCAAATCTATCTTTTGAAATGTTAAAAATTTTTAACAACACCTAGACATGTGTGTGAAAATAAGAAGATATGTGGTTAAGCGATAATTAATTCTTGTTACGAAAATAAGTATTATTTTATAACCAACCTCATTAAGAGGCGTTTGCGATCGTTATAAAATAAATTTTATAAAAAGTTTTCTCAGATAAAAAGGGACGAGACTTTTTCCGTGATTTCTCACCTTTTACGTCATATATAATTTTTACTAGTTTATTATCATATTTAACCAAACAGAAATTAAATTTTATTTTTGATATATTTTTTATCAAAAGTCTAAGATTTATTGTGTACTCGTACGTCGTAAGATATTTGAGTAAACAAACGGTAAGCAAAACAACACAGATAAATGTTTCAGGTTCTTACATATAATTTGCATATTCCGTGAATAAAAAATTCAAGAGCTAATTTGTAACGTTCATTTTTTTTATATATAGGTTAAAGATATTTTAAATTAATTTTTATGAGCATTTTATTGTTATTTAAACCCTTCCCCATTTATCCTCCATTTTTACTAATTTTTTTCCCCTCTCCGTACCCTAGTTTGATCGTCGCCGTCTTCCCCTCGCGAAACCGTCTCCGCCTTCGCGAGCAGCGCCGTTCGGCCGCCTCGTTCCTCCCTCCCTCCGTCGCCGCTGTTTCTCTCTGTGCGACGTCTCCGCCGAGCGCCTCCGTCGCCGACGTCACCCTCGACGTCCGCTGCCCCGCCCGCGCGTGCGCGTTGCCTCGCGCCGCCCCCGGTCAACGCCTTCGCGCGACCGCCCCCGCCCTCGCGCAGCCGGACGCCGCCGCCGCCGCGGTGCCAGCTCGGCGCTACCCCGGTCAAAGCGCGCCTCCGCGTGACCGCCCCCCCTCTCCCGGTCAACGCCCTCGCGGCCACCGCGCTCAGCGCGCGGCCTCCCGCCCACCGTGCGCCCCCTGGCCGCGGTACGCCCGCCGTGCGCCGCCCCTACCAGCCGCCGTAAACTCTCTCTCCTACCCTATCCCCCTCACTCTTCTATCTATTGTCATATCATATCATTATGCTCTTCAATTATTTTTCTAAATTTTTCCCTTGATCCAACAGTTCATATTTCCTTGTGTATACTTTTTTTTCAGCAACCTAAGTGGTGAGAATTAACCATTTTCGATCGGTTCAAGCGGTACATTGCGTAGCCGACATTTGATACCCTTTTCGGTCGCCGATTCTCGAGTTCCGTAACGCCGATCAAGTAGGCATCCTTGACGTGTCTATTAATTATCATTAAATTTCTACTTAATCCTCCATGACTTGTAGTGATTATTATTGAGTTAATTAGCCGGTTTAGTGTTGTATGTCGTGATTAACTAGCATGGTTAGTCTACTTGTTCTATGTTGTGCATAATAGGGCTCTTGTTAGGGAGATTATTATATCATCTTCATCATGATTAATTTAGTAGATTGTTAGTTGATTTTAGTTCTTTTAGTTGGTATGTTTTTAACTACCCTTTTGTTATACGGTTTGAGTTAACTTGTTATATAGGTGTGGTGATAGGTTAATAAGATTAGATAATATTTATCTAGTTTATTCCATCTGTTTTGGATATGTTATTGTCATTAATTTAGGTGATAGGGTCTGATTGGGTATGTTCCTATCATGTTAGTCCTTACTTATTCTTGTCATTTTATGGTTCTAGATCATGCATAGGTGGTTCAGGTGTGGTTGATCATGCTATTTGCATTGGTGGTATGTTTATTCATTGCATGGTATAGTTTATATCATTTGATCTTGCATAAGTGTATCATGGCATGGCATGATTGAGGTGGATGCATGATGCATTGAACTTATGATGAAAACAGCTACACCAGACTAGTTAGTCGTGACCCGAGGGCAGCGGAGGTTAGAACAGTCCGGTGCATCCTTCGATCCCGGATATCGCGGTTTGTCCCTGTGCCACCACTGCCTAGGTGCACTATGGGATTTCGTTTAGCTATATGGTACTGCTATATATGATAGATCTGGTGGTAGCTGGTTGAGGTGGCAAGACGACGCATTCCTTGCTAATAAGAAAGAAAAAAAAAGTGTGGTTCTTATTAGAGGATAGGTGCATCTATGTGAAGGTGGTCTTCATTAGAGGATAGGTGCACTTATTGCATGGTGTGGTATAGGTGGTCTAGAGATGTATTTCATTTTTATCTAAATTGTCATGTTCGGTTGCTTGGTGTATGCATGGTTTGTCCCATTTATAGCATATCATTTTATGGAGCATATAGTAGGTGTTTACGCATGTGTTTTTCTCACCATTTCAGGTCATTTTAAGATGTTTATAGGTGCTGGTTGGTGTGTCTATAGGTGTTGGTTGGCGGTTTAAAATGCGTGGATAAAGTCAAATATTTATTATATTGACTAGTCTATACTTATATAATTGAGTGTAGGTCTGGGTACTTGTTTAATTAACATCTAGGGCCTTTTAGCTATCCGATTTGGCGGATGATGGGGTGTCTACTGAGTCGTCGTACTCATCCCAATCATTTTAACAATTTTTCAGGTAATCAGAGTAGCGCAGCGGAAGCGTGATGGATCGGTTCCCAAGAAGCAAATGGGTGATCATTATGTCTTTAAATGATATTTAGTTTTGTTTAGATTGTAGGGATTGGTGATGTATTAGTAATTGAACTTTTGTGAAATTATGAACTTGGATCTAGTTGTTTTCATTCGTTCCAAACTGATATATTTTAGGGGTTATTTTCCCCGGTTACGTCGTCGGATTATGTTCCGCTGTGCAGGATTAAATCCGGGGCGTGACATAATTCGAATTTAGCTCTTGATTTTATGAGGGAGGAGAAAACTCTAAAAATAAAAATTTCCTTAAACATTATCGACGCGCTGAGAGCAGCAAAATATATATAAGGCGTTAAAGAACGGGGAACATTGCACCGAGGTCCAGATTGGCAGGGCGTCTCTTTTGAGATGAGTCGGCCGGTCATCACTGGTTACCATATTTTGAAGTTGTAATAATGCACAAACTTTTTGTAATATTCAAATAAAAAGCACATATGAAATATTTTCGTAATATTAAAAATAAGTTCATTAGAGAGAGAGAGAGAGAGAGATATCTAATGGACGAGTTTAGACAAATTGGTAAAAAAAAATGTTTGTGTTAAATTAGTTAAATTTTGAAGTGCGCCCATATGCTGAGATTTATGTGGCATCCGAGTCATAACATACAAAATTCAGAAAAAAATAAAACTTTATATTATTATTAATAAAAAAGGAAGCGTCACTATCCAATTCAATTCAGCATTTTTCAAGTCATGGTCTGAATAAAATACGGCTGTTTAGATCTGGACGGGGTTACAATGCCCAGACAACGGAACAAAACATCTAACTTAGTATATAGAAGTGGCGATCCCATTTTTTCGTCCTCCCATGTTTTACCGTCCGATTTCATCGTTTTTTTTTCGACCGTTCGATGGCTCGACTGATTCACGCCTGAGAGCCGTTCAGCGAACGTTCCCCTCCGACCGTCGACCCTCCTCTTCTTTCGCCCTCGCCCTCGCCCCCTCATCCGACGCCGTCCCTCCTCCGCCGTAGCCGCGCCCCCTTCTGCATCCGACGCCGTCCCCTCCTCCGCCGTAGCCGCGCCCCCTTCTGGACGCCGCCCCTCGTCCCCTCCTCCGACGCCGTCCCCTCCTCCGCCGTAGCCGCGCCCCCTTCTGGACGCCCCCTTTGGGAAGGCTGATTCGGGCTTCCGTGTGACGTCCGGCTCCGGATTTTCTTCCTTTCGATTGTAACCCCGAGTTGTCGTTCCCCGCGGATGATTGCAGGGTGGTGCTGGCGCCGATGACCAGATGCAGGGCTATCAACGGCATGCCTCAGCCGGGCATGGTGGAGTACTACAGGCAGCGCGCCACCCCGGGCGGCCTCCTCATCTCCGAAGGCACCGTGGTCTCCTACACCGGCGCGGGGTAAATTGCTTCACTTCTACCCTTCCATTTTGATCCTATAGGCGATTTTGTTCACCATTTTGATCGGGGATGAGGAGTGGTTTTGGTGTATCTGTAGTAATACCTGCCGGGGGTGCCCGCGGGATTCAATATCCCGACTCTGATTTACGTACTAACCATCCGATTTCTACTCCAACCCTACTCTGTTTAAGTATCCACATATGTCCGTCCCCCCAACTGATCTCGTCGGAGCAACGTTGGAGAGCACGCCATAAGGCGTTGGATCTTCTACACAGCAACTTGCATCCTTCGACGCCCCTGCACATATTCAAGGTTCTTCCTTGGAGTAGATACAGCCGGTTGGTACCACATCTTAGATTAAGAGTATCTTGTTTACACAGGTTTAAATTTATGATTTTAGATCATGTAACACTTATATATAGTCATTTTTCTATACTGCAGGCTGTCTTGTTCTCAACTTCTTGATCGGCAGCATCTCTTGAAACATCTGAAGGTGCTCTTTTTTGACTTTAATGTTGATTGTTGTTGATTTTTGTTTTTTTACATTATCCTTTTCATGGGTCTCACTTGAAAACACCAGAGCAATATCTACTTTTCCAGAAGGTTCAAACAAAATAAACTCACATAAAAAACAAATAAAAAGTGCGAACATGTTATATGTTTTAATTAGTGTACTTCAATTTCTCTTCATGTTCTTGTAAGTTTGAGACGTAATACCACGGACAAATGTGCCTTGATCACACTTCTTAAAAAATGTAATCAAGATATGTTAAGACGTTTAACAAATAAGTGTTTCCAACGATCTATAACATTTACTGAACAAAAAAGATCAGTAGCATATTTAAAATTATTGCCATGACATTAACAACCTTGGACAAATGATTGAAAATAAAGTAGTGATGTGCCCAAATGAAATAAGAACATATAAGTGTGTCAAAGAACAATAGCAAAAAGATTTATAATGATTAACATTAAGTTTTGTTACGTCGCATCTCGACTATCCGGGTAGTTTGGAGAAGAGATATCAGAAAAATCTCAAGATATAAGAATTTGGAAATGTCAATTTAAGCATTGCTTAAAAAGGCGCTGCCCTCAGGTGCTGAAGCTTACACCTCAATGAAATGTCATTTCTTATTTGAGTTTTAATCCAAAGTCATTACACCCCAAACACTAAAACTAAATCCATGCAATCCAAAGTTTGGTCCGGACCGTGGGAATCAGAATCTGAAAGTGAAGTCCAAAGGCCTCCAGAATAAAAAAATATTAAAACATCTAAAAGCAAACAAATTTAAACCATTCAGATCCAGGAGACAAGATGTCAAACTTGGAACTTGAAATCGCAAAACAAAAAGAATAAAATTATCCCAATCTGAAACAAAAGAAAGTCAATCAAATCTGGAACCAAGACTGAAATCCCTGAAATAACACCCATGAAATCCAAACCAAAAAATGAATGAATGAATTTTTGATTTAAAATGTGACACATGTCAAAGTATACTGTTTTTTAATCTGACAAAAACTGATTTTTTTTAATCTGGAACTTAAACCAAGAAGAGTTTAAATCTGAAAAATCATCACCCCGGGGACTTAAAATCGAAAACTCATTCCCAAACACCCATATCTGAGATTTTCTCTCAAATTGCAGGTAATGAAAGTTCTCATACTTTTTTTTTTGACTAACGGTGGCCCAGCGGCCAAGCGCCTGCAGCGTAGCAGGCCAGCGGGGGTTCGAACCCCCGCTCGGACCCCACTGGTCACCCCCCCCCCCAGCGGGGGTGCCCGGCTTGTCGCCGCCGAGAGGCGTACCCACGCCCTCCGCCCCCAGGCGGAGGGGAGACGCCAACCGTGCTACGCACAGTCGGCGAAAGTTCTCATACTTGAAACCTTGAAATGTCATATCAGAATTCTTCGGATCAAGAATCAAGAGCACTAACTCTGAAGTTGGAGTTGAATTCCCCAAATCAAACCATCATCAAGTCCCAGAAGAAGTCCTGAAATCTGAAAGTTGCAAGAATCGAAAACAAGAAAAGGGAATCATCATTTGTCAAAATAAACCAAACCCTGCACCTGAAGAGACATCAAATTCTTAATCAAGCCTTGGTTCCGACTAAAAATCCAAGTCAACTCAATCCAAAGTCAAAACATAAAAAAATCAATCAATCAAATTCAAAACAAATCCTCAATCCAAAAAAACCAAGTCTTTTTATGATAAACAACCAATTCAAAACAAACCAAATCCCTAAAAGAATCTTAATCAACTTTGATTAGGTCTAAAATAATTGTAAAGATGAAAGACACTAAGTCTCGACCTTAAAAAATAAATTTCCATAATAAACTCAAATCAAATCAAATCAAACTAAATCTAAAACACTAAGTTTGCATTCTAACAAGTACATGGAGCCGTTGCTCTGAGTGTTTACTTGTTTTGTGAATATTTTCTATTCACGAATTACTATGACGGTTAATCAAAGATGTTTGTAAGGTTATTCAATGTAATTAATATCAATATATTTCAAGTCTGATAGGGAGAGGTCAAAAGTGAATTTTTAAAAATCTTAATAAACCTCAGAAAAATATAAAATATAGTTCAGGTGGTCCAACTGATAGAGTATTCCTTCTGTCTACACTTGGAAGATCCATGGAGCCTACTTTGTATGTTCCTACTTATGTCTTCTCTACTTTGGTACTTTCAACTTCCAAGTCCTTCTGTGCCAGCTGATTATTAACACCTGCATAAGTGATAAATTTAGTTACTGATTTAAGTGCGAGCCTTTGATTCAGTCCAATTCCAACTTTCAAGTTCTCCATCACTCAGACAACCTTCAGACCAATACACTATAAGAACTTTTCTTTTTAATATATCGTTGTTACTGCCTCAGCTTGCTTTAAAAGCAAAACTTGGTTATACTAATATAGTGAAGCTGATAGCCTGATAACAACACATGCTGTGGCTCTTTTCTTTTTATCTGAACTTCTATAAGCACCCATCAGATAATTGTGGGCAAATGTTCTCTTGTGGCCACTGGCTTGACTTCCTTATAAATCCGACGAAGAAAATTGTCTGTTCTTTTTTTTGGATCCATCCGTTTATTATTTTGCTATTTTTATGAAAAATTGTGTTTTCTTTTAGGCAATATTTGAAAGACTTATTTTTAGGTGTTTGGCTGTATAGGCATTAGCTTTCTTCATTGTAAAGCTGATATATGGCATGAAGAAAATAATTGCGAAACCACACATTTTCAATAGTTTATAGTTCTTAGAGAATTTTTTGTGGAGATTAATTTCAACTATGTTGTCAAAAAATTGGCAAGGATGTAGTGTAGCATGCAATTCTATTGAGATTCCACTAAGTATTTTTATGTATTTCTATTAGGGTGATTTTTATTGTCATTTCTGTTGCAGTTGGCACAGAAACTCTATGAAGGGGTTAAGCTCTCAGATGCTGAGGCCACAGGGTTGATAACATATATGCGAATTGATGGACAGCACGTAGGTACCAACTTTGCTAATATTGTTCTCTTCTTTTACACCTTGCATGAGTAGATATTTTGTGTGATACAGGAAATGCATTTTGTTTGATAATACATGTCAGCCTTATCATTTTTTCTGTTAATTTTCATAACAATCATTTTTTTATTTACGTAAAGTTGTGAATTGCAATCATCAAGGCATCTAGGCCTGGCAAATACATGTCCGCTTTCCCTCTTTTTACTGTCGAGTTTCATAAAAATATTCATTTATTATTTTTGTATTTTTTGACTGTTTTCTACACTTTTGCATTCCTTGACCGTCTCATTGTTGTATGTGGGCCATGTCCTTTGGACTCTCAAGTGCTTTTCTGCCTCAATGTTTAATTTTTCAGACCATGTTTATCCACGTAACTTTAATTTCTACATCCAACTTTTAATCACTTTTTTTATAATGGTCAGCAGTCAGTATTCTATTGACGAGTAAAAGTTATGGCGCAATTAAGAAAACTACAAAGACAACAAAAGGGGCAAATAAAGGATGAAACCAGACATTTAACTACCGAGATGATAGAAATGTGTTGGTATTACACAGAAATCTGAGACGTGTAACTTGATAATTAATGAAACAACATATTTTTGTTCATTTGTCACCAATCTTTGTCTGGCACTCTGATTCTCCCATCGTCTTTGGCTTTCAACAGGATATTGTGCTTTGTTTTTCCACTTAGGGTTACATCACTAGCGCCCTCTTGCTGTTTCGCTTTGTTACTTTCTTTATGCACCTTAGTACTCCTTAAGATTGATAATGTTGATAGTTGTCTCTATTATAATTCTATTATTATGCCTTGGGTCTCAGTTCTAACAACTTTAACCGCGACTGGATGTCTCATATATTTTATTTTCTTAGATATCTGATGAAGCTGCAAAAGATGTTCATTCCTTAGTGGTGGAAAGGTGAGACATGTCTTTATATCTCCCAAAACTTAATTGTGATTGCTGTCTTAAAATTTTTTGGTTGCAACCGCTATTTTTTTGGAAGATTGTACTAAAAGGGCCACAGTTTTATGTGAAGAAAGAACAATGTACCAAAAGGAGGATCCAAAGGTGATCAGAGGAAAGAGTAAAACAGCGTACAATATAAGACATGAAGACAAGGAGAAAGCCTTCATGTAGTTAATACTTAAAAAAACAAAAGTAGTGTGTGTTCTTGGAAACTTGAGCAAGCCAAGGTGAGCACAAAGAAACAAAGTAGATGCCTAAAGATGATAAGACAGAGGTGCACCCTCTGTCTTTAGAGACTTAAAGTAGATGTCTAATTATGACATTTTAGTAATATTTTTGCATACAATGATAATAAATAAACGTTTAATTTTTTTTCATTTTAACATTAATCAAAATATATCATTGGATCCGATTTGCATTCATAGTGAATTGAAATTTTGGTGGTTTTGCTATTGAAACTTTCATTACTGTATGCCGTGCCAAGTCGCAACTTGAAGTTGGACAATTTTTCGTCACGAGTTTCGGTAAGAAAGGAAACATCAAGTTGCTTCATGCGTTTGACCAGCCTTTTACTGTGGAAGCGGGGCGCAAGGCAAGTGCTTTTGCTTTTGATCCCATCTGTTTAAATTTAGTTGTTCTTTTTGTTATAGATGATAGATTTAAACTAATATGTTCTTACTTCAGCTGGTTCTTTTTAAAATGCTAAGGCGTGTGATGTCGTTTTTTCACTACCAATGTAATTTATCTCTCATTTTTCTTTTACCCTCTTCTATTGAAAAATGATCTTTAATGTATTTGATTTAGTCTGTTTCTCAATTAACATTAATTCACACTTTTTCTGTTTTAATGACTTTTAATCTATGAAAGAAGCATGATCTCTATGCTTGGTTCTTTTATTGTTATATTTTGTGCTGAGAAGATAACCTGGAAATATTGATGTGTACTTTGGGCGGAGACTGGCCGAAGAGCATATCTGGAACCGTGATTCATCCACCATTGATAGACTGGTGCCTTCTCCAAGCTGGATAGTTAAGGGATGGGAATACGCCGAGGCAGACATTCTGTCAATCGCTGGCATGGATGCTGTAGTATTCATCAGGCTAAATTTTTATTGATGTTGTTTTTTCACTATTAATGTAATTTATCGCTCATTTTCTTTTACCCTCTTCTATTGAAAAATGATCTCTAATGTGTTTGATTTAGTCTGTTTCCCAATTAACATTAATTCACACTTTTCTGTTTTAATGACTATTTATCTATGAAAATTTTTGTTTATCCGAAGAAGTTGAATCGTTAATCAACCAATGTAAATTTAATATATTGCAAAATTTATTCGTTGTATAATTCTCATCGAACTTGATAACAAACGTCCATTTGATTTAAAAATATCTTTAATCTAACGGAACACGTGCGAAGCACGTTAATTTAACTAGTATTAACAAGTATGACTCCTGTCCCTCTTGCTGCTGTGTTTGGAAAGACGTGACCGAGGAACGTGGCTGGCTCGGACAGAACCTTTGGGAATAAAATGAATAAAAATAATAAAATATTTACGTGGATGTTTGGTCGTAGATTGATACTTTGAGTTCTTGTTAAATTTTTATATTTTTATAAAAAAAATTGTTACAAAATATATTCAACCACTATTATCCATGTTTCTTCCTTTTTGTTGTTACAATTTTATATCTCTGACTAATTTAATTTTTATTTTAATACAAATTCTAACATAAAATTATATAAAAATTAGCTGTACAATCAAACACGTTATTACTCGTAGACGTGAATAAGTGGTACTATCTCTATTTTGACCTCGATTTCCACGGGAATTAAAAGATTGTAATTTATATTATGATTAAATCTATGCCATTACATTGTGTTTTCTTTTTTTGTCAGTTGGCCTAGTGACCGAAAACATGTACGATATCGTGTGCAAACAGATGATCGAGTTCTCGCTCAGTTATCACCGGATACTAATCCAGGCGTCGTTTGGTATCGGGATAAAATTGATGGGGATAGGGATAAACCAGTCCTTATGGTTAACCCTATCCTCATCATGTTTGATTTAACTCAGGATAAGTTTAAGGATAATCCTATCCTATGTTTGGTATGTTAACAATAAATTTGAGGATAACCCTATATTTTTATATTTTTATCTTGTTTATATTATCTTATTTTATTATCCATAATATATTTATAAAAATATTAATTAAATTATATATTTATATAATAATTATAAAATATAAATATACATTTAAAGATATAAATAAAATCATTTTAAAAATATGACAGTTATTCGCCCCCCCCGGGAGCTCCGAGCCCCCGCGCGCCCCCCCCCCCTCCCCCGGAGCTCCCGGCGCCCGGGCACCACCGTTCCCCCCGGAGCTCCCAACCCCCGGACACCGCCGTTCGCCCCCCCCCCCCGAGCTTCCAGCCCCCTGGAGCTCCCGCGCGTCCCCCTCCCCCCCCCCGAGCTCGAGCTCCCGGCCCCCCGGACACCGCCGTTCGCCCCCCGGAGCTCCCGGTGCCCCGGGCACCGCCGTTCCCCCCGGAGCTCCCAACCCCCCGACACCGCCGTTCGCCCCCCCCCCCCCGAGCTTCCAGCCCCCCGGAGCTCCCGCGCGTCCCCCCCCCCCCCCCCCCCCCCCCCCCGAGCTCGAGCTCCCGGCCCCCCGGACACCGCCGTCCGCCCCCCCCCCCCCCCGCCGCCGGCGTTCGCGCCCCCGGAGCTTCCAGCCCCCTGGAGCTCCCGCGCCCCCCGAGCTTCCAACCCCCGGAGCTCCCGCACGCCCCCCCTCCGCCTCCCCCACCCCCCCGGAGCTCTCGGGGGTACCAAACAGGGGATTGGGGATAAACCAGGTCTATCCCTGGTTATCCCCATACCAAACAAGGCCTAAGGGTAGCTGGCCCAACCGCCGAAGAAAGATTCGAACGGCCGCCTGAACCAGCGACGTCTGCCCCCTCCCCCCAGATGCCACAAAACAAGTGATACTAATTGACCTAAAGTTGATCAGTATATTGTACTTTCTCTTCTACTTCTTTGTTGGAACTCATACTATAAATAATTAATAAAATATTTTATTATTAAATTTTTGATATAAATATTTAGATTTATTTTTACTTTTATTATATGTATTATTTATTATAACATAAATTTATATATTATTATTTTACTGAAATTGGACAAATATATGTCAAGTTGACTATTCTCTATTCCGATCACAATAGTTCACGGAATACAAAATATATTTGGTATCTATTAAATTTTATAAAAACCGAATTAAATACCAAACTAACAAATAATTTAAAAATGATCTAATAAGTTTTTGACAAATTAATGATTTTAGCTTAAGATGACCGAATAATTTAGTCGTGCGAGTAATATTAAAATCAATTTTTAATGACTAAAAGTCGATGACAGAACCATATATTATCTTTTTTGGGGTTCCGAGAACCATATTTTATAATGTTATATTTCTCACCGTACACCTTTTCTTGATGTGCTCAACCCTCCGATCTCTCGGTTTCTCGCACAGGCTGTGCACTTGCTATAAGCATGAATGTAATTTACGTAATTGAAAATAGTATCAGGCCCTGTGTGATAATAATATTAGACTCTATCGATTTTAAATTTAATATTGGTATAAATTGGCCAGAGTTGCCGTGTTGTAACAATTTTGGTAT
Organism: Cryptocoryne crispatula var. balansae; assembly: GCA_036172225.1. NCBI lineage: Eukaryota > Viridiplantae > Streptophyta > Magnoliopsida > Alismatales > Araceae > Cryptocoryne > Cryptocoryne crispatula. The sequence goes on from CM069934.1 coordinate 12,614,299, forward strand.
TAATAATCTATGTCGTGTTCGTGTTAGATTTGAATATCAAGAATTGCAATATACTAATTTTAATATAGATATTTTCAAGGATCAAAATATCAAATATCATAGTTGATATAAATTAATATTTATATTACATAGCATATTTTGATTGTTCTACGAATTTCAAATTTGATATTTTTGACTATTTATATAAATATCAATTTCAAAATTTATAGTAATAAATATATTTTATATTATTACCAAATATGACCTAACCTCCATAAATATTAATAGTAAAATTAATATAATATTTATATAATGCCCTGAGTTTCATTTTTGATACTGTATATATTAATATTTTTCAAATATTAGAGTATCAATATCAAAATTAATACAAGTTGACACTTGTATTACATAATATACTTTGTTTACATTATAAATTTTAAAATTAATACAATTAACTAAACACCTCTTAATATTTTTTATCAATATCGATTTTAAAATTGATAGCGATAGAGGTACCTAATAGTGTTATCAAACAAGGTGTAAATAGTTGAATATTAAAAGTGGGATGACTGAATTATACATAATATTTTTGTGTTGTTCAAATAAAAACACATATGAAAGACGTTCATAATATTAAAAATAAGTTCCTGAGAGAGAGAGAGAGAGAGAGAGAGAGAGAGAGAGAGAGAGAGAGAGAGAGAGAGAGAGAGAGAGAGAGATTTGGAATGGATGAGTTTAGATAAATTGGTACAAAAATGTTCGTGTTAAATTAATTAAAATTTGAAGTGTGCCTGTATGTTTATGTGACATTAGAGTTATATCATACAAAACTCAAAAAAATTATGTATATTTTTAATTTAAAAAACAAAAACGTCACTACCCAATCCAGCATTTAGAGTCATGAACTACGGCCCTATTTGATAATAATATCAGATACTTCTGTCATTATCAATCTTGAAATTGATATCGACATATTTCAAGTGTTAACCGTATACTTTTAATTTTAAAATTATATATTACAAGTTACGTAATACCAGTATACACATTTATCCATTTTCATATTAATATTCTAAATTTTAAAATTACCAATTTTGATAGATTATTATTTTTATAATATAATCAAATCAAACGTATACAAAATAGTTCTTTAGATCTTAACATTTAATGCCCCTGCGAAGAGCAAGGTGACCTGACCGTCGTGCAGCATTACATTACAAAATATAAGTACGGGTGTCGATACCTTTTTTTGAAACACAGACTATAACCTTGTTACTTAACCGAGAAAGTAGGTGTTACATACTTGTCCGACCCAAGACAAATACAAGTAGATAATACAAACATGAGACAGAGTTACATATGGAACAAACCAAGACCAGAGATTGACCACAATAAAGATAGATATAAACCTAATAGTGAAACTGCTTCGAAGCTTCGACTTCAGTGCATTGGAGAATTGCCACGAAATAAGTTGAGCTTGTACATGAATGTACCTTGACAACTCGCGTGAATGGACTCTCTTCTTGGAGTCAGACATAAGTTTGAAGGTCGGATGATCGCATCGCAGAGATGTGGGTGTTGCCCAAACTAACGACCTCACAAATAACCACATGATTATATAACCAACGTCGAAGAAAATCTCAATGCTAGAGCAGAAAATAAGGACAAACAGACTAATAAGTCTGTCTACAAAAGTCGAGACGATCTCACTGCAAAACATAATAGGAACCCAGATAAAAGATGAGATATATTAGTCTAAGCAGACATTAAGAAGCACTAACAATAGAAAGACAAATAACAAACGTTAATAAATATAAGAGATCCTAGGTGAAACCTAGCAGAGTTCCGGAACTCTCAAAATGGACTTCCGCAGAAGAAAAAAGGGGAGGTTTTACCGTGATGACAAAGAGACGGTTGGTAGGGAAGATAGATAAACGCAGCCCAAAAGAGAAAATGTCTTTCCCGTCCCCAAACCAACCATATACCTTGCAATCACCAAATCTCCACCGGAGTACAAGACCACCGGTGACAATAGAGCGAGGGAGAGGAGGAGCGACGCCTCCCCCTCCCCCCCCCCCCAGCGGCGGCGGCGGCGAAGACCTCTGCGGCGCGGCGTTCGCTCGCCAGAGCGAAACCTAGCGGAGGCCGATACCGCGCTTGGTTCGACGGAATCTCTCGGAATAAATAAATAGAGAATCTCTCAGAATAAATAAATGTTTAGCCGTGTATGGGAACAAGTAAGACACGGCTGATTAGAGTGTGCACTCAATGGTCTAAATCGAAAAATCAAACGGGTCGGTTGAGTTTGACCCACGTTCAAGTTGGGAGCTCTCTAAATTGATTTAAACCAAATTAAACAGTTCAAATTTGATTTAATTAAAAATTACAAAAAGTATTATATTATTAACAAGCATACAATGATATAATTTTATAAAAAATAATATTTATTCTAATTATTTCTAATTTAAACATTAATATATATGTAAAAATTAATTAATTTAAATATTTTTATCTATTTTCGATATAAGTTGAAACAGATCAAACTAAATCGAATTGAAATCGGTTTCGTTCAATTCAATTTGAAGGGTTGATTCAGTCTAGTCTGGTTTGAAAAAAAAATAGTCTAAACTGAATCAAATCGAACCATGCACACTGTTATGGCCGGCACTATTACCTATTTTTTAATTCAATTACGATAAATATTACTTTAAAATATTGAAATAACATATTTTATGTCACGTCCCAAAAAATGCAGTAGTCTTTTTTTCTTTTCAGAACATGACAGTAACATAAATCCACGAATAAAAGAGATTTGGCAACAAAACCACACAAGTTAAAAGAGATTTGGCAACAAAACCACACAAGTTAAAATGAAACGCATCCACTAGCATAACTATGTATCGCTCGACCACGAGGAACTAAAGACTCCAACTACTAAGATAAGACAACATAGTTTCAACTAAAAAAATATGTATTTTGATACCACACCAAAATAAAATCACAATTAAACTGATAATTGACTACGCAAAATCAATTTATTGGAACATAACAAATCACCTAAGTAAAATGAAGTCACACTCCCATTGGATCCGTGAAATCTGATCATTCCACTAGTTCCTCTTCAAAACCAATGTCAGGATCCTCAAGTCAAACTTTTGGATCCTCTTATTCAAAACTAGTTAAAATATCAAAATCACGGGAGTTGAAGACTTAGTAGACATCACATCATCCGCCATATCAGATAGTCGACAAGACTTTATCATGATATGTAAATAAGTACCCAAACATAGACCTATAATATAATCATATAGAATTAAATCATAATTAATCTTTCGAACATTCAACAATTTATCAACCGCACAACTGCAACCTGTCAAAAGACCAAGTTAATGAAGATAGCACACAATAATATAACTTTTAAATAAATCATATGATGAAACATATACAATTGAGACTTGCCATGCATGCTATGCAACACCATCTATTTGAGACCAACCAATGTACACAACATGAGTACTAATCACAATTACAATGCCGCTAATGCAATCATGCTCCAGATGAAACATACATGTCACTAATGTACCTATAGTATAAATGGACCACACATCTTTTCATTTTCGCAAGAAATACGTCGTCTTGTGATCTCACCTATCTAGCATATATTTATACATATAGAAGTAATTATATAGTTAAACTAAATCTCATAGTGCATCTAGATAGGGATAATCTTATGATAAATCATGATATATGAGATTGAATGATGTATCAAATTATTTTAAGCCCCGCTGCTAATAGGTGTGACTAAGTAGTCTAGTCTAAGTTTCACATATCATTACAATACACATGCATTCACACCCATCTCATGCTTTGACATGAGTCATTCACAATCATCTTATGCCTTGTCATGAGTTATTCAAATTCACTAAGCGGAATATGCCATGCCATGTATTGCTATTCACTCTCTAAATGTCTCTAATGTATCAATTCTCTAAATGGACCACACATCTTTTCATTTTCACAAGGAACGCATCATCTTGCAGTTTCAACTAACTAGCACCATATCTAATACATATAAAAGTACTTATATAGCTAAACTAAATCTCATAGTGTATTTAGGCAAAGATGTACCTAAGAGTTAGAACAAATTATTGTATCTGGGATTAAAAGATGTACTAAACTATTTTAATCATTGTTGCCAACAGACACAACTAAGTAGTTTGATCTAGTTGAATTCCACGTATAATTTCAATGCACATATTTATTCATATCCATCCCATGAATCATTTGTTGGGAATCGGTCCAATCAGATTGGCGCAACGGAAAATTTACGATTCCCCGTATATCATTGTCTTGGTCTCGATCGAAACCGAACGACGTCGCCAAAACCGGTATACGAAACGATATCGAATACGTACCTTTGTGGGATTCAAATAATCCCTAAAGATCGGAGAAGATCGAGCGTTCTCACGCTTGTTCAGCCACTCAAGTGTGTGGCCTCTAGTCGTATCCACACGAGCCGCCTCCATAGTCGGGTTCTCCTTCGCGTTGGACCTTCCGACTCGCCCCGGATGAAGTCCCATCGACTCTCGACGGCTTCCAGCATGGGAAAACGTGAAGGAGAGAGGTAGGGACGAATTTTGCAGCATTGGCTTGTGGGGCTCATGCTCAATTCGCTATTATATAGAGAATTTGGAGTTTTTCACAAAAACCCCTTCTTTCTCTATATTTACACCCTTGCCCCCAAACTTATGGATTAGCCCTTATGTGTGTGACCCACTAGGCCCAATAGCTCATTTGGTTGAGGCCTAATTAAAAGAACAACTTCTTTTAAATTAAATCTATTATCTCATAATAGATTTAACGGCCTACCGATCATGAAGGGTACAAGCCACATCCTATGATCCCAAACGGCTTCGAGGATAAACTCCTCTCCAAAGAGCCTTTCCATCATCGGTTATCACACGGATATAAAACTTCGTCCATTCAATGTCCCGATCGGATAGGAGTACGGCATTAACTGTCAACTCCTAAATATACCGACACTATGGAATCTTGTACTCGTAATTGGATCAATTGGAAAACTCTTTTCCAATTATCCTATCTACCTTGGCCAAGGATTTAGAGTACTATCCATAGGACATTCTCTCTCTCCTACCGAGAGTGGACGATCCCTTATTGTCCGCTCAATTGCCTCCACCGGGTTTCCCATATACCCAATCCATTAACTATACAGGACCACAATATTAAGTGATCCATAAGTCAATAGTCAAAGTACATGGTACGCCCGGCAAGACATCTTTGGTGACTCAGGTCAAAGATCCAACCGTGCAACCGTGATGATAGAATACCCTGATCGACAGTTCGGTAAGATACCATTCAGGGATTCTATACTGGTCAGTTCAATGAACTCATTCCTCTAATGAGCACCTGTATATGTATCTCAGTGTCCCCACACTGATGACCAATGAGATCGGTCATTCTCATCATATGAAAAGATATCATATACACTAGTCTTACCGGATCCTTGATGTCCCGTCTCGAGGATCCTACGACTAGGAACATTTAGAGTACATGCTTCTAGATGATTGATCTCATTATCATGATCTCATCATGATTCAATCATCATTGCATGCAACCTAGGACTTCATTACGATAGACGCATCTAGATAGTGCAAGTAATGAAGATTATGCCATTGATACTGAGCAAGATATTACAAGAAATGTAAAATCATATCACATATGATTGGCTTGTAGGGCATACATTTCTATCAATCTCCCACTTGCACTAAAGCCAATCACCCACATGTCTGATCTCCATCAGCCCAAGGTGACCCTCAAACACACTTTGAGTCAAGGCCTTAGTTAGTGGATCTGCAATGTTTATAGTTTAAGATACTCTATCTTTAATTATATCTCCTTGAGTTGCAGCCACTCTGATCAAGTAGTATTGCCACAGAAGTGTTTAAACTTCTGATGAGACAAAGGCTCCACTACAAAAGTAATGATCCATCATTTTCACAAAATAATGGTACATTATCAGAGATATTAGAGACAACTCTCTAATATAAGATGAACTCGTTCATCTAGACTACTTCATAAGCGGTTAGCGGCAATTATGATTTGTAAAATCTACGGTGTCTATAGCATGGAACTATTCCAGCTCACTGCACCACCATCTAGGTAAAACATATACCCTAGCTACCAGTCATTTTTAACTAGAAGTTTAAGTCTAACTCAAACTTCCAATCCTATCCTCCATACTCGAAATGCATCCTTAGTACTTCACAAGTTATGTACATAGTATACATGATAGACCCTATGACTATGGCATAAGAGACTATATTCATGTATTATATCTCTCTTTAAAAGAGATAAACTCCATATCTTAGAGGCAAGACACCTCCATAGGAGTTTTCATGTCAAACCCTTTGACAATGGTGTCTATGTACAACAAATGGGTCAAGCCAAGCATTCCTTTTAGATCTATCTCCATAGACCTAAGTCCTTAGGAAGCTTTTTCCAGAATAATTATGGAGGATTCATTTTTATAGTTAGGCTTCATGGATGATAACATACCTACATCATTCATAATGAGTAGTATGCCAACAATATAAAATGTCTAGAATACAATATCACTCCCACTAGCATTTTTATGCACACAAGGTTCTTCTTCATTCCAAATGAAGTCATAAGATTCAATCTTATCAAATCTTATATTCCAAGGTTGAGAATATTGTTGTAGTCCATGAATGGACATTACCAACGTGTACACATTCTTTGGATGTTTTGGGATTCACATCCCTCAAGTTGTATCATATACAACAGAGGTTGTATCATATACACCTCCCCTTAAATTTCACCATTGGAGAAATTTTATCTTAACATCCTAATTGACATATCTTATAGTCATAATGTGTACTAATAAAATCTAAATGGATTGAATATGGCAATGGTTAAAAGATATCATCAAGGTCAACTCCTTAACTTAGATGATGCCTTTTCAATCATCCATGCCTTGAAGGTCTCACCTTCAAATTCACTCCTATCCATCTTTTCTTTTCATTTACACCTAATGGGTACTTTACCCTTAGGTGGATCTACCAAGTTCCGAACTTGGCTAAAATAGATGGATATTATTATAGATTTTATTGTCTTCTCCTATTTTAGAATCAATATTTCATATTTTCTTCCATAGGTCTTTGGATCAGTATCCTCACTTTATTGTGCCTATATTCTTCTATCAAAGATATGTCTCACATATCTATACGATTGAATTAGCACAATTTAAAGACCTATGATGCGTGCTATTATTAATCAGTACCATAGAAGTGTCTTTGGGTTGTGGGTCTAGAACACCTTCCAGAAATTCCTTGCTCCCACTATTTTCCTCAAAGAGGAACTCTTCCTCTAGGAATATAGTAAATTATGAAACACATACCCTTTATCTCATAAAGTGGAATATTTAAATATCCTTAAGTTTCCTTAGGATATTCCACAAGTCTACACTTCCTATCTTATATTCTAATTATTATGGGTTACACATCTTCATCTTGGCCGGACATTCCGAAATCTTAACTAACTTAAGATCAAGAGATAACCCCTTTATCCATATCATATATGAAATAATCAGAATAAATTAGAAGGTACCAACACAAAGTGGTTATATTGAGTGCTTAGCCCTAAATAGACAAGGAAGATATTGCAAAGGTTGTCATTACTTGTGTCATGTCACACATGACACAATCACCCTTGTTTCTACTACTCAAGTAAGCTAAGGGTTATAGGGAGATGTCCATTAAGATAAAGTTGTATTATCCTTCAAATGATGTGTGAATCTAGTACTTAAGTATTTCACTCCTTGACCTAATCAAAAAGCTTTAATACTCTTTCCATTTATTCTATACTTCATTTATTACCTTAGACAATTTCTCAAAGTCTCATATTTGTACTTCACAAGCACACATATCTATGCCTAGAGAAATTATCTATTAAGGATGAAGTAAGAATGTCCATCTTTAGCCTTAATAGACACAGACCAATACACATCCAAATGTATGAGTTCTATTAACTCCTTGGTCCACCCTCCATTTCTAGTAAATGGAGAGATAGTCATTTTTCAATGAGATAAGACTCATATTTGGTTAATGATTCAAAATCATTTGCCTTTATGTTTCCATCTATATGGAACTTCTTAAGTCTTTTCTCATTGATATGACCATGTCTATATTAAGCTAAAGAAATAGATTGATCTATATCAACCCATTTCCTCCTAAGAGGAGCATTCACACATACCATGGGAGCTGTCATATCTCATATGAGTAAATTATTTACTAAGCTCCCACTAGCAAACATTTTGCCATTCATAATCTTAGAACAATTATCATTTCCATAACTCAAAATAAATCAATATTTATTCAAGTAGGAAATATCGATATTGTTCATATACAAGGATAAAACCAACAATCTTCATCATAAAACACCCTAAAAGGCTACTAAAGATTTGTACCTTCCACTATCAATGATACAACTCTTGCACCATTTGTATATGTAGGTTAATCTTTATACATCAAGCCTTCATTTACTTGTCATTATCTGCAACCTTTGTAGATATAAGATGCATATTTAGTATCTCATACCAATAAATGCATATATAACATCTTATAGAAGATATGTATATCTAATATCTCATACAAGATACACACATCTGGTATCTTATACCATAAGACATATGTTTAGTATCTTATACTATAATATACACAAATAGTATCTTATACTTGATGTGTATATGTGTATGACAAGTAAGTCAATGACTGAGATGCCAGAAGCTTCTCAAGCTCCTCCATCTTTGCAATATATATTCAATATACTTTCCACCAATCATCATCATGATAGTAGAAGAGCAATCCTATGTCCTTTTTGGGCTTAATATCCTCGACCAACTTCTTGACTTTTATCTATGCCTTCATTTTCTCATCTAATGATCTTACTTCTTTTCATTGGTCTTACCAACAAGAAGTATTGAACATGTATTGTTATTTTAATCTTGCCTTAAATTTGCTCATCACCATGAGTCATGATAGATCTCATATCCATCTATCTATGTTGCCTCTAAACTTCATATAGAGACTAACATTGAGTGTAAGGCAAACAATACATCTTTCTAATGAGATGAAGATCTCATCTTCTCTTACTACATTAGATGATTAGTAGGCACCCACTTCCCAAGTAGGTTAGTTACATAGTCAACCATGAGAACACTTCTCATGATTCTAAACCAGTCAAGGAAGTTAATATAAATGAGCCTAATGACTTCAAGTATGCAAGATAACTGATGGTTACTATAATGGAGATATAATTTTATTTAAAAAATATTGCAGATATTCAATGTAAATTAAGATATGGTCTTTTGTCCTAATTTATGCTCTCACTAATTTCGACGAATTTGCATAACCCTCATTATGCAAAGACGGGATAACACGATGATATCCTAGTGGGGACTAAGACCCTATTAACCTTATGGTGACGACCTTGTGGAAAACACAACAAGTCATCCCATACTTAATAGGTAGGCAACTTTTTCCGGTTGCAACTCTTGCAACTCTTAGTCATTTAGCCTCTAGAGTCATGACCTTGTGGGAAACACAACAAGTCATATACTCTAGTTAGGTCAAATCCGCTTGTTACGTTATGGGTATGGATTCTCAACACAGCCCTTGTGGGAAACACAACAAGGCCATGCCAATGGTCCACCCCAAGGTTCGGCTTTAAGCCTTGGCCACGATCACCAATCCCTTGCTGAGTGAGCCTTGTGGAAAACACAACAAACTCACCCGATCTAAGATTGGCTCATCGAGACCATAACAACGGAAGGCTACGTGAGTCATTCTTAATGTCTCACGCATATCAACCTAATTTAAACGAGGAGGGGTTTTTATTTTAATCTCATCATAGTATGTGCTACATATATATGTATACCTTTGAATACCATATATCTAAGGTATCTAGCACACACACATACATATCTAATATGCAAATTTTAAATAGATGATCATGGACTTTCATCACATTAATGCATGATCGGAGCCAGATCGGTATGCATTAAAGGATTCAACATCCTATGCCGGTGTTGACAAGCCATTATGCCTTGAAGAACCCTTCTCCTTGCATCTCGCTCTCTCCTCCACCTCGATCGGTCTTCTTGTCATTACAAGAGCATTAAGGGTACGCAGACCCATAAATGTACATTAATCAAATAAGAAACCTTGATCTTAATCAAGGGGAGTACATTTTAGAGGGAGGTAGTATATACAATCAGAATTGATAAGAGAGAAGATTAGGCACGCAGGCCCTTAATTACATGTCAACATTAAATAAGCATCATCACATGACACACATTCTAAGTCCATGATCATCCAAGCATTCACACATACATACCATCACATGAACATAGTGCGAATACGTGGTAATAATATGATATAACTATTATATCATAAAAAATATACATCATATGTTTTGAAATTCCCAATTTCATGCTTGTCGAATTTATTCACGAAGTAAATAACATGAAATAACATATAAACAATTTATATGACATAAACAAGCATCTCCAAACAATTTAGACAATATATGTATTTCCAAAACTATACAAAGTGCCAAATCAATGTCCTAATCATCATTACGAAAAATCATATTTTACAGAATTAATTTAGACATTAATTTCTCAAGTTAAGTCATTAAAACAATTTTAAAACTTAACAATGAATGAATCTATGACAATGGGGCTCAAAATCATATAAAATATCATCAAACACTTTGATAATCTATTATATCATATTACAAAAATTTTCAAAAAATTTTCAAGAAATTTTCTGGAATTTCCCATATTTTCTATTGATTTAAAACAATTTTAAATAAATTAAAAACGACTTCGGCGCATTGCGCCTCCATTCCTCCGGGCCGGGTGCGCCACCCGTGCGCCGCAGGCGCCGGCGCACGGAGCCGTTCCGCGCGCTGCGGGCGCGTGCGCCCGTGAGCCGCCGCGCGCGCGCGCATTCAAATTTTTTTTTTTTTTAAAATGACGCGCGCGCTGCGCGCGGTCCGCCCACCGTGCGCGGCAACGGCCGCGGTCAAACTGCATGGTTGACCGGCGTTCGGATCCCGTTATCGGGTCCCGATCGTCGTCTTCCCCGCCCGACATGGAATGAATAGTAACCGTGGAAGGGTGCTCCAAGACCTTCTTAAATCTGGACTTTCCAGCATCAAAAAAATCTCAAAAAATAGTAGATAGATTCTAAATCTAACAAGGAATCCAAAGATACTATTTTCTTTCCGTGAAAAAATCCCAATCAACAGGAAAATAGGAAAGAAGCGCCGCCGGCCCTAAAGTTTCTCCCCTCGGAAAAACTCTGAATCGACCTCCGATGGTGCCGTTCGAAGCAAAATAACGATGGGGAACTCTTTGTAATCATATTACTTATCTTCTAAGCCATCTATTAGACATCAAATGTCTCTATGGAAGAAGATCTCAAGAAATCCCCAAATCGAATCGGTGAATTCCGTAAAACGAAATCACCATCTTTCAGATCCTCTACCGGACTCTCCGGTGGTCCAAAATTCGAACGGTTTGCGGCGTTGGAAAGATCTTTGTCACGAGATTCATTCAGTAGCACCAACCTCCAAAACGTATCACATACGATTTATGGTTACTCCGTCAAGATGGACGTTTGTACAGATTCGGGAAAACATAAAATATATTAAACGACGTCGAAACGACGTCGGAATCGAACGAGACTTCAACCTGGCTCTGATACCACTGTTGGGAATCGGTCCAATCAGATTGGCGCAGCGGAAAATTTACGATTCCCCGTATATCATTGTCTTGGTCTCGATCGAAACCGAACGACGTCGCCAAAACCGGTATACGAAACGATATCGAATACATACCTTTGTGGGATTCAAATAATCCCTAAAGATCAGAGAAGATCGAGCGTTCTCACGCTCGTTCAGCCACTCAAGTGTGCGGCCTCTAGTCGTATCCACACGAGCCGCCTCCATAGTCGGGTTCTCCTTCGCGTCGGACCTTCCGACTCGCCCCGGATGAAGTCCCATCGACTCTCGACGGCTTCCAGCATGGGAAAACGTGAAGGAGAGAGGTAGGGACGAATTTTGCAGCCTTGGCTTGTGGGGCTCATGCTCAATTCGATATTATATAGAGAATTTGGAGTTTTTCACAAAAACCCCTGCTTTCTCTATATTTACACCCTTGCCCCCAAACTTATGGATTAGCCCTTATGTGTGTGACCCACTAGGCCCAATAGCTCATTTGGTTGAGGCCTAATTAAAAGAACAACTTCTTTTAAATTAAATCTATTATCTCATAATAGATTTAACGGCCTACCGATCATGAAGGGTACAAGCCACATCCTATGATCCCAAACGGCTTCGGGGATAAACTCCTCTCCAAAGAGCCTTTCCATCATCGGTTACCACACGGATATAAAACTTCGTCCATTCAATGTCCCGATCGGATAGGAGTACGGCATTGACCGTCAACTCCTAAATATACCGACACTATGGAATCTTGTACTCGTAATTGGATCAATTGGAAAACTCTTTTCCAATTATCCTATCTACCTTGGCCAAGGATTTAGAGTACTATCCATAGGACATTCTCTCTCTCCTACCGAGAGTGGACGATCCCTTATTGTCCGCTCAATTGCCTCCACCGGGTTTCCCATATACCCAATCCTTTAACTATACAGGACCACAATACTAAGTGATCCATAAGTCAATAGTCAAAGTACATGGTACGCCCGGCAAGACATCTTTGGCGACTCAGGTCAAAGATCCAACCGTGCAACCGTGATGATAGAATACCCTGATCGACAGTTCGGTAAGATACCATTCGGGGATTCTATCTCGGTCGATTCGGTGAACTCATTCCTCTAATGAGCACCTGTATATGTATCTCAGTGTCCCCACACTGATGACTAATGAGATCGGTCATTCTCATCATATGAAAAGATATCATATACACTAGTCTTACCGGATCCTTGATGTCCCGTCTCGAGGATCCTACGACTAGGAACATTTAGAGTACATGCTTCTAGATGATTGATCTCATTATCATGATCTCATCATGATTCAATCATCATTGCATGCAACCTAGGACTTCATTACGATAGACGCATCTAGATAGTGCAAGTAATGAAGATTATGCCATTTATACTGAATAAGATATTACAAGAAATGTAAAATCATATCACATATGATTGGCTTGTAGGGCATACATTTCTATCATCATTCACAACCATCTCATGTCTTGTTATGAGTCATTTACATTAATATGCCTGCGATACTTTACTATCCACTATAACATGAACACCATGCAATTATGACAACTAAATGAACATATGCATAGACAATGTCATTAACCATCTAAAACATCACATGTCATAACATTAAATCTCTATGACATCATCTTTCTATGTAATATGCTTAAACCAATGCTACTCTGGATAACTATGATCATAATGAACTAAAATGAGACATAAACACATGCAGTCACCTTATCATGATTAAACATAAGAGTAACTAAGTGCTGAAAAATAATTACAATACCAAATAAATCTTGTTAACATACCACAACATGTATAACAAGATTAACATAAATTATAGATGTCAATATATATATATCCAAGTAATATGCTATTTGAACAATATTACATCACTACCCTGACATCATATATATATATATAGAGAGAGAGAGAGCAATAACATAACGTAATCACCACCTACAATATGACACTAGGGTCCGTTTGGTAACTTGGTCGGAGAACTTCTTTTGAAAGTGTATTCTTATTGAAGGCACTTTTATTAGAAGGTCTTCTTTCTCAAGAAAATGAAACTATTTGGATGTATTTTAAGTCCAGAAGTGTTTCTTCTTATACTTGATCTTTTTGTTCCCGTATTCGCACTTTTCGATTCCTATCAAACACGGCACCACCGTGATAGTGCCTAATTTTGCAAGACAGTGCTGCCACTGCTGTGGCCAAGGACACCATCCTTGCCACCACGGCCGACGACGCCATCCCCGCCCCGCCTATGAGTTTGGCATCCCTAGGTTCCCTTGTCAACCCATAGCGTTTCTGAAAAAAGAGGACTTCTCTTTGATGGAGAAGTGATATAGAAGGACTTCCAAGAGGTTGCCAAACGGACCCTAAGCACATCTAAATAAATAACCTATGTTAACTCACAAGTTAACCATAACATAACTATATATACCAACTAATTTATCAACATCAAACTCTATATATCATAGAAGATATTTAACATATAACTACAATGATAATAGACATGTCTAAGATGTCTACAAAATAGTTCTTTAAAACTACGTAAGGTCGACCACATAAAAAGTCAAACGATGACGACACAACACGAACAAATTGAACCGGACAAGATCTCCTTCTCCACTAACTAAGAGAAAGGATAGGAGAGAAGAGAGAGAGAAACAAGAGGAAGAGATCGGATGAGAGATATAGAGAGGAAGAATAAGAGAGAGAGAGATGGCAATAGTAGAAAGAAAGATAGGGGATAGAGAAAGGGGGATCACTACGGTGGTCAATGTCAAGCGAATGAAGAGTCAATGTTAAAGGCAAGTAGCCAGTTGGCAATGCGCAGGTGCACAGGGAGAGGTGGTGCCCATGTGAGTGAGCAATCACAAGGACTAGGAGGTCGAGGGCAGCCAATCAACCCACACATGCGTGGCGAGGTGGGTTGGCAACTTGTTAGCGGCATGAGACAGGAGGCGTTGTGCAAGTGAGGGCTGCCATGCAGTGAGCAGCCAAGTGACATGGTGTCAAGGGTTACTGTGTAATGGGACGACGTCAGTTGACGAGTGGCCATGTGGCTCGCATGGCAGAGAGAAAAGGGGAGGGAGGGACAACCTTCAGAGAAGAGCAAAAAGAGGGAGCATATGACATAAATGAAGAGAAGGAGAGGGGGAGGGAACATCAATAGCTGGGGTAAAAAGGCAAGAGGGGGGAGATTTCGATGGTATATATAGAGAGAGAGGGAGAGGTAGATAAATAAAATTAAAAATTTCTAAAATTTTTAATTTTAAAGCTCAAATATTATATTTTAATTTTTATAATTTATAAGATTGTTTTGTATCTATTAATTATTATTTAATTTAGGTTGAACTGTTAGGTTATCAAATTTCGTTTAGACTCCTTGGAATAAGCTAATAAACACTTCAAAATAGTCTAATAACTTTTGATAAATCAAACAATTATTTAATACACGACTCTTTTGTACTTATGTTGTGAAATTATTATAAGCACAACTACAATTTACGAAATTAAAATGGATTCAATCTTATTTGATAATAATATTAGACACTTACGTCATTATCGATTTTAAAAGTAATATTGGCATAAATCATCCAGAGTTATCTGGCTAATAATACCATCTTGTATCAATTTTGATATTGATACTCTGTGTCATGTTTGATTCGACTATCAAAAATAATAGTATATTAATTTTAATATTGATATTTTTAATAGATAAGAGTATCATATATCAAAATTAATATAAGTTGACATTTATACTATATAACATATTTTTTTCGGCAAATTTCAAAATTGAAAAGATTACCTAAACATCTATTGATTTTTTATATAAATATGAATTTTAATATTGATGTTGATATTAAATTGATATGGTATCATTTTTGTTACGCTAATTAAACATAGAGTTGAATATTAAATGTGAACCCACTGTAATTATATATAAATTTTACATATGAAAGATGTTCATAATATTAAAAATAGGTACACGAATGAATGTGTGCGTGAGAGAGAGAGAGAGAGATTCGGAATGGTTGAGTTTAGGTAAATTGGTACAAAAACGTTCGTGCTAAATTAGTTAAAATTTGAAGTGCGTCTACACGCGGAGATTTATGTGACATCTGAGTTATATCGATCATACAAATTCTAAAAAATAAATACGTTGATTATCAATAAAAACTTAACAAAACGTCGCTATCCAGTATAGCATTTCAAGTCACGAACTAGGATCCTATTTCATAATAATATTAGATATTTCTGTCAGTTATCAATTTTGAGAATGATATTAATTAACATACATCATCAGGTGTTAGTCTGACAATATCAATTGTCCTACTCTTGCATGTTATGTAATACACAAGAATCTACTTGTATCAAGTTTAATATTAATACTATAATATTCAATAATGTCACTATTAAAATTGCTTTTTTATGTTCTAATCAAATGGGATATAAATAAAATACATTATTTTTTAGATCTGAACATCTAAATCTCGTGCGAAGAGCGAGCTGACCAGGCCACATGGTGCGGTATGGGCGTCGGTCATGACCACCGTCCCAGATCGCCATCTTTGGAACGGCGTGCGCGTGGCACGTGGCTGCAGCATTTGGTTGGACGGAATCTCTCGGAATAAGTGCGTAGTCGTAGCTGTGAACTAGCAGGGCAAGGCTGGCGCTGCTACTCACTTTTTTAATTCAATTTCGATAATGATTAACGAGATGTTTGGTTGCATGATAATTTTTTATATATTTTTATGATAAAAAATTATATTAAAATAAAAAGTGAACTAACTCATGACATAAAATTATCATGTTTTGAGAGATATGGTAACAAAAAGAGTAACTACCATATATAGACCTGTAAATGAACACTGTAAACCCGATATTCAGCCTGAATTCGATTTTGAAAACAAGGTTCGGACATTCGGTTGGTGCCCCTAGCAGACTTGAGCATCCGGTTATAATATACCCGATTTGAAACAAATCCGAATGTTACCTGTCGGGTTATATTTGAGAACCCGATCGGGCGATTGAAGGACCCGATTGCCCCTGCTGCCTCTCATCCACTCTGCCTCCGGTGCCATCGAGGCCTCCTCCTGCCATCTGCGACACCGCCTGCTGGCTAAGCACCCGCCGCTCGCAAGCTCTCTCCGCGAGCTCCTCCCCCACCCTCCGCGCCATCTGCGACATCTCCCTCCGCCAACTGACCACCCACCATCGGCTGAGAACCCCCACCAGCGAGATCTCTCCACGACCTCCCTCCCCCACCCTTCGTGCCGTCTCGCGACTCCCCGCCGGGCCGAGCACCCCCGCCGCCGAGATCCCTCCGCGACCTCCCTTCTCCAACATCCAACCCGTCCGTGACTCCCCCCACCGGGCCGAGCGCCCCCGCCAACGACATCCCTCCGCAACCTCCCTCCCCCACCCTTTGCACCATCCGCGACTCCCTCCACCGGCTGAGCACCCCCCCGCCTGCGACATCCCTCTGCGACCTCCCTCTCTCACCCTTCACGCCATCTGCTACTCCCCCCATTGGCTGAGCATCCATCACCGGCTGAGCAACCCCTGCTCGCGACCTCCCTCCCCCACCCTCCGCATCGTCCAGGCGTGACACCCTCCACAGGCTAAGCACCCACCCTCGGCGTCGACCTCCCCCCTGATTGGAGTACCGCCATGGGGAGGGCCCTAATCCCGGAGCTTGTCGACGATAGACAACGCCGAAGGATCCGGCCTGGGCCCCCAATTTGTCGGAGATGCCCAACAACGCAGCAGGAGGAGGTGCGACTCAGAGGAGGACACTTCGAGAAAGGGAATGATAAGGGGCGATTTAAGGCAGATTTGCGTTCATCGGCGAGCAACGACCACCCTTGGCTCTCTGTCACGGCCCGGAATTTAAAACAACACAAAATCACAACTACGCAGCGGAAAACATAACGTCGTGACAGTGGGAGAAATCCATCATTCGGATTTCATAACCCATACAAGCATGTAAAATCAACACACACGATCAAGTCTATAAAATTCCACAAGATTTCCAAAACCTGGAGTCAATAACTTAAAAATCAAGCCAACATCATCTAGTCCAACTCCAACCAAAAACTTAAACATTTAAAACAACTGAATTCCAAACCGAGTCTGTTCATATGTCCCATCTTTAAATCAAAACCACTAGACTGTTTAAGTACACAACAACCTAAAAGTCCAAAACAAGCAACCTGATGAAAATGAAATATATCACTCCGCTCCAACTCCAGGAGATTCTGGTTCTTCCACGGCCTCTGCTTGAGCCTCCAAGCCAGTCTCTTGATCTTCAAAACCTGCTGAAAAATATTAACCCACAACGGGGTGAGTCCGAAGACTCCGTAGGATTTACACCCTTCACCCATCAATCGGGTAACTAACATATAAACAAGCAGTGGTATGTAACATATCTAATTTGAGATGTAATACAAAAGTATAGAGTGTCTTCTATATTATCTTCAAAGAAATATATCCAGACATAGTTATCTTCAAAGAAAAGGTTATGCCAAAACCAATCAATTCTAGACCAATGCATACAAGACCATAAAACCAAACAAAAATCAACTAGATGACCTTCATACTTAACTTAACATGACCAATCTAACATGAGACATATCTGAATTTTTCTAACTTATCATGCTTTAACATCTAAACATAACATGCAATGAGCATAATTTCATGTTCTTTCTAAACCCATAGTCATATGGCAAGGAATTGATCATCTTGCCTTTTCACATCACATATCCAGATCACTTTCACCAGCTCTAATTTATATAGTAATAACATATACTAAGCTAGCCCAAAGTGCACCTAGGCAGTGGTGACACTAAGGGAAAAATCGCGGTAATCCGGGATCTGTGGGAAGGCCGGATTTATCTAAGATACCCGCTGCCCACGGGCAATTTGACTAGAATAGGCTGGTGAAGCCTCATAACATGTGGTACAAGAATTCATAATTAATTTTTCAGATCAAGACACACCTGCATACAATGTACACAAGACATAAACATCTCATTCTAATGTCATCCATGCAAAACAAATTGTTTTTATCATAAACTAGACAAGACTTGCACTAATCGACATGGTTAACATATCGTAATCAAAAATCATATCAAACTTGATAACATGAACCTAGCCATATCATGCAAGACATATTACACAATCTAGAACCAAACCAAATAATTTTTACATGATCTATGCACATGCAATAACAAACCAAATCTAGACATGCTTAATTACATACACGACAATTAATCAAACCCAATTTTGGCATAATCAAAACAAGCTAACTTCTGATGTCAACACCCATAATCTGACCTAAACAGGTCCCAAAAAGTGAAATTTGATGACTTTTGATTTTTACAAAACTCCACATAATTATATTTCAATTCTAGTCCATTCTAGCACATAAACATATACATAAATAACAAATGGTCAAATCTCATGAAAAATAGTTCTACCCATCCAGAATCATTCCAAACATGTCCCATAATATTCAAAATATCATTTTCAAAGTTCTGGATTCAAGGATTTTTGAGAAAATTCACTAATCATGAGTCAAAAGTCTAAACTAGTCAAATCAAGGTCCATAAGTTAAATCATGCATATTTTCTAATCAAAATGGGATCAAATACATAGACGAGCTTGAGAAACCTACTTGTAATCTTCTGTGAATTTTCTTGAATTTTCTGCTATTTTTTTGGCCTTAATCTAATATCCGGATTTAATAAATCCGAAAATCAGAATTTCCTGAACCGGCGCTGAACCGGGTGGCTCGACCGGCTAAACCGGGGCGGTTCGGAGGTGCTGGACTGCGGATGGACTGGCGGCTGGACCGGGCGCTGGGGCGGCTGGACCGGCGGCTCACGGAGGCGGTTCGCGGGCGGCGTTGGCGACGGCGGTGGCGGTGCTCGCTACGGCGGAGGCGGCGCTCGCGACGGCGGAGGCGGCCGGCGGCACTCGACGGCGACGACGATGGGCGGGGGAGGGGCTGGCCACAACAGCGATGGCGAGAGGAAGGCGACGGCCGGCGATGGTGGTGGCGAGAGGAAGGCGATGGCCGGCGATGGCGGTGGTGAGAGGCTCTCCCGCGGCGGTTCCGGCTGGAATAGGGTAGGTCGACGGCGGCGTTGGCTTCCGGCGGCGACGACGACGGGCGGCACGGGAAGGGCTGGACGGCGACGCTCTCGCCGGCAAGGGAGGCGCTGGAGGGAGGAGACGGCGACGAGGGGAGGGGCCGGAGGCAGTGACGGCAAGGGGGAGCTCGGCGGCGCTGGGTTCCGGCGGCGACGGCGACGGAGGAGGAGGAGGGGGATTCACGGCGGGGAGACGTCACAAGCGAGAGCGAGAGAGAGAGAGAGAGATCCAGGTGGGGGGGGCTGTGTAACCGGCAAGGGGTGGGGGCATCGCGACGCTCCAGGGGGGGGCGGCCGGCGTTACGGCGGGGACGGCGGCGAGGAAACCGGGAGGGGGAGGGAAACGGGGGGGGTTACCAAAATTAAAATGTTTTTTTTTAAAGCGAGGTATTACATTCTTCACCCCTTAAAAAAAATTTCGACCTCGAAATTTGAAATTACTTACCAAAAAGATGGGGGTGAGACCGCTTGATATCCTCCTCGATCTCCCAAGTAGACTCCTCAGATGTGTGATGCTTCCATAACACCTTGACCATCGGAATAGTCTTCTTTCTAAGCTGCTTCACCATGCGATCTATGATCCGAATAGGCCTCTCTTCAAAACTTAAATTGGGCTGCACCTCAACCTCAGAAAAATCAATGACATGAGTAAGATCTGAAACATATTTTCTAAGCATTGATACATGGAAAACCGGGTGTACTCTGGACATAGCAGGTGGTAAAGACAACCTATAAGCAACTTCTCCAATCTTCTTCTCTATCTGAAATGGTCCAATGTACCTCGGATTCAGCTTACCACGACGACCAAATCTGATGACTCCCTTAGTGGGGGAGACCTTTAGGAACACGTGATCTCCTTCTTCAAATTGAATATCACGCCGTTTCAAATCTGCATAGCTTTTCTGACGGCTCTGAGCTGTAAGTAACTTCTGCCGAATGACCTGGATCTTATCATTACTGTCCTGCACCCAATCTGGCCCAATAAGACTTCTCTCTCCAACCTCTTCCCAACAAAGAGGTGATCTACAAGGCCTGCCATACAAAACCTCAAATGGTGCCATTCCAATGCTAGAATGATAACTATTGTTGTAAGCAAACTCAACCAAAGGTAACTGCAAATCCCAGCTTTCCTGCCACTCAAGTGCTCTAGCCCTCAACATATCCTCCAAGGTTTGGATTGTCCTCTCTGACTGACCATCTGTCTGAGGATGATATGCTGAGCTAAACTTGAGTTTAGATCCCAAAGCTTCTTGCAGTCCCTTCCAAACTCTTCCAGTAAACCGAGGATCTCTATCTGAAACAATAGTAACTGGAACACCATGATACTTAACCACACCATCAAAATATAACCAGACCGGACCATCGGTAGGTTGAGCTTCTTTAATCGGCATAAAATGAGCTGATTTAGTAAGCCGATCAACCACAACCCAAATAGCATCAAACTCGCTTCTTGGTTCTAGGCAATCCTGTGACAAAATCCATAGAAATGTGTTCCCATTTCCATGATGGTATCTCCAATGGTTGCAAAGGTCCTCCCGGTTTCGGTGTTCAACCTTCACCTCGTTGGCAAACAAGGCACTTAGATACATAATCTGCTACATCTCTTTTCATACCTTCCCACCAATATTGCCTCTTCAAGTCATGATACATCTTGGTTGCCCCTGGATGAATAGAATACTGAGACTTATGTGCCTCTGCCAAAATTTCCTGCCTCAAGTCAAAATCTGCAGCTGAACACAATCTCCCTTGATATCGAATGGTTCCATCTTCATACTTAGAAATTTCTGCCCTTTTTACTAAGCCTTGCACTTCTGGGTTCCCTTCTTGAGCCAGCTTCACTTTCTCCACCAAAGATGAGCTGATAGACATTTGAGCCATGAAAGAAGTTAGATGATTCACAGAAATCTTAGGTGCATAAGTAGTAATAAGCTCCATGCCTTTCCATTCTTGACATAATTGCAATGCCATTACTTTCTTTCTGCTAAGTGCATCTGTCACCACATTTGCTTTACCTGGGTGATAGTTTAGACTAAAATCATAGTCCTTTAGGTATTCCACCCATCTCCTCTGCCTCAAGTTGAGATCCTTCTGTGTAAAAATATACTTCAAGCTTTTATGGTCAGTAAATACATCAAATGACTCACCATACAAATAATGTCTCCAAACCTTCAATGCATGAACAATAGCTGCCATCTCTAAATTATGAACTGGGTAGTTCTTTTCATGAGGTTTCAACTGCCTAGAAGCATAGGCCACAACCTTATCATGCTGCATCAACACACAACCTAGTCCTACTCTGGATGCATCAGTATAGACTACAAATCCTCCTGTACCCTCTGGCAAAACAAGCACAGGTGCAGTTGTCAACTTCTCTTTCAACTTCTGAAAACTCTCTTCACATTGTTCTGACCACTTAAATCCTCCCTTCTTTGTCAAAGCTGTTAAAGGAGCTGATATAGATGAAAATCCCTCTATAAAACGACGGTAATAACCTGCCAAACCAAGAAAGCTTCTCACCTCTGTCGGGTTTGTAGGTTGCTCCCAATTCTGCACAGCCTCAACCTTAGTAGGATCCACCTGCACACCTGCTGCTGATATAACATGGCCTAAGAAATTCACACTCTCAAGCCAGAATGCACACTTACTAAATTTGGCATATAGCAAGTGATCTCTCAATGTCTGCAACACAATCCTTAGATGTTGGCAATGTTCTTCCTGGCTAGAAGAGTAAATCAGAATATCGTCAATGAAAACTACTACAAAGCAATCTAAATACTCCCTGAAAATCTGGTTCATCAAGCTCATGAAAGCTGCAGGAGCATTAGTGAGACCAAAAGGCATCACCAAGAATTCATAGTGACCATATCGAGTACGAAAAGCTGTCTTAGATATATCTTCATCCCTGATCCTCAGCTGATGGTACCCTGATCTCAAGTCAATCTTGGAAAACACCTTGGCATTCTGCAACTGGTCAAATAAATCATCAATACGTGGCAGTGGGTACTTGTTCTTTATAGTGATCTGGTTCAACTTTCTATAATCAATACAAAGTCTCAAAGATCCATCCTTCTTTCTGACAAATAAGACAGGTGCACCCCAAGGTGACACACTAGGGCGAATAAACCCCTTGTCCAGAAGCTCTTCTAACTGTTGCTTGAGCTCTCTCAACTCTGCAGGTGCCATTCTATATGGAGCAATAGAAATAGGGGCTGATCCAGGAACAAGATCTATAGCAAAATCAATGTCCCTGGCTGGTGGTAACCCAGGTAAGTCCTCAGGGAACACATCTGGATACTCACAAACAATATCAACCTCATCTACATATTTCTTAACATTTGCATCACCATCAATAGATACACATGCAAGATAGACATCACATTGATTTTCCATCATCCTTGCTGTCTTCATGGCAGAGATCAACATCTTGGACTTCTTATAAGAAGGGCATCTATAGGAGAAGATATTTCTACCAGGAATCTGAAAAATAACCTTCTTTCTATGGCAATCAAGTATAGCATGGTGGTGCTCTAACCAGTCCATCCCCAAAATAATATCAAAGTCCTCCATGTCTAGCACATATAATCTGGCCCCTAAAAAGTTCCCATTGATCTCAATCTCACACAGGGGTATAAAATAAGATACCTCCATAGCTTGCCCTGATGGAACACTAACTCCCATAGGTTCACACTCTTCCACAGTATAATCATAGTTCTTAAACAAGAATGCAGAAAAATGAAATGATATGAAAGAATCGATAGCTCCTAAATCAAAAAAAATACGAGCATAAAGTCCAGTGACTCGAAGAGTACCTTCTGCTGCATGAGAGTCCTGAGAAAGATCCCTGCGCTCCATAGAAAAAACCCTAGCCTGGGCACTATGAGACTGCTGAGGTGGGGCCCTATAAGATGAAGTCTGCCTCTGAGCTGGTGCCTGCCTCACCTGAGTCGCTGCACTACGAGTCGGAGCACTAGAATGAGTCTGAGGTGGTCGAGATGACATAGCTGGAGTAGCCTCACGCCTCTGCCTGGAAAGAGGGCAATCAGCAACACGGTGCCCAAACTGCCCACAACCAAAGCATGCTCCTGACCTACGGCGACACTCATTGCTAGCATGGTTCTTCCCACAGAACTCACATCCCCTCGGCCTGGGTGGGGGTCTTGAGCTGGTGATCTCTGACATCTTCCTCTTCCTGTCAAGGGACTGCTGAGGCTGGTCCCTGGATGGTGCCCTGCTACTCTGACCTGGTGCTCTGAAGGGTCCAAGGTCCTTCTCCACTCTGCAAGCTGCCTCAAAAGCTGCTCCCATCGTAGACCAGACTACAGCAACGAGTCTGCCACGAATACCACCTCTGAGCCCATCAATGAATTTCCTAGCTCTCTCTGCCTCATTCTCACAGATATGTGGTGCATAAGCTTCTAGTTCAATGAACTTACTCTCATACTCCATGACTGACATGGTACCCTGCTCAAGTTGTAAAAACTCCTGCTTCTTGGCATGACGAACATGTAATGGAATGTACTTCTCCCTGAATAGCATGATGAACTCCTCCCAAGTGATTTCCTCCTCTGGGACTCCAACAAAATGGGTACGGAGTACAGATTCCCACCAAGCTCCAGCAGTCAAATGGAGCACATGGGTAGCAAGCCTGACCATATCCTCTGGAGGACACTGCATCACCTTGAAAATATTCTCAATCTCTCCGATCCGGTTCCGCCGTAGCCGGATCCCTATCCCCCGCAAAAGAGGGTGGACTCGTACGCCGAAAATGTTCCACCATTCCAATAGGTGGGTGATCTCGCCCGGCATTAGCCTGCTGCATCAAACCCTGAGCCATAACAGCATTCAAGCCCTGCTGAGCCTGAACCTGAGCCTGCACAGTCTAGAATAGACCTTGAATAGCTTCTAATAAGTTTCCTGTGCTAGGTGCTTGCCCCTCATTCTGGGTTGGTGCTTGATTCCCAGCATCTTGAGGATTTCCCTCACGCACTGGAACATCCTGTAGATTCCCATTGTCTCTTCTCCGAGGATTACCATGAGATGCCATCCTATTCACAGAAAATAAAAAGACATATGTATTCCATCAATCATACACATAACCAAAAATAAATCATAACTTCCAATCTAAAACATATACTCCAATTTAATAAATCTTAATCATGCTTGTCTCAACAACCAACATTATCAACCCGGGCAGGTCCAAACTAGACCTTCCGGCCGGGTTATGCTCTAATACCAACTCCTGTCACGACCCGGAATTTAAAACAACACAAAATCACAACTACGCAGCGGAAAACATAACGTCGTGACAGTGGGAGAAATCCATCATTCGGATTTCATAACCCATACAAGCATGTGAAATCAACACACACGATCAAGTCTATAAAATTCCACAAGATTTCCAAAACCTGGAGTCAATAACTTAAAAATCAAGCCAACATCATCTAGTCCAACTCCAACCAAAAACTTAAACATTTAAAACAACTGAATTCCAAACCGAGTCCGTTCATATGTCCCATCTTTAAATCAAAACCACTAGATTGTTTAAGTACACAACAACCTAAAAGTCCAAAACAAGCAACTTGATGAAAATGAAATATATCACTCCGCTCCAACTCCAGGAGATTCTGGTTCTTCCACGGCCTCTGCTTGAGCCACCAAGCCAATCTCATGATCTTCAAAACCTGCTGAAAAATATTAACCCACAACGGGGTGAGTCCGGAGACTCTGTAGGATTTACACCCTTCACCCATCAATCGGGTAACTAACATATAAACAAGCAGTGGTATGTAACATATCTAATTTAAGATGTAATACAAAAGTATAGAGTGTCTTCTATATTAATCTCACAACCCATATCCAGACATAGTTATCTTCAAAGAAAAGGTTATGCCAAAACCAATCAATTCTAGACCAATGCATACAAGACCATAAAACTAAACAAAAATCAACTAGATGACCTTCATACTTAACATGACCAATCTAACATGAGACATAACTGAATTTTTCTAACTTATCATGCTTTAACATCTAAACATAACATGTAATGAGCATAATTTCATGTTCTTTCTAAACCCATAGTCATATGGCAAGGAATTGGTTGTCTTGCCTTTTCACATCACATATCCAGATCACTTTCACCAGCTCTAATTTATATAGTAAAAACATATACTAAGCTAGCCCAAAGTGCACCTAGGCAGTGGTGACACTAAGGGAAAACCCGCGGTAATCCGGGATCTGTGGGAAGGCCGGATTTATCTAAGATACCCGCTGCCCACGGGCAATTTGACTAGAATAGGTTGGTGAAGCCTCATAACATGTAGTACAAGAATTCATAATAAAATTTTCAGATCAAGTCACACCTGCATACCATGTACACAAGACATAAACATCTCATTCTAATGTCATCCATGCAAAACAAATTGTTTTTATCATAAACTAGACAAGACTTGCACTAACTGACATGGTTAACATATCCTAATCAAAAATCATATCAAACTTGATAACATGAACCTAGCCATATCATGCAAGACATATTACACAATCTGGAACCAAACCAAATAATTTTTACATGATCTATGCACATGCAATAACAAACCAAATCTAGACATGCTTAATTACATACACAAGACAATTAATCAAACCCAATTTTGGCATAATCAAAACAAGCTAACTTCTGATGTCAACACCCATAATCTGACCTAAACAGGTTCCAAAAAGTGAAATTTGATGACTTTTGATTTTTCCAAAACACCACATAATTATATTTCAATTCTAGTCCATTCTAGCACATAAACATATACATAAATAACAAATGGTCAAATCTCATGAAAAATAGTTCTACCCATCCAGAATCATGCCAAACATGTCCCATAATATTCAAAATATCATTTTCAAAGTTCTGGATTCAAGGATTTTTGAGAAAATTCACTAATCATGAGTCAAAAGTCTAAACTAGTCAAATCAAGGTCCATAAGTTAAATCATGCATATTTTTTAATCAAAATGGGATCAAATACATAGACGAGCTTGAGAAACCTACTTGTAATCTTCTGTGAATTTTCTTGATTTTTATGCTATTTTTTTTGGCCTTAATCTAATATCCGGATTTAATAAATCCGAAAATCAGAATTTCCTGAACCGGCGCCGAACCGGGCGGTTCGACCGGCTGAACCGGGGCGGTTCGGAGGTGCTGGACTGCAGCTGGACCGGCGGCTGGACCGGGCGCTGGGCCGGCTCGACCGGAGGCTCACGGCGGCGGTTCGCGGGCGGCGTTGGCGACGGCGGTGGCGGTGCTCGCGACGGCGGAGGCGGCCGGCGGCGCTCGACAGCGACGGCGATGGGCGGGGGAGGGGCTGGCCACGACGGCGATGGCGAGAGGAAGGCGATGGCCGGCGATGGCAGCGGCGAGAGGAAGGCGATGGCCGGCGATGGCGGCGGCGAGAGGCTCTCCCGTGGCGGTTCCGGCTGGAATAGGGGAGGTCGACGGCGGCGCTGGCTTCCGGCGGCGACGATGACGGGCGGCGCGGGAAGGGCTGGACTGCGACGCTCTCGCCGGCAAGGGAGGCGCTGGAGGGAGGAGACGGCGACGAGGGGAGGGGCCGGAGGCGGTGACGGCAAGGGGGAGCTCGGCGGCGCTGGGTTCCGGCGGTGACGGCGCTCGCGACTGACGACGGCGACGGAGGAGGAGGAGGAGGATTCGCGGCGGGGAGACGGCACAAGAGAGAGCGAGAGAGCGAGAGATCCAGCCGGGGGGGCTGCGTAACCGGCAAGGGGGGGGCATCGCGACGCTCCGTGGGGGCGGCGTTACGGCGGGGACGGCGGCGAGGAAACCGGGAGGGGGAGGGAAACGGGGGGGGGGGGCGGTTACCAAAATTAAAATGTTTTTTTTTAAAAGCCAGGTATTACACTCTCTCCTTTTAAATAAGAGGGTCGAACGGCTTCAGGTCAGCCTTGACTCAGTGGTTCCTTTCCCCCTTCCGTCGGGCGAGAGTAGAGGGAGAAGGACGACGGCCGAAAAAGGTAGCCAGAGGAGATCGAGTGCGGCGGGGTGAGGCCAACCTGGAGCGATGAAGCTCGTGTGGTGTCCCGACACGGTGGCCAAGGCCTATATTGATACCGTGAGGATGCTCGACGACGGCGTCCTCAACGAGTCCGACGTTGCGGAGCTGCTTCCTCGGAGAATAATGGTGCGGCGAGGAGTTGCTTCCTCGCCAAGTAACTATGTGAGAGAGAGAGAGAGAGAGAGAGGCGCACGCAAGGGGGCTTCGACAGTCGACCGTGGACTGTCTAACGGGTTTCCTAATAGGTAGATTCGGATCCGAAATTATTTTCGGATCCGAATATGGATTTAGATCTAAAATCTCATAATGTATAAGATCTGTTATTGGATTTGGATATATTTTATCGGATTCGGGTTCGGATCTTGAAAGATGCGACCCAAAAGGATCCATTGACAGGTCTAACCATATATAATCAAACAAAGTGGGGACCACAAGAAAAAAAGAAAGAGATGAGACCCTCTTTTTCTGTTTAAGAAGAAAATCACTTTCAAAACATAAAATTATCATAGTTGTCAAATACCTCTTTTAACAAGTTTTCTTACAATTTTTAAAAATTAAAATAAAAACATCTATTATCATGCAATCAAACATCCCATAAACGATTAAAATTTTGATTTCTATTTAATTCCACTCTGATCTTGTTATCGAAGTCAAAATAATCGGGGAATTTTTTAGATATTTAAAATATAGTACATTTTAAAGAATGAATAAAATATTATTTTTTGATATATTATGTTTTAGATTTATGCTTACTTTTTCAACATCTATGCAACGTATTTTTAATGATTTATATAGTTTTGTTGATCGTAACATTAATTATATATATATTGATATTTTATCGAAATCGGACAAACACATAAAAAATTGACTATTTTTTATTGCTTTAAAATATATGGACATCATATTTTAGTTCTCATATTTTATAGGATACAGAAATATGTATCCTAATTAATTTTTCCTATCGCAAAGAAACACTAATTAATTTCACTAGAGGAAAAGATAAGTTTTTTCAATGTTGATTAAAAATTAGGATTACGAAAAATCAAATTAGACCAAGAATCCATCCCTTTAACAGCCTTTAGTACATCTCAAAGACATTATGAATGACTAGTCATGCCCTTGGATTAAAAATTGCACCACAAATATTTCAAAGAAAAATAGATAAAACCTTTAAATGTTTATACAACTTATGATTCATCTATGTAGATGATATATTAATATACTCTACTTCCTGAATTGGACGTAAAGAACATCTTAAAATGTTTGTAAATAAATGTAAAGAAGTCAGTACAGTTTTATCCCAGAATTAAAATAGGAAAATAAAAAATATAATTTTTCGGGTGCAGTCCTTAGAAAGAAACAAAATATGTCCATTTACATAAGGAATGCTTACCCAAAAGAAAAAAATTACCATATCAATGAAAAGGAACTACTTGTAGCAACTAAGGACAAATGATATTCTAAGTAAAGCTTTATAAAAAAAACCATTATTTTGTATTACCCTAAAGTATGAATTTTGAGATGACTGAGTTATCTCAGTGAATTCAATTTCGATATAGAAATTATTAAAACCACTGACATTGTTCTTGCATATACATTGACAAGAGAATGGCAAGACTACCATAGTACACAAGAGACAGTGAACAGAAGCTGTTGAGGCAGTTGTAAGTTTGATAGCGGAAAAGTCAGAGATCATAGTTAAGTTTGTTGAAAGCATACAAAGATTTATTCAGATAAAACATAGATTACTCCCTCTCTTCAAAGAAATAGATAAGATCATCAATTAACCTAAAGACATAATTGACTTAGGAAATACAATTCTTACAAAAAAAGTCGATTGATTCATTCGATTCCAATCGAAATAGATAAAAAAATCAAGAGATCAAGAATTCAATTCACAAACTCATAGTGGAAGAAAAATAGAAAATCATAGGCTAAAAAAATCAATGATTGTAAAAGCTTCCACTTCAGAGATTAATGTAAAATCATTGGAGGAATATGTAAATAAAAAGAAATGATAAAAAACAATCGCAAACTATTCAGTAAGAACCCCAAAAATTTTGTAAAAGAAATATATGGTTTGGGAGCTATAGCAAATAACTATCTTGTTTTCAAGATGGACAAAATAAAAGAATTACCTCGGTATATTCAAGAGTCAAGATAGTATTTTGTCTACGTAATTCTTTGATGAAGAAAGATCCGTTAAAGAAAGAGTCTATCATTTATCTAAAATTTTACACCACTGGCCATAACTTTGAAAGAAGCAAATATTATAGGTGAAATGAACTCCCGCCCCTGTTTTAGGGGAGAGTTTTATTTTTTAGTCCATTAACCTTCGTATTTTATTTATTAATCACATAAATGAAATCTTCTTAACTTCCACCTTTTCTAACACGTCAGACCGTCAGGTTCATGTATGAAATTCCCATCTTACCCCCATACCCCCCGGCGGTGGACCCTGCCGGGAATCTTTTTTTTTTTTTGAGACACCAACCGAAAGGAAATTCATTAAATAGAAGAAACTGTAAGTTCACCGACAGACATACAGTCCAGACCCACTTGATTCAAAATCTCGGGAGGCAAGTCCGAGAGACCCGACCGCTCCTCACAAATAGACAACGACCTAATTCCCCATCTCGCCAACTGGTGGGCAGAGGCGTTCGCCGTTCTAGGGCAAAAAGAAAGGATCCACGGCAAGGTCTTCAGGTGCTGGCTGCTCTCCCGGATGAAGTTCCGAGCTTTCCACAGAACGGGACCCAATCCGTTGATAGCCTTAACAACTGCCAAGAAGTCACTTTCCAGAATCATCTGGCAATCTTGAAAGGTAAGCCAGGAGCACGCTTCTACTATAGCTTTAGCTTCAAGAACCTGCGGGTCATTTAGAATAAAAGTATGCACTTTCCATGCTAGGCACATACCTCGTCAGTTTCTTGCAATAAGACCCACAGCCCCTCCGTAATCTGTCGTGGCTGCGTCAACATTGATTTTTATGGACTGATCCGGTGGCGGAAGCCAGATCGTGGGTAAAAGGGAATGCCTCAGATTAGCCTGACGTAAATAGAAACAAGCTTCTCTAGTGGCCGCTTTTATAATCCAAATGGGTGACCCCAAGGTAGCCCTGAAAGTTGTAGAGCAACAAAATTTCCATAGCTTCCACATGATTGAAAGACCTAGCACCCCGGTGTAAATATAGAAATCATTGGAATGACAAATCTTTTGCAGAAAATCAGTTGCGACTGTGCTAAAGCCCTGATGTAGCCAATCTTTATTGAAACCGATAGATGAACCGAACCACACTGCTTTACTTCTTGAGCATTCAAACATGATATGATCAAGACTTTCTTGATAAATATTACAAACCGAACACTTATCATCCGCATTAGAAACCCTTTTAGCAATTGCACAGTTCGTAGGCAAAGCATTTACTAGCCCTTTCCAGATAAATATAATAATTTTTTGAGGGCAAATTTTGCTCACCTTGGGGTGCCATAAATATTTCTATATGGTATTGTTAGAAGGCCCCGGAGGAATATTATTGTCCCGAAGGAATCTATAGGCAGACTTAGTGTTCAGATCACCATTTGGTGTGTAGGGCCAAATCAAACCTTCCTGATCATCCTCAGAATGAATAGGTGTTTTCAAAATTCTGTTAACAGTATTCGGCTCAAACAGATAATCAAGTAAAGGCCTATTCCAGTTCCCATTAGCAATGAGTTCCTTAACATACATGGGGAAAGGTTGGTTTATGATTTTTGGGACTGGTGGACCTTTGTCTACAATCCATGATTGATTCCAAATATTGATTTGAGAATCAGCCTTCACCTTCCAGATACAAGCTTTGGTGATAAGAGGCCTAGCCTTTAAAATATTCTTCCACACATCAGAATTAGTTTGCTTGTGTTTTGGTTCCCAGAAATCCTCAGATTTAAGGTACTTAGCCTTCATAATGCGCACCCAAAGCTTATGATTATCATGCAAAAAAGTCCAGGCTAGTTTTAATAAAAGAGCTTCATTCATTGTTGCAAGGTCCCTGATACCTAAACGCCCTCCCGTCTTGGGTCTTTTAATAGCATTCCAACTTTGAAAATGGATCTTTTTCTTACCATCTTGATCTTGAGCCCACTAGAATGCATTTTGACATCTATCCAGTTTGTTTATGACCCCAATCGGTAACCTTTTAATGGACATGACATGAATAGCAAGTTGGTTTAATGTAGACTTAATAATTGTAGTGCGGCTTGCAGTAGAGAGCAAGTTTTTCTTCCAACCAGCTAATTTCCTTTGACTATTGTCTAGCAGCCAATTAAAATGATTAATTCTATTATCCGAGATACCCAAAGGAATTCCCAGATATTTCTCATAAGGTTTGGCCTTCGAGAACCCAGATATACTGCAAATTAGGTCATGATCTTCCTGGGAGACATTTCTGCTAGAATAGATACTCGATTTGGAAAAATTTATGGCCTGACCTGAGGTAGTTTGGTATATCTCAAGGATGGTCATCATACTCCTAACTTCTTTTTCAGTAGCAACCCCACATATGATGATATCATCAGCAAACATCAAATGAGATATCTTTTGCCCTCCTCTACTAAGAGAAATGCCCAAAAACAAACCTTGATCAGTAGCTGAATTGAAAAGATAAGAGAGAGCTTCAACACAAAGGATGTATATGTATGGAGATAGGGGGCATCCCTGTCGGATGCCTCTGGATGGCTTGAAAGTAGAAGAAACCTGCCCATTGAGATTTATAGCATATGTGACAGAAGTAATGCATTCCATAATGAGCTTAATGATGGACTCCGGGAAGCCATATTTGGAAAGCATAAACTTGATGAAATGCCAAGAGATTTTATCATAGGCCTTGCTAATATCAAGCTTGGCTAAGAAAAGACCAGATTTGCCCGACTTGTACTTGAAAGAATTGAGAATTTCTTGAACAATGATAATATTATCCAACCCAGTTCTTCCAGGAATAAAGGCAGCCTGATTTTCAGAAATTAAGTTGGGAAGATATTATTTAATTCTATCCGCAAGAAGTTTTGTGAGAATCTTTAATAGAACATTGCAAAGACTGATGGGGCGGTATTGTTCAGGGCCATTAGGATCCTCAATCTTAGGAATAAGAGAAATTATAGTGTGATTCAGCCCCCGGGGGATAGAACCATTAATAAACAAATGCATAATGAAAGCAACAATATCCTCCTCAACAGAAACCCAAAGGTTTTGGAAAAAACCTGGTGATAGGCCATCAGGGCCAGGAGCCTTGTCGGGCTTCATTTTATAAAGAGTTGACTTGATCTCTTCTGAAGTAGGGGTCTGAGAAAGGGCCCTCCCTTGATCATAAGACAAGGTATTTAAATTAATATCTGGAAATTGATGTTGTTGGGGTACATGCTGCACAGCATACAGAGACTTGAAAAACTTTAAGAATATCCGTTGGATATCCTCCCATTTGTTTGACCAGAAGCCCCCCTCAATAAAGACCCCCGGGATCTTATTTCACCTTCTTCTATGAATCACCTTCATATGGAAGAATTTAGTGCTTTTATCTCCAAATCTATGCCAGTGGAGTTTAGCCCTTTGTTTCTGTTGGCATCAAACTTTTCTCTTAGCTTGCTTAATACAAGTTTCGGCAATGCCGAAGCCGGTGCAGAAAATCTGACCCAGATTCGGAAAATTCGTGAATAGATGACGTAAACAGGCTTTGGAAATGCCTTGGCATGGCCTTACATGCTACAAATGGCCAATATAATGTGCTCATTGCATAGTCCCGGTCAAGAGCTTCGCAATGGTGCCCAAAACATGAAAAACGGACACCGAAAGGCCGAAATGACCATTTTGCCCCTGACACTTTGGGACAAATTGGGACTCTAACATGGAATTCCAACTTTACCACATTGTCAATATTGTATAGATCTAGGCAACGCTCAAAACGGATCGAAAATCCGACCCCCGGATGAAGAGATATGCAAGAAAGAGCAAATCCGGATGGAAAGTCGTATGTTCTCGCACCAGGGGCATAATGGTCCGATTAGCTCTGGATCGACCCATGGGCTGAAAATTTCAATTTTCATGACCCAAAACTTTGATCTCATGAATATTGATGCATGAAAAATAAATTTGGCCAATGGGAGAAGGTAATTGCACTCAGATACAGTTTTCGACATTATCGACGGCCGAGATCGCACCGATCGGAGAAACTAGCTAAATCAGGAGATCCGTTGCAATTCAAGTGATCTCAACCACACATCAGGATGGAGCATAAGATCAATGGCCATCAGGGCATGATCTAGAATTTTTTTGAAGTCAATTTGAGATTTATTTAATTGGTTTTGGTCGGAATTAATGCTAGCCATTGGATCGGGAGCACTTTGATTAAACCAGGGTTAGACCTAACCCAAGATGGGCTAACCCAACCTGTCATGGCCGAACCCCATCCTCCCTCATCTGATGTGTGCGCAAACAGCCCTAGAAAGTAGGGGAGGGTGCGCAAGGCTTTCCCAACTCTCTCCATCTCTCTTTGGTTTATCTTTATCTCATCCTCAACCACCTCAACTTCCCATGGCTTATCCTTATCACCCTCAACCACTCCCTTGGTTTATCTTCATCCTAACTAATCCTACAACTAACCAAGCCTATCCTCATCCAAGCCCTGGCCGAACCACCCATCCTACCCCAAGTCATGTGCGCACACCTCCTTGAAAGGAGGAGATGGTGCGCACCCTTCTCTCCCTCTCTTTCTAGTTGGCGCATAATCATCCTCAACAACCAACTATGGGTTATCCTTATCATCCCCAACCTCCCTTGAGTTATCCTTATCTCCTCTCAACAACCTCCAGCCTTATCTCCTCCAGGAGATGGCGCCCCTCAGCCCCTATAAAAGCCCCCTCAGAGGCCATGTGCAGGACAAGCTGATCACCCTGCGGAAGCCCTGCCTCTCCTCCCTCTACCCTGCTCCAAGACAGCTTCTCCATGCTTGGACGTCTTCATCAGCAAGTCAGCAACCTCTCCAGCCCTCTTGTGGTGTTCCAAGTGAATAATAAGAAGGAGAAAAGGCCTCCCTCCAGCAGGCGCGCCAGCAGCAGGTGCAACCAGCCCACCTGATTGGTATGCCAACTTCAGCAAGTGCAGCAAGCTCTCTTCATTCCTTTACTCCATCCATCAACATCAGCAAGGAGAAGACCCCCTTTTCTCATCCAACAGAAAGAGAATAAGGGTTTTGTGGCACCTTCAGCCCATCATCTTCAACACCACCTATAGTGCAAGAGAGAAGAAAAAAAAACCGGTGAGTTGAAAAAGTGTGTTCCGATGTAGCCTTTTAATTCAACTCTTCCCCTTCTCTTCTCTACCCCTCTCCATGATGGCATACCCTATGAGTAATGCCCATTCAGCTCCCTTTGAGTGCCCTTCATGTTTGTCTACAGAAAGCCCCAAGTGTACCCTCTATTTGGCCATCACAAAAAATAGCCCCTTGCTGCCCCTTAAAACAGGCCTCTGAACCAGCCCCTTTGTGCACCCTTTTGGCCCTCCATGTTGGCCTCTAAACCTTATACTATCATGCTTGGTTTGACCCCACTGATGGTCACATGGACATGCACCTCCTGCCTTTCCCAATCAGGCCCCGAATGGCATGCAAAACAGGCCCCCTTGCTGGCCCAAGTTCTGCCCCCTTGTGAGCACCCATGTCAGGCCCCTTTGATGGTCGCCTAGTTTGCCCTATGTGCAACACACCCAATACAGCTTCTACAGCACCCCCAAACAAGCCAAACATCCTCTTTGAAGTGTGGAAGGAGGGGTGACAGCCCGAGCCTCTTGGAATCCGCCGGACGGGCCAAGAGTTAAGCCGGGTGGCCCTGATTTCTACATGTCAAAATGCCCTTTGTGCATTCCTAAACCAGTCCTAGTTCACACCTAAACCTGCCCCTTGTGCAGTCCTACCAAAAGCCCACCTAAACAGCACCTTAGCCAACCCATTCCAGCCCCTCTGAGGCTCACCTACTCCGCTGCTACAACAAGATGTCAAGGTGCAAAAATGGAGTGCAAATCAGGTCAATCAGGCCATGGAGGTGCAAATCAGGCCCATTGGGTCATGAAGCTCAAAGCAGGCCGCCAGGGCCCATGAAGCTCAAGATTGGGCCAACCGGGCCGACATGGTATGAAGCCGGCCTTCTCAGGCCATGCGACATGAAGACCAGCCCATTGTGCTGATGAAGCTGGCCCATTGGGCCTTGGACATTTAAAAAGCACACTTAAATAAATCTGAAGGCGAAATGCCAAAATTAAATAAGGAGTTAGTCCACAACTGGATGCTTCATTGGGCGGCTCATCCGACATGCACCAGAATGTTGACCCGGGCGTAGGCATGGGACACGCTTCCCACTGCAGACGGACCCTTCCCACTACTTGGAAAGTCAAATGACTATGCCTTGTAGGACAGGTAAAATTCCACACCGATTGGAAAATAAGGCGGCATGCTGCCAAAATTTTCCCAATCAAGTGGTATTTTACACCAAGGGAAGGACATTCACACATTTGCACCATTGACGGCATTGAACATGGCATATGAACTGCCACATCTGATGTACACCAGCATGAACATGAATATTCAATGAACATTTCAAGTGCCGAGTTGATTGCATGTGACTGGGCATCGAAACTAGCCCGACAGACCGGATGTGATGCAAACCGAACAAGAGTTAACCAAACCTGAAGTTAACTTAATTAAATCTGAAAATACATTCAAACCAACCTTAAAACATGCTTAAAACATATCATTAAATCTTTAACATCCAACAAAAATCAGATTTAATACAATCTAGAAAAATTGATTCGATACATTTAATCTATTTGAATTCAAATGCTTAAACAAGTGCAAATCAAACCAATTAAAAAGAACACATAAAGAAAACATTAAGGTATATGAAATTCATCTTAAAACATGCCAAATTCAGATCATTAACAATCTGAAGTTCAAGTTTAATCAATTTGAACCAAACTTCAAAACACTTGAAACATACCAAACACACCCGAATTGGTATGAAAACACCAACCGACATGAGAAAATCATATGAAAATGACTCAGCACATGTCAATTAAACTTAAACAAGTCAAAATTGATAAACACATATAAAATATCAAGTTCAAACAAAAATAAAATAAACTTAAACCAATTGAAGTAAAACAAATCAAACAATTCAAACAAGCTCAAAACAAATAACATTTAAATCCAAGTTAAATGGAAATCTGAAATCAACATTTCAAACCACACCCAAATCAATTCATAAATCAAACATAAAACAACTTCAAACAAAATCTAATCAAACTTGTTTGCATCTCATCGGTCCTGAAAGGCTGGGGCCCTTTGTGTTCTTTATATGTTGTGGATGTGCACACTCTCGTCAAACAAGATCGCTATGGCAGTTAATCAAGGGTGTTCGAGTGTTTGCTCGATGTAAATGAACATCGGATATTCGCACCATACGATGGAGAGAGGTCAAAAAATATTTTCACAGAACCCGAACCTCGGTTCTATACTCTTCTAATATCACCTGGACTATCTAGTAGTTTTTATAGTCTATCACCTATTTTACTAGAAAATTCAGGTACGATATTTCAACATTAAAAAAAAACAAATCTTTTAAACACATTTCAAGAATCAAAATGATTCTCGAGGTTCCCACAGTTTCCAATATGCATTTTCCATATTTTCCATCACTCGGAGCTTTTCTTGGAGCTTTCCTTCCAAATCAAGATGTTGTTGGGTGATCGGGCCCCTTTGGGTAGTATCAATTTGATCTTTGACTTGGCTAATCTGCTGACTAATATTACCATAGACCTTTCTTTTCCAAATTAGGAGCCCACTTCTTATAGCAGCCATTTTTGATTTGTAGTTTGATAATAAATCTGGCCCCTGAATCTAGATTCTCTTAGCAGCCTGAGAGAAATCCCGATGTCCGAACCAAGCTGTTTCCACTTTGAACCATCTTCTTAAAGGCTTAATAATAGGATCAGTATTGAGTAGCAATGGAGTGTGATCGTTGCAGTAAGTAGGAAGGGTGCTGACCTTGGCATTCTGGAACATATTAATCCACTCCATAGAAGCAAGGCACCTGTCTAACTTTTCTCTAATATGATAATTAAGCTTCCTTTTGTTTGTCCAGGTAAAAGCAGGTCCTTCATTTCTGATGTCTACTAAGAAATTTCCTTGGATAAAGCATTCAAAATCCTCCATATGGATCTGATTTGGTCTAGCCCCGCCCCACTTTTCATGGTTATGCCTGATGCAATTCCAGTCTCCCACTAAGCAGATAGGGGCCTTGAAATTTTTTATAAAAACAGACTTTTGAGACCACATTGTTAATCGTTCGTTGTGCTTGGTAGGGGCATAAACAGCAATCAACACAAAATTACTTCTATGAGTATGATCAGTGACCATGGCACCAATCCAAGATTGATGGGTAGCTAAAATCTGAATATTAACATTCTCACTCCACCAAAGCCACATTCCCCCAGATCTGCCATAAGTTGGAACCACCAGGAATTTAGACATGCCTCTTCGTTTGAAAAAATCTAGACTGTGAGAGAAGTCACATTTAGTTTCAGCCACAAAAGAAATATCCGGAAAAATTGAATGGGTCAAACTATTTAAATATTGGACTGTTGAGTGCCCATTCACACCTCGACAGTTCCAGGATAATATCTTCATTTTGATTGTTGCAGCTCGTTTGGGCCAGCTGCGTCTGCCCTTAAGCTATCTTCAAGTGAATTGTCCTTTGCGCTAGAAGTAGAGGCCAGCGAGTTAGTAGTGACTGGTTCTTGACTTAGCAATTTCCTTTTCGACCTTCTTTTGTCCTTTTTCGAGGGGCTTGCCCTTTTCCCAGACATCTTGGATGGACTTTTGGCTTCTGGCATATGTTTGAGAGTTGGGCTTGAGAAGATAATATTCTCCGGGGTGTTATTCTGATGAGGCCCAAAAAGAGAGGTATGGGCCAAACTATTATTTATATCCCAGGCCTGTCTATGTGAGTTTGGCCACCTGTAAGGGCCCATCTGTGTACTATTAACTTCCCAATAATTTATAGCTCTTGATGATATCTGAGAGAACAGATTTTCGGTACCATACCCCAGTATGGGCGACTTAAAAGGCTGATCAGACTGGTTTGACAAAAACTGTTCTGGCTTACTGTTGTCCCTGTCGCTGACCATCTTGCTAGTACAGAGAAAAGTAGTGGTGGTATTTAATGAGTGAGTATGGTGTTGAGGTGCTAAAACCAAAGACTGATTTACGTTGCCAGGAGATGACTACCTCTCACTAGAACAAAGTTGGTCAAACTCTTGACCTGACTTTTCCTGTTGGTCAGACTGTAGCACGTTCTCAGAGACTTGAAACTTCTTTGGTCTGCTTCTTCCTCCCGCAGCTCTGCCATTAGTAGTTAACCAATCCCCAAATCTAAATGTTAATTGAGCTTTTAGCCACTCTTGGACTTGTGTTGGGAGATTTGGAGTAATGAGATCTCTTAAGTTAATAAGCTTCTCACAATTTCCATGCTCATGACCGAGCACTCCACAGAAATAACAAAATTTAACCACTCTTTCAAAAGCTAGCTCAAACCTCTTGATTTTCCTATCCGGTAGTTGCACTGACACCTCTGTCGGAAGCTGATTATTCACATTAAGAGACACTTTTATTCTGGCAAACAAACTCCATGAGTCTATGATCTCTTGGGCCGGATTAATGGGATTCCCTACCTGGGCATCCAGGTGCATAACAAATTCCTTTTGAAGATATTCCTGGGGCAAATCATAGATTCTCATCCACAAGTCCACTGAGTTTAGCGAATATTCTGAGGGAGCTGTGTTGGGTCTTCCTTTCTCCACCAGAACTAGATCATTGTTGAAGAACCAGGGTGCTCTTCTACATATTTTGTTTACCTCCTCTTCATTTTAAAGAATTAGTAAGAAAGCTCCATTCGGGTAATCAAGAAGGGACCAAGGATTCAAAGGATTCCACATCTTTTTTATCCAATCTTTAAACCCAGCAGGACGAACTCTAACTTGGGATAAAACAGAAGCTACTAGAGATCTTTTCCACTTCATGTTCTCAACAATAGGGAAATCTTGTATGGCAATAGGCTTCGGCTGAATTGGTGGAGCAAGCAACTTTCGAAACTTATTTTCAATGGATTC
Organism: Cryptocoryne crispatula var. balansae; assembly: GCA_036172225.1. Classification (NCBI taxonomy): domain Eukaryota; kingdom Viridiplantae; phylum Streptophyta; class Magnoliopsida; order Alismatales; family Araceae; genus Cryptocoryne; species Cryptocoryne crispatula. Next base: position 12,654,525 of record CM069934.1, read on the forward strand.
TTCTTCAGATGATGACCCAAGTTTTTTTGCATCCATCTTACCTGGCAGGAGGACCCACTCGCGAGGAGAAGAAATAGGCAGAGGAGCGTAAGAGAGGTTACTAACCTGGATACCTCGTAGCACTAGGGTAAAACCTTGACGAAATGAAAAAGAGAAAACTGCTAGAAGCTGTCGAAGCCAAGAGCTGCTCCTTGCCGAAACAGATCCAAGCTCAAACGGAGAAAGAAGATCCCGTCCATAAGCAGACGGATAAGAAAAAGAGTTCCGAGGCTCAGCCTCGAAGGTTCCTCCGCGTCAGCTTCATCTTGCCGCACAGGCGAGAGCTGAAGAGGAGACTCGGACTCGCCCGACCCCCCCAAAGGTCTCTTCTCGTTCTCGGGTCACAGTAGGGAACGACCCTGCCGGGAATCAACGGGCTAATAACGTTGTGGTATGGAGCTGAAAATTCAATGAAATCATTAAAATATATAGGATTAATTTGGTTGTAGAAAAAACTAAAATCTAAGTAAAATTATTTTATGAAGTACCCTTTACAAAATAAATTAAAAACGTGATCTACCATTTGGTTGCACCTAATTTGTTTTGCTTGAAAATATAATTCATGATTTATATTGTTTGTAAATACTTTTTGTAAAAACACATTTATTAATTTAGATACTTGTAACTCATTATAAAAATGTTTTTCAAAAAATACAAAATATGAATTAAAATAGTTATACCATTTATATATATGATTAAAATTAAATATTAAAATAAATAAACATAGGTATTCATTATATTTATCAGATGGTCTATTTATACTCTTATAAAAGTAAAAATTTATATAAAGTGATTTTATTTGATATGATTTTCAATGAATATCAAAATATGATTTTCATTTAGTTTATAAAAAATTATATTTGATGTGATTTTTTTCATGGATCGTTCGTATCTAAAGATCTTAAGATCGAAATCAAGATCGAAAAAGAGAAAGAGCAGCCACACTTACAACTAATCTTAGTATGTAGAGGGGGTAGATTTTGAAATAAAAATTGGAGAGAAAAGGGAAACAATGAAAGAGATTAAAAGATAACATTTTAATAGAGATTGTATTAAAACATAACAAAAGTGATTGGTGGGACTAAAAAATAATTTAAGTTTCCAAATAAGATCAAAAATAAAAAGCCCTAATATTATACGGCATCCAATATAATTTAAATAGAAACAGTGGGACAATCATTCAAAAAGTTAATAAATTTGTATGAAACAAAAATATATGTAGATTTTATACTAGGATTAGTGGGACATAGACTGGCGTTAGGAATAAAAATCCTAACTCAAACAACCGAAAGACTTTTAATTCAAGGAAGAGAAAGTGACTACACTATCGACGCAGAAATTATTTTATGCTGTCAACAACGAAGAAACCATATGAACAAACAATCAAAGTAATAAAAAAGTTTTTTTTAATGCATCCACGGCAAGAATGATAGACATTATGACGGTCTTGAAGGTTATTGAAGTGATGTGATGCTTTTAGATTAAATATCACTTATCTAAAACCCAATGACCTATTTGGTTAGAATATCAAAAATAATACTATATTAGTATTGATATTGATATTTCTAGAAGATTGAGTATCAATATCAAAATTGATACAAGTTGACATTTGTATTACATAACATGTTTTATTTTCACTACGAATTTCAAAATTGATACTATTAGTTAAACACCTCAAAGTGATTATTAACAATATCAATTTTAAAATTAACAGTGATAAAGATGTATAATAATGTTATCAAACAAGGCATAAGGTGATGAAGTGCTGATGCAAGTAACGATGACACAATAATTGTTATTGAATATTTTGCAAAAAAAGGTAGTGACATGGGGAACAAGACTATAGATAGGATACTAACAAGTAACAACATATTATAAACCTTGCATCTATCGAAATGGGAATATTAATAGATGCAAGTATACAAATTGTTGTATCTGAAATTAAAAGATGCACTAAACTATTTTAATCTTTGTTGCCAACAGGCACAACTAAGTAGTTTAATCTAGTTGAATTTCACATATAATTTCAATGCACAGATTTATTCATATCCATCCCATGAGTCATTCACAACCATCTCATGTCTTGTTATGAGTCATTTACATTAATATGCTATGCGATACTTTACTATCCACTATAACATGAACACCATGCAATTATGATAGCTAAATGACATCATCTTTTTGTGTAATATGCTTAAACCAATGCTACTATGGATAACTATGATCATAATGAACTAAAATTAGACATAAACACATGCAATCACCTTATCATGATTAAACATAAGAGTAACTAAGTGCTGAAAAATAATTACAATACCAAATAAATCTTGTTAACATACCACAACATGTATAACAAGATTAACATAAATTATAGATGTCAATATATATATATATCCAAGTAATATGCTATTTGAACAATATTACATCACTACCCTGACATCATATATATATATATATATATAGAGAGAGAGAGAGAGAGAGAGAGAGAGAGAGAGAGAGCAATAACATAACGTAATCACCACCTACAACATGACACTAGGGTCCGTTTGGTAACTTGGTCGGAGAACTTCTTTTGAAAGTGCATTCTTATTGAAGGCACTTTTATTAGAAGGTCTTCTTTCTCAAGAAAGTGAAACTATTTAGATGTATTTTAAGTCCAGAAGTGTTTCTTCTTATACTTGACCTTTTTGTTCCCATATTCGCACTTTTCGATTCCTATCGAACATGGTGCCACCGTGATAGTGCCTAATTTTGCAAAAAATGCCGCCACTACTGTGGCCAAGGACACCATCCTTGCTACCACGGCCAACGACGCCATCCCCACCCCGCCTGTGAGTTTGGCGTCCCTAAATTCTCTTGTCAACCCATAGCGTTTCTGAAAAAGGAGGACTTCTCTCTGATGGAGAAGTGATATAGAAGGACTTCCAAGAGGTTGCCAAACGGACCCTAAGCACATCTAAATAAATAAACTATGTTAACTCACAAGTTAACCATAACATAACTATATATACCAACTAATTTATTATCATCAAACTCTATATATCATAGAAGATTTTTAACATATAACTACAATGATAATAGACATGTCTAGGATGTCTATCAAAATGGCTCTTTAAAACTACATAAGGTCGACCACATAAAAAGTCAAACGATGACGACAAGACACGAACAAATTGAACCGGGCAAGATCTCCTTCTCCACCTACTGAGAGAAAGGATAGGAGAGAAGAGAGAGAAACAAGAGGAAGAGATCAAATGAGAGATATAGAGAGGAAGAATAAAAGAGAGAGAGAGAGAGAGATGGCAATAGTAGAAAGAAAGAGAGGGGATAGAGAAAGGAGATCACTATGGTGGTCAATGTCAAGCGAATGAAGAGTCAATACTAAAGGCGGGCAGCCAGTTGACAATGCGCAGGTGCACATGGAGATGTGGTGCCCATGTGAGCGAGCGATCACAAGGACTGGGAGGTCGAAGGCGGCTAGTCAGCCCACACATGCGTGGCGAGGTGGGTTGGCAACTTGTTAGCAGCACGAGACAGGAGTTGTGCAAGTGAGGGTTGCCATGTAGCGAGTAGCCAGGTGACATGGTGTCAAGGGCTACTGTGCGATGGGGCGATGTCAGTTGACGAGTGGCCAAGTGGCTCGCATGGCAGAGAGAAAAGGGGAGGGAGGGATAACCTTCGGAGAAGAGCAAAAAGAGGGAGCAGACGGCGTAAATGAAGAGAAGGAGAGGGGGAGGGAACATCAACAGCTATGGTAAAAAGGCAAGAGGAGGGAGATTTCGATGGTATATATGGAGAGAGAGGGAGAGGTAGATAAATAAAATAAAAAATATTTTAAATTTTTTATTTTAAAGCTCAAATATTATATTTTAATTTTTATAATTTATAAGATTGTTACGTATCTGTTAATTATTATTTAATTCAGATTGAACTGTTAGGTTATCAAATTTCGTTTAGACTCCTTGGGATAAGCTAATAAACACTTCAAAATAGTCTAATAACTTTTGATAAATCAAACAATTATTTAATATAAAAAATAATACTATATTAGTATTGATATTGATATTTCTAGAAGATTGAGTATCAATATAAAAATTGATACAAGTTGACATTTGTATTACATAACATGTTTTATTTTCACTACTAATTTCAAAATTGAAACTATTAGTTAAACACCTCAAAGTGATTATTAACAATATCAATTTTAAAATTAACAGTGATAAATATGTATAATAATGTTATCAAACAAGGCATAAGGTGATGAAGTGCTGATGCAAGTAACGATGACACAATAATCGTTATTGAATATTTTGCAAAAAAAAGGGTAGAGACACGGGGAACAAGACTATAGATAGAATACTAACAAGTAACAACATATTATAAACCTTGCATCTATCCAAATGGAAATATTAATAGCCGGAAGTCCCTCGGTAGATTTTTGAAGCCATGAAAATAAAAATAGATATTTTAGGGACAATGATTTCCTTTCGTAAACAGAAAATATATCAAAAAGCAAGATTTGTCAAAAAAAATAAAAAAAACTAAAAAACTTTGAAGAACAAAAATTATGGAGTGATAATCTAGCATATCCAATAGATATAAGAAATAGTTATCCCAATAGAAGAAACTCGTACAAAAGAAATAAAAAATGATTCAAAATTAGATACCTAAAAAAAAATCCCAAAACCAAGTATAGAAAAGCTATAAAAGAAACCATTTAGATAAACTAAAGAATGTAACTATTTTGTCTGATAAAAACCTAGACATTATGTAAACCCAATATCTTAAGAAGAAAGTAAATTACAAATAATTAGAAGATATAAATGAATTCTCCTCCATGGGGTTAAACTCTCTGATTGGTCTAACCATATCTCTCAGATTTGGTTAGAGATTTAAGTTTTTGGTAGAAAACTTAAATCACATTACCGGCCGATGAAGAAGAAGGTTAAACCGATATCCCGATCTCCCACGCTAGGGAACACGGTCAAATCAACTCATCTCTTATTTTTTTATTCTATAAAGCGGAGCCCGTGGCTCCTGGCGACCACCTTTTACTTATGTTCTAATTTCATCTCCTCCTCACTCTCCTCCCACATGACCTGAACCATCTCCGGTGCTCGAGCGATGCCGTGAGATGAAAGTTCGGGGATCAATGTGAGTGTGGGACCGAGGTGAGGATCTTTTACAGCTTTCCGAGTGTTTTTTTTCGATTCACTCCCCTTTTCCCCAATTCTATCTTTCACCTTCTATTGAGGTGCCGATCCGGAACCCGTTTCTGGAGTTGACAGGGGGCACCTACAACTAGCGCCCTATATATAGGGCACCAGCAGGGGCAGAAGCTCGTTTTGCCATTTTCGGAGTCCGATCGCCCGTTTGATCGAGTTTTTGTCTCCCTTTTTCATCTTAGCACTGTTCATCATGTTATTTAGCATGCATTTGATCATTTTGCATCTCATATATGTTTAAAAACCTACCAAAAATAGGGGTTGGGATTCCGTCCCGATCCGGTTAGTTCATTCCCTTTTGCATGATTTAGAGTCTTTATCAAGCATGATGCTACACTTACGCTAGAGCTAATGATCTTCATTTGTTTTTCTTCATGTTTTATGCAGGACATTCTTAGATGAATCGACCGGAGTGAAGCTTCAATCTGATCGTAGGTGAAAGAACTCTCTAAAGTTCTCCCCTCTCGGCCGGCCGAGAAAGGAGAAGTTAGAACCAAACAATCTCCCCCCGTTTACATCCCCAAGGTACGACGGTCAAACTCCTTCTTCTAGTGCATTTGCTTAACACCTAATCACACTTTGGAGCCTTTGGCTCCTGGCGACCACACACTTCACCTTTCACTACACACACTTATTCTCTTCTTCTTCTTCTCTCTCTCACCGACAAACGCGAGCCGAGCCGGCTCATCCGGGTGCCTACACCTTTTGGCGACCACGGTGGGAAAATTCTTGCTTAAGTGAGTTCTTTTCACCTTTTTAAAAGAATGTCCAACATGCTCATCCTTGCTTTGACTCTTGCTTGAGTTTTTACATTCTCCTAGCATTCCTATTCACTTGCTTGTCTACTTGCTTCACTTTAGCATCACTAAGTTTCTTCCGGCTTACTTGCTTTCCATGGGTCCTCTTTTAAAAGAAAAAAAAGCACCATCTAATTTTAGGCTTGCTTTAATCAATTTACTTTGACTTTGCACTTTAAAGATTACCTTGCTAAGCATCTTTGCTTATTTTCTTTTAAAAAGTCTAATTTCTCCTCTAAAGCATCTTTAGTTGAATTAGTACTTGCTTTCACCCTTGATTGGTCTTACATCATTGCCTTGTTGCATGCTTTTATTTTCTTCTTGTTTGCTCCTCACTCCTTGATATCTCACTTACATTTAGTTTGCATTGGAGTTTCGGGTTTTCCCGTTTCCTTAGGACATTCGAGAAGGGAGGCTCTCTCCTCCCAAAGCCCTACACACCCAAACACCCCTCTTGGTGGTTGCCAACTCCTCCTCCAGGGATTCCCTCTCGGAAGGACCGGGTAGCTTCCATCAAGACCTCCGTAAGTCCCCAGACGTGAAGGATTCCCTCTTCACTGATCGGGCTGGTTGTACCATTCTATCCCAAAACCGGGAGTACCTATTACCTATCATCGTGAAAAGAGTGACAACCTTAGAGTGCTCGGCATTGTGGGAGCATAGGGTCCTACCCATTTATTTGAGTGGACATTGTTTCTCTTAACAAGCCACTTATTTAAGGTTGAAACACAAAAAAATTTGTGTTAATCATTCTAAGTCTGTGCCATCACTTGTTTGCAAATCAAAATTGAAAACCAAAACCAAAAATTTGAAAACACTTAACAAAAAACCCAAAAGAAATCTTTGTTTGAGGTTAATTTGCTTGATAACCTGTTTGTTCAAACAAAAATAAAAAAAACCGAAAAAGGAGGAAAAATTTAAAACTAAAAAAAGGATTCTTGTGTTTTTCGTCCCCTTTCTTTTCTATTTATGAACTTGAGATCAGGGCGAGTCGTCGGGATGACGGACCAAGGATACGAGCCGTTGCAGTTGGAGTATGACCAATCCTACCTCCACCCGGATGCCGTATGTGCCGTTAATGAACCCGAAATGCTCCCTGAAACAAGTTCACCCCGACCCCACCTAGATTCTCTGTGGGAGGCATTCGCTCATGCCTACCCAACTCAACTACAAGCCATTGAGGCCATCCTGAAACGAAAATCTCCTGTCAATCACACCCGTGCCGAGGGTGGCCACCACACTTCTACCCCCCAGTTAGCAACTGACCAACCCGGCGCACCAGTACCGGGCCATTCTCACAACGGACCCTTGATTCCAAACTCACCCCATCCGGTGGCTATCCTGAACCACCCGGACCCAAACAACACCACACCACTCAGGCCACCGGTCTATTCTTCCGCACATTTCAATCAAGCACGTCCTCGAGTGCACCACCCGATATACCCTCCTTGCCCGGCCGCTTCAGCCTATCCGATGGCCATGCCGGCAAATCAAGCATCTGTCCTCCCCCTCCTCTTGTCTGAGAATCCTCCGTTGATCAAACTGTGCTTAACAAAATCAATAGGATGGATGAACAATATTGGGAGCTCAAGCGATTGATCGACACACGAGCTCTCCCCGAGATATCCCTTCCCTCTCTCCCCGTATTCCATCTTCCTCCTTCTGAAATGCCCATCTACCGCCGATATAATGGAAATGGGAATCCTTTCATTCACATCAAAGATTTTCTTTATGAGTCTGTCATGTGGCAAAACGATCCAAAGGCCCTTGCATACCTATTTAGGAGATCATTAGAGGGCTCCATGTTGGAATGGTTCTATTCACTTGATCCTTTTGAAGCCAACAACTTTGATACCGTCAAAGCAAAGTTCTTGCAAAGATACCAAGATCGAGTCGGTCCTACCTATTCGATCACAGATCTTATGGCCGAAAAGATGAGAAATGATGAGGATTTCATAAGATATGCTGATAGATGGAGGGCAATGGCAGAAAGGCTGACAAAGGCACTGTCAGAATCAGAACAAGTCAAGATGATCATCACCAATGCCACTCCGGCCCTGAAGAACGTGTTGGCATTACATCACCCTGTCACAATGAGCGAACTCTATGAGAGAGCACGGTACATCCAAACCCAACTCTGAGACTCTCCCATCATGAACCTCTTCGACCCTAGGCCCCGAATCACCAAAAAGACAACCACCACCACCACTGGGCCCATGACCGAAGGCGTGGTAACCAATGAACATGTCAATATCATAGGGAACCCGCCCAACAACCACCAACAGCAGTACAGAAACCCCTAGTACAGAAACCCCCGCCAAACCCAACCGGCACCTCACCCTCAGATTCAACCCCAACCTTGCCGCCACCAAACACCAAACCAGTATCCCCAACAACCAATGCAGACACCAGTTGTAGACACACAATTTTGGCCTAGTTGAAGAGCTTAAATTCTTGTTTTCATGAATAATATTTGAGTAACCTTTCAAGAGAACCGAGTTTTCCAGAAAAATAAAGTTTTTCGGCGCATTTCGAAGGGGATCGATAGAGCAATCGGCCGGACCGAACACCCTGTATATAGGGCACCTGGCGCCCTACTTATAGGGCACCAGGCGCCCTATAAATAGGGCACCAGGCACCCTGTTTATAGGGCACCAGGCGCCCTATAAACAGGGCACCTGGCGCCCTATATACAGGGCGCCTGGATCCAAATCAAATCGATTGGACGGCTGATTTGACCCCCCGCAGTGGCTCATCTTGTCGACCTGACAGACCTCATGATGCTGGCGCCCCATATATAGGGCGCCATGCCGCGTGGCACTGCTTTTTGGAAATGGCCAAAGTGCCCTCTTTTGAGCTATAAATAGACCTCCATTTGGAGCTTGGAGGAGGTTCCAACTTCGTGCCACCCTAGAGCTCATCCAACACCACGTTTCTAAGCCATTTTCACCCCCCATAAGCCTTCAAACCGATCCAAAACCCTCTCCCAAAAACCCCAAAAACCTGCAGTTTCCTTCTTCAGAAATATGATTTTTCTCCAACTTTGAGAGCCTCTACCCTCCATTTCCCTTACATCTAGTGCCAAAACACTCTTCCATTAGCTTCACTTGAGTATTGGCTGCTTGAAGAAGTCATTTTTCCATTTTGGAGGTCTTCCTACACTCCGGGGCGACGCCGCGAAGAAGGGAAGAAAATCTGCTGAAGCCAGTCCCTGGTGCCCCGTATATAGGGCGCTTTGACTTTGGTCAACACGCCCCATCAAGGGGACACCTGCAGCAGGCGCCCCATATATGGGGCACTAGCAGGGCGATTTTGTTTTGCAATTTTTTTTGAGTTTATTTACCTTTCCGGTCGATCTTTTACTCCCCCCTTTCATTTTAACCCTCAGTAACATGTCATTTAGCATATATTGAGCCACTCATTTGCATTTTTCATGCATATTTAAACCTTCTAAATAGGGGTTGGGATTTAGTCCCAATCCGCTCAGTTCCTTCCCTCTTGCACGTTTACATTCGAATTTGAGCATGATACTACACTTTCACTAGAACTAATGATCTTTTCATTTGTTTCTATGTTTTTATATGGACATTTGTAGGTAAATCCGGCCGAGGCGGAGCTTCAACCGGATCAAAGATGAAGGACTCACTAAGCTCTCTTCTTTCGGCCGGCCGAGAGAGGAGAAGTCGAAACCCAACAATCTCCCCGCTTCCAAAGGTACGACAGTCATTTCTCCATTTCATTTCTTTTCATTCTACTATATTTTGGAGCCTTTGGCTCCTGGCGACCACACCCACTAACATCCCATCCACCAAGTCTCCAAAGCAAGTGTAGGGGCCGGAAGGGGGAGATCTACGGATATCCTCGTTTCGGGTGCCTACACCAGTCCCCGAGCAACCCCAGCAATTGGCCGTACAAACCTTTGCACCTCAACCACCACACCAACCAACCACCTATAACCAAGCACCTCCCCCCGCCACCTACGTGCCACAAAGAGAGGGGCCTAAAGGAAACCACTACCCGCCATTACCATACTCTCTCACAGACATTTTTAACGCTCTTATGGCGGCATGGCAGATTTCATTGCCAAGAGAAAAGCTGGAGTGGCCACAAAATGCCAACACAGACAAATATTGCTTGTACCACAGATACCCGGGGCATACAGTGGAGAATTGCTTTCAATTTAAAGATTATATCCATGACCTCCACGAGCAGGGAGTATTGACTGGGGTCAAATGGGCGAGTACATCAAGGCAGTAAAGAACCAACCTCAGCAGCAGCAACAGGCACCAGTCCGACAACAACAACAAGAATCCAGCCTGGGGATTATTCAGAACCCGCTACCCGCGCATGCACCCGCGACAGCACCGGAAAACCAGAGGGTTGATCCTATTCTAACCTCCACCGATGAACCCCGCGATAGAGGCAAGAATTGGCAAATCGAGGGACCAGCTTCCTTCATGAACATTAACCCTCCAAACCACATTAACCGAACCGTTCACTCCATACCACGAGCTATCCCCGCCAGAAGAAGCCAACCACCAATTATCCGCACGCTATCACAACCAACCATAACGCCACCAGCCGTACAACTCCAACCGGGTAGGACCTTGATCCGCCCGGTCGAGCCTCCGCAAATACCATCACCATTGTCGACTCTGAAAATTCGACGGGGTCTTCTCCTTTTCAGGGAAGTCCGTGAATCCAGATCGTCACCTCAAGAGGAGATGAGAAAGAAAGGAAGAAAACTCGGAAAGCAACTCTCACCTCGGTCCCACACTCACATTGATCCCCAAACTTTCATCCCTTGGCGTCGCTTGATCACCAAAGAGACGGTTCGGGTCGTGTGGGAGGAGGGTGAGAAGAAATAAATGTGGTCGCCAGGAACCGCGGGTTCTGATTTATGAAATTAAAATGACCGTGTGTACCTTAGCGTGAAGAATGTGAGTTAAAGCTTCTCCTTCTTCGGCCGGCCGATGAAGAAGAGTCCTCAACGTGGTGGGTGCTTGATATTCTGTGCAACTAGACAAACAAACAAGTGAAATAGACAATTAGAACTAGACAAAGTGGAGTATATGTAAAGAGAATAACATAAAACACACAATTGACTAGAAACTGACCGGATTCGGGTTATCTGTAATCCCTTTTTATATTTTTCGGAATAACAGAATAAAAGTAATGCAAAAAAATGTAAAAAAATGATAGGATGATGAAGAATCACAAAACAAAGAGATAGGAAAAAGAACTAAAAGATTCTGAGTTGAATAGAGAAAGATATAGCCAAATCTGGGTTGTCGAAAAAGCCGAGCGGTAGTCCAGGATCTGCCAGGTGCGTCTTTTCTTATGCGCTCTTCACGATAAGCCCCGACCTCGGAATCAAGTGCCATCAATTTAAAACTGAAGAAGACTTGGAGAGGAAGAACTTTGATGAAGAGAGCTCAGGCAGAAGACGTCCACACACTGCTGTAGAGGCCAAAGAAGAGAGACTTGGCAGATCACCTGCAGAACAGCCTTCCTCTCTCTTGAACTGACTTTTCTCTCTCTAAAAACTAGAAATTCTCTCTCTAAAAATCACAAAATCAATGCAGGAAGGAGGTTGGACGTCTTGAGATGCCTGGGGGGGTCGTCCTCATGCCTTTGGAACGACCGGAATCAGAGTTAATTTATAGGAGAACGAACAGTCTCATCCGGGCTAAAAAATAGGGTCCTTGCGCCCAACCCCTGGGCGCATGCGCCCTGGTGCAGGGCGCATGGCACTATTCCTGAAAAAAGAGGTCTTATCCGGTCGATCGGTTCAGTGGTAGAGTCCCAGTGAAAAACTGGGTCCCTCGTGCCTCCAGGGTAGGGCGCATGTGCCCTCAAGTGAGGGCACAAGGTCATGTGCCTCACTGGTAGGGCGCATGGGCACGTGCCCTGGGTCCCGGGCGCATGTGACCAGGAACCCGGGCACATGGGACTGTTTTTGCGCGTCCTTCTTCCGGAAGCCATTGCGAACACTCCCGAACTCGGAATTCAACGCCGTTTGTTGCATTGGAAAGATAACAGGCCGAAGAAGCCTTATATATCATAGGATCAGACATCACACCCTTAAAAACTTCAGAACTTTTTCCGGAAGTTAGGGCAGTGAACAGAAGATCCGATATAGGTTAAAATGACTCCGACGGCAAACCAGAAAGGCAAGCTATGCAACAAAACTTATCCGGGGTGTGAATATGACCATAAACTTCAATGCATGATCATTAGGCATTGGTCATTCAGCCAATTTCCGTGTTTACACGATTTACGTATGGCTTTCGCTCGAAAATTATGGCTTTTTGCGGAAAACATCGGAAAACATCCGATTTCGTTCGGCGAAGCTCCAAATCAACTTTAAAAGACCCGGCATCATTATAAGGTAAATCGTACATGTTACCCTATAAAACATGAGTTTTATGCTCTGAATTAGGCGAATTTGGCGTGTCTACAACCATTAGGACCCATCATCGTACCACCTCATACAACCATGCCACCACAACCTACCCACATCCCTACAACCCGAACTATCATCACTACACCCCTACCTAGGCCTCCCATCATCCGACCTAACCCTCCATCTACCTCCGTTACACCAACCATAGCCCCTCAGCTCGCCACGGTGCTTAGAAGCAGGTGCATGTTTCAAAGAATTTTCCCCCAAACCGGTCAACCAGGACAGTCACAAGAAGAAGAAGAAGAGCACCCGGAAGAACTAGTGCTAGGGACGTCCTATGATTTGCTGAAACACCTTGACAAAACCCCTGCACGGATTTCCATTCTAGAGCTGATCAAAAGGTCGAAAGCTCATCAAGAAGTTCTTCAGCAATATTTACAAAGAGTAATGGTCAATGAAACCCTCCCCCCTGAGAAGATTGCATCAATCTTGACCCCGAAAAGTGAAAACCCCACCCTCACTTTCACCAAAGAGGAGTTGGCCGACCCGGAAATAAGGAAATGTGCTTTATGCATCATAGTCCACATCAATGGAGTAGGCATCAAGTCATGTTTGGTCGATACCAGAGCATCCATTAATGTTCTGCCACCAGAAACATTACATCTTTGTGGAATCTCCGAGGAGGATGTCTGGCCATCTCAAATAACAGTGACCGCATATAATAATTCAAAGAAACCCGCTGACGGCATGATTACATTGGGTGTCAAACTCGGACCTCGGACAGTCACTGTCAACTTTCACATACCAGAGATGGATCCAACATACAAAGCTATTCTGGGACGTCCCTATTTGGAAGCACTAGAGGCAGTCGCCTCCACCAACCACCAGTGTCTTAAATTTCTTTACAAGGGACAAGTGATTAAGGTGACTAGCATGCCCCTAGATCATCCATCTTCTCCATCACCACCCCTCGGGTTGCCAAATGAACCGATTTTGACAATCTTGGATCTTCCAGAAATAAGTAGGCAGCCAAGGCAAGTGTGGAGAAGGAAAAGAGAAGAAAATGAAACCATTGGGTGGCATATAATGAAGAGTTTGGGATATCGAGAAGGCCAAGGACTAGGCAAGGAATTGCAAGGCATAGCTGAGCCAATCAATCTAGTGAGGTTACAACCAAAAAGTGAGGTTGTATATGATGGAACGACTACCAATGGTCAGAATCTCAAAAGCAGATACTTTTCTAGATGCTTACAAAAGTTTTTCATCAAGAAAGAGACCATTCAATTGGCTGAGAACAAAGAGGAGCAAGAGCTAGGACAAGACAAGAGAAGAAGAACTGATGACCCTGAAGATGACTTGTATCCTGAAATATCTCTTTTGTTTTCCACTGCCAAAGAAGGGTCAAGCAATGAATCACTCCAGGCTAAACCACCTGTTGACCCACCTGAAGGTCATATTGCCAAACCGACTCAAGAAGAAGTTCAACCAACTCCACGAGGGCCTTCCCTCATTGTGCCATCTTTTGGGGCCGATGCCACAACACACTGTGATGCTCTCCCCGGGCTTCTTGGCCCGATCCCTATTTTTAAGCCCTCAGGCCCAACTTATGGGTCCGCGTACCCACTTATTGCTCTTGGGCCATCGAGCCCCTCTACTAAATCCGGGCCTTTATACCCATTTTCTCCAATTCTCGGGCCCTCAAACCCATCTCCTAAACCCAGGCCCTCGAGCCCACATCCTCCTCTTATTGGGTCCATGAACCCACCTTCTTCCATGATCATCCGACCTACTGGCCCATCACCTCTTTCTGTCAACATTGGGCCCGAAAGCCCCCTTTGTCAAACATTGCTCGAAGTCTTCCCATCTTTATCAATATCTTCGCCTACTTTGGCTCCCGTAGTTGATCTCAACCCAAATCGGGCACTTGAAGCCCATTCTATCTTTATGTTTAGCACTCCCCTAAAAACAACGTCCTTCTCGAAACTGAAATTTCGATCGAGGAAACATCTCAACTTGCCTCGGAAGGGCATTCGACCCAAGGAGCCACCAGATCCTTGATTGACCTTCTTTTCCCTCCATCCTCTCCAATAAATTCTTCTCCATCCACCTCCTCTTCTTCCTCTTATTTACCTTCTTCTTCTTTAGGTTTAGTTTCCAATAAAAATAGAACAAAAATCAGAGGTAGGAGAGTTCCAGAAAGATACCTGCATCAGTTAGCTCAGAAAAGCTTAGAATGTGCCAAGCTACCGGAGTATCTAGAAAATGCGATTCAGCTGGATGAAATCCAATATGAGGAGAAGGATAACATTGATCAAACTTTGGGGGTTTCTTCCTCTCTCAATTCGACATCACCTACATCCAACAGAAGGCAATCAAGGGCTATACAATTACTGAACACCTTGCCCATCATCCCATTCCAACCTTTGACCCCATCCAATCAGAGTTCGTCGATGAGGAATTGATGTCCATTCGATCTTCCAATCTATGGACTTTATATTTTGATGGGGCATTAAACTCCCAGGGTAGAGGGATAGGGATTGTTCTTCTATCACCCGAAGGTGTCACCATTCCACAGGCTTTTCAGCTCCATTTTCCAGCAACAAACAACATAGCTGAGTATGAAGCCTTATTGGCTGGACTGGAAGCCGCTCACTTCTATGGTGTCACTAGACTAAGGGTGATCGGTGATAGTCAGTTGATTCTCCTCCAAGTGCTCACCAAATACCGCACATCTCATCCCGGGCTCAGACCATACCAAGAACTCACCACCTGTTACATCAAGCTATTCTCCAAACTCAAATTCATTCATGTTCCTCGTGCTCAAAATATTCTTGACGATGCTCTCACTTCCCTGGCATCTTCACTATCTGTCCCGCTAGGCAGACAGGTTAGGACGATCTATGTCCGCCGACGTACCATTCCGGCAGTGGAAGATGCACGATTCTTGAGGGTTAAAGAAAAATTTGAAAGGAAAGAGTACATTGAGCAAAAGGAGGAAGTATCTTTAGTTAAGTTGAAAGAATTAGAAGAGGGTGAGAAACCATGGTATCATGAGATTGCGAATTACTGTCAGGATCAGACATATCCACCAGGATCAACTGCCAAAGAAAAGAAAGCCATAAGAAGGGTCTCCCAGAGATACACCATCTTAGGTGGAGTACTTTACAAAAGGAGCTTGGCCGGTGTTCTATTAAGATGCGTAGATGAAGAAGAGGCTGAATTGGTGCTTAAAGAAGCACACTCCGGAGTATGTGGAGGCCATGTAAATGCTCAAGCCCTCGCCAAGAAGATCATCAGGCAAGGGTATTATTGGCCTACTCTGGAGGAAGATTGCTCGATCTTTGTCCGGCACTGTCATCAATGTCAACTTCACGCCGACAAGATTCACTCTCCCGCATCTTCCCTTCACCCGATTCACGCCCCATGGCCCTTCGCTATGTGGGCTTTTGATGTTATCGGACCCCTCGGTGACCCAAACTCCACAAACAAAACCAAATCCTTCATCCTAACGGCAACAGAGTACTTCACCAAGTGGGCTGAGGTGGAAGCATATGTGGAGATCAAGGCATCAACAGCCTGCACCTTCATCAAGCGCAACATCATCGCCAGGTTCGAGATCCCAGGCGACATCATCACCGACAATGGACCACAATTCATCTCCCAAGAGCTGCGTGACCTTTGCATCAGGTATTGCATCAGATTGCATCATTCATCTCCATATTATCCTCAAGGCAACGGTCAAGCAGAAGCCACCAATAAAACCCTGATAAAAATCATTAAGAAGACTTGTAAGTCTAGCAAGTTCGCAGACTGGCCAGATAAGTTAGTTGATGCTCTATGGGCCTACCACACTTCTATTCGAACCCCAACGGGTCAGACCCCCTTTGCCTTGGCATTTGGGATGTAGGTGGTAGTTCCCTACGAAGTAATCATTCCTTCCCTCCGAGTCCAGATCGATCGAGATATCCCGATGGATGAACGCCGAGATTCTCTTCTCGCGCAACTCGAACTCTTGGATGAAAGGAGGCTGGCCGCTGCCGAACATGCTAGATATTACTAAAATAGACTTAAAAGATTTTATCAGAAGAGGGTGGTGGAGAGAAAATTTGAAATCGGTGAGGTTGTGCTTAAAAGAATATTCATTAAGCCGGGCGGTCCCCACTCCAAACTTCAACCTAATTGGGAGGGTCCATATGTGATCTCGGCTGTTTATCCCGGTAATTCATACAAGCTGACTAATGCAGAAGGAGAAGAACTAGCTCATCCCTGGAATGGTGTATACCTCAAAAAATATTTCCCTTAAAACAAAAATTACAAAAAACAAAAAATCTATAAAATCCAAAGGTGTGAAGAATAATGATAACATCTAACGCTAGCTTGCTCGGTGCACTAACTTGTCACTTAGGGAAATAAGGATAGGCATCATACTGCACACACTACACGCCTAGTTTTGAGATCCGATGATCGGATGTCAAAGAGAAAGCTAGGCAACGCTTGGCAAAAGAAGGTCAACCTAATCCCATTCTTTTCTCGTTTCGGTCCAGAATAGATGAAAGGGGTTAGAATGAGGAGTATCGAAAGTGCCCATTGCCTTAGTTGGAAAATGCTTCTGAAGGTCTGACTTCTTAAAAAGAAGAAAAAGGTGCCAAAAGATGGGCAATGACCCCTCAGGTTGGCAAAAGAATAGACCTATCTGAATGTGTACCAACAAAAGCCCAAAAGAAAAAAAGGCTCGAAAAGATGGGCAATGAACCCCTCAGGTCAAAATCAAGCAAAAAAAGAAAAGACCTGTCCGAATGAGGGCCGTCAAAAGAAAAGGGCTAGAAGGAAGGACCCGAGGATGTCAAATCCCCAAACAGGCGACACGGGCACTAGTAGAGAAACAAATTCGACACCTCTGAATCTTAGTAAGGACTTACCATCAATCCTCTTCCCTCTTTAACCTTGCAAGCATGGTTGACCGACTGGGTCCAAGAGAAGCCATAGCCTATCAAAGGTGGAAGATCAGAAGATTCCGAGCAAGGCACTCTCTGACACGTGATGCCTACTCTTAACCCTTAAGTAACGATGAGGGGCACTAAGGGCAAGCAAACCAAAGGATGAGATGATCGTGTCCTTCACACCGAACAAAAAAATCAAATACTTCAAAAAGCACCAAACAAATCTGTAAAATCAAAAATCCTAAAAAGTGAATATCCAAAACACTAAAAAAATCGTAAAAGTTCCAAAATACCAAAAACTTTATAAAACCATCAAAACCCAAACAAATCAAAAAATCCCAAAACACCTAAAAATTTACTTCCTAATTGACTAGTTGCCTTTTGCATTCATATTTAATTTCAGTCTTGCATGTTTCCTTTTGTGCATACTTATATTTTTCTGTTATTCTACCTTGATAAGGCCTATGTCCCTTGACAAAAGATCAAGGCAGTTTAGCCCTCTTCTTGCAAGGGACTAAGCCTAAATAAAGTTCTGATCACCTTTTGAGTAAACGCAGGGAGTCAGAAAGAGAAACCAACAACTATCACTATGAAAAGAAAGGTACATCAAAGATAGAAGGGGCCGGCACATCACAAATCGCCGCCTCCCTCTGCTGGGGCCTGATCACCCGGAGGTGGCATGACAAGTCTCCCCTCACCTCTTCTCCTATGACTACTAGTCTGAGTGGAACCCGAGTGAGTAGGTCCCCTCAGCGTGGTCCCACGGGAGTCGGAGCGGTGGGAGTGGCTCCGAGATCGAGACTGCAGTGCCTGCATCATCAACTGGCGATGCTCTGCTTCCACTCGATTGAGCTCTCTGGAGTGCTCAAGGCGAAGATGGAGGATCTGCTCGGACTCTGGTCGTGACAGCTTAACCACGCGAGCCTCCAGTCTCCTGACCTACAGGATGACAAAGAGATGCATCAGCTATAGAAAAAGCAGTTTAAGGAAAATAATCAAACTTGTACCTCCTGTGTCAGCTCCTCTATCCTCTGAGCGGTCTGTAGAAACAAAAAAGAAGCGTCAGTCCATGAATTCCCAGTTTAAAATCTTAATAAAGACATCGCACCTCGGAAGTAGAAGGACCAGGATTCGGAATGCCTATGAGGGGCTCGAGCCCGAGCTCCCTCTGTAGCTCCATCAACTACTGGAAGAATGTCAGGAAAGAAAGAAAATGATGACGAACAAAGTAGAAGAACATGTACCTTGTCTTGAAGGCCCGTGGGATCACTGGTGGCAGGCGGAGCACCCCCCGCAGAGAGATCAGAGATCCTCGCCCAAAGATCCTTGTTCTGCAAGAAGAAAGACTGTCAGAATCAAGCAAAGTAAAACAGAAGAAAGTCACATAAATTCACCTCAGTAGTAAGGGCCTGCACCCGTTCCTTCAGCTGGGCAATCTGCAAGAAAAGAAAAAGATTAGCAAGGCAAATAAAGAAAGAAGACAACATAAGAAGGGAATAATGATCACCTCAAGAAGAAAGCCCGTCTCTGAAGAACTGCTCCCAGGGTCGGTAGGTATGAAGGGAGGAGGATCGACCGGTAGATGGTGAGGAGGAACCTCAGGACCCATGGGCTGGCCGAAGTCAAACGGCTCGAAGGGGGCCTCTGGAGGCTCGTCGAAGACCGTCGGCTCAGGGGCAGCTGGGTGGGAACCCAACTCCAACTCGGCCATGCGCTAGCGGAGCCGTGAAATCTGAAAAGAGGCAAGGGAAACAGTCAACAACATTCATTCAAGATATTAAAGAAAAGGCAAGAAACGTTACCTCATCGTCACGCCCACGCAGCTGTCGGCACGCACCTCGATAGCGATGTCGCTGAAAGAAAGAAAAGAAGGATCAGTTGACCGACAATGGAAAGGTGCAAAGTAGAGAAAATACATGTCGCTCCAGCTCAGCCTCCAAAGATGCTGTCCCTGCCCTCAAGCGAGACAGCTCCTCCTGAATACTCTAAAAGCATCATACAGTTAGACATCAAGAAAAGGAAGAACAGTAATGAAAACAACAAGTGCATACCTCTCCACCCTCAGTAATGATTTTTGTATTTAAATTTGGTCCAGTATAGCGATGGATCGAGTATAAGAAAAACCCAATGGAGGCAATTGAGCGGACAACAAGGGATCATCCACTCTTCGTAAGTGAGACTGAATGTCCTATGGGATAGTACTCCAAATCCCTAGCCAGGGTAGTTAAGATGATTGGAAAAGGAGTTTTTCAATTGATCCAATTCAGAGTAAACGTTCCTATAGAGTCGGTACATTAAGAACTCGACAGTCAATACTGTACTCCTTTCTAACCGAGACATTGGTTGGATGAGAGTTTATATCCATGCGGTAACTAATAATGGAAAAGCTCAAAGGAGAGAAGATTATTCCCATAGCCATTTGAGATCATGGGATGTGGCTTGTACCCTTCATGATCGGTAGGTTGATTAATCTGTTATCGGATAATAGATTTAATTAAATTAAATATAATTGTTCAATTTCATTTAGGCCTCAACCAAATAGGCTATTGGGCCTAGTGATTCACACACATAAGGACTTATCTACAAGTACAGGGGCAAGGATGTAATTTATGAAGATTTTGAGTTTTTATAAAAAAATTCAAAATTCTCTATAAATACTAATGGTTTCAGCCAAACCCTATCAAGCCAAGAGTGTAAACCACATGATCAGCCTCCTCCACACCTCCTTCTCTCTCTAGAAGGCATCCATGGGCGATGGAGCTGCATTCGGGAATAGTTCTCAAGGTTGGCACGAAGGGAGAACTTGTTGTGGATGAAGTTCGTGTGAATATTGCTGGAGATTAGACACTTGAACAGTTTGAAGAGCTTGAGAAGCTTATCTCCTTTCTCTCCATGAGATTATATAAATCCCTATCAGATATATTCGAACTCGATTTGATCAGTTTTTTATTTTCGTCGTTCGATTCCGATTGAGATAGATTATAAAAAAACCCATAGGAATCGTCACTTCCGCTACACTAAATTTTTATGGACGATTCCTTACAGTAATGGCTCATACTTCTTAGATCAGTTTATAACTAAGAGAATTGTTTATATGGTTGACCAATTAACTGTCCTACTTGAGAAGTAGGTTTCTCTTAGACTATCTAATGATATGAGAGAAGATAAGATCTTATCTCGTAAAATAGAATAGAAAAAATACATTGTTTGCCTTATACTAGATTTTAGCCTCTATGAGATAAAAATCGTAGAGGCGACAAGGATAGATGGATATGAGATGTATCATGGCTCATAGTGATGAGCTAATCATGGGCAAGTCAGAATAACAATACATTTTAAATACTTTTTTTGGTGAGACCAATAAAATAAAGTAATATTATTAGATCAAAATAGAAAAAAAACTTAAAAGTCAAAAAAAGTGGTCAAGATAATAAGGCCTAAATAAGACAGAATTCTTCCACTATCATGATGATGGTAAGTTAAGAGAAAGTGCAAAGTATATTGCACATTATACAAAGGTGGAGCTTGAGAAGTTTCATGTATCTAATTCATTAATATTTACTTGTTTTAACTATACACTGAATGGTATTAGATAATATGTATGTATATCATAGTATTAGATACTATGGATACATCTAGTGGTATGAGATATAGGATCTTATATCTACAAAGAGTTGTAGATGATGATAAGTAAATGAAGGCTTAATAAAGAAGATGTTATCCTACATATGAAATGGTGCAAAAGTTGCATCATTATTAGTGGGAGATACATATCTTTAATTGTATTATAGAGTTGTCTTAATTATTAAGATTGCTATTATATCTTTCAAAAAGAATGTTATCTATATTTCTTATTTAAGTAAATGTTGATTTATTCTGAGCAATGGAAATGATAGATGTTCTAAGACATAAATGGCAAAGTGTTTGCTAGTGGGAGTTTAATAAATTGTTTAAAAGCATATTAGACATGTTAACTCTAGGTTATTGGAGAATACTTATTTTAAGATAAAATGGATTGATTTAAATTAATTTACTCTTTATCTTAATGTAGATATGGAGAATAGGCTGATGAGTTCTTAGAATTTAGGCATATGTTAGCCCATATCTGTTAAGGCTAAAGAAGAATATTTCTACTTCATTATTTTTAAAGATGATGTCTCTAGGTAAGGATACATATACTTTATGAAGTACAAATTTAAGACTTTTAAGTTATTTGAGATTAAAAATAAAGTAAAGATACTAATGAAAAGAGTATTAAAACTCTTTGATAAGATCAAAGAAGAGAATATGCAAGTACATTATTCACACATAATTAAAAGATAATAGAATCTAATTTTAAAGGACATCACTTTATGCATTTTAGCTTAATCGAGTAGCTAAAATGAGACGCCATATTGTGTAGGATACAATACAAATATTGATAATCTTTTCAAAAGTTTTTCTTTGTCTATTTAAGGCTAAGTACTCGATATAACCACTTTATCTTGAATTGGTACCTGCTAAGTCTATTCAAAATATTCCATTCCATATAAAGAGGTTAAAGCTTTACATTAAGAAAGTTAAGGTTTTGAAATGTCTAATATGGTGAAGTAGTATAACCTTAACTAGTTGGAATATAAGACCATATGAAGTATTGGCTTGTGGAAAATCTTAAGGCATAGGAGGGATTGATGAATTCTTGAACAAATTTCTAGATATTAAATATACCACCCTTATGAATAAGGCTATATGTTGCTCAACTCACTATATTTCTAAAGGAAGAGCTCTTGTTTAAGAAAGATAGTATGAGCAAGTATATATGGAAGATGTTCCAATCCCATAACATAATGACACTTCTATTATGGTATCAGTTAATAATTACACAAGAATAGTTCATAGGTCTTTACTTGTGTTCATTCAACCTAAGATATTTGTGGGACATATCTTTGATGGAAGAAATGAGGCATAAGATAGATAGGATATTGATCCTAGTTCTATGTAGAAGCAATATAAAATATTGATTTTGAAATAGGAAGACAATAAAATGTGATATAAACTTTATCTATTCAAATAAAGTTTAGAACTTGATAGATCCACATAAAGATATAGTATCCATAAGGTATAAATGGATCACTAAATAATAGGTTAGAGTGGATTAAAAGATAGAAACCTAGGACAAGGATAGTTGAAAAGGATATTATTTAAGTCAAATAGTTGACTATGATGAGATCTTTTACCTATGTCATAAATTAATTCATTTATGTTTTGATTATTACACACTTTGACTATAAGATATGTCATATAGATGTTAAGATAGTGTTCTATTAAGGTACTTTAAGAAACAGGTGTATATAATACAACTTTTGGGAATCAAATCACAATAATATTCTAATAGAGTGTGTATAAGATCTATTGGGAGATCTATGGCTCCCGCCCCCGAAGGTCCTGTTGTTTGAAGGCAATCCAGAATTTCAAGGAACGATCCACCCTCTAGCAGGTAAATTAGGGGGGACCTCCAATCCCCCTTCCCTTTTCAAGCCACTCACGGCACCTTGCAGCTTGTAAGGGAGCCGAATTCAACAGAGGGTCACCTATTCGGGCAAGGTGACCCTTAGCCGGTTAGCCTCCCCCTTGGGGCTTTAATTCACCCGTTGGGGGGGGGGTTTAATTGCACCCCCGAAGGGGTGCTAATCCTTCAGAGGTGAGGAACAGCCACCCCCAAAGGGGTGACTATATGCCCCCCTCGAGGGGGGGGTTCTGTTTAATTCACCCCCCTGCACCCCAAAAGGGGTGATTAGCACCCAATCGGGGGTGATGAACAATCACCCCCGATGGGGAGGTTCTGTTCAGAGAATGGTGAATGGGGGGTTGATTGCACCCCCGAAGGGGTGCTCATATATCCCCCCTACCATCGATATAGTCACCCCTTTGGGAGCGATGAACCTTCAGGGATGCAATCAACTCTCTATTGGGGGTGCAATTCACACCCCAAAGGTAGTGAATTAAATAGAAGGCTCCACCACCGATGAGGGGGAATCTTCTGTTTAATTCACCCCCATTGGGGGGTAGATTGCACTCCCAATCCACTCTACCACCACCACCACCAAGAAAAAAGAATAGGGCTTATTCAAGGCTTTAAAGAAGATACATTGAAGAGGAAGAAGATAAGTATCAAATGCTGACACCATCTCCTTGATACTAACACCACTTAGCCACCCTCTTCAGATGAGGATGAGGGAGAATTTGTTCCACCCACACAACAACAGAGTACGGGAGGTGGAGGTGGAAGTGGAGGCATAGGTGGAGCCTCACATGATGATGGCTCTACTAGTAGTGCACGTACGAGTGAAACAGGTCAAGATGAGTTGAGTGAAAAAAGACACTCATGTTCTAGTGAAAGGAGCAACGGATGTTTGGCGAGGATGAATGTATTCGACGAGTTCGCATCTTCCTATCCACACTCCTGCTTCAGACACTAAGCCTTACTATCCACCATTTCCTCTAGCTCCAACTCCGACTGAGGGTGAACCATATGATTTTAGCCATATGGCACAATCTTTATTTTCCTATGAATATGGGCCAATTATGACTAACCCAAGTCAGTGGAGAATTCAAGAAAATCAGGATGAGCAGGACAGGGATTCAGGATGTTTTCATAGTTGGTGGTGATGACATGATGAGTTACTTATGTTATGATAGTAGTTGTATTTTTTTCTTTATTTAATAAAATGTAATGTGTTAAGTACATTTTGTATTGTGTGATTGACAAATTGTATGATACTAATGTGTTGATGTATCATGTATGTCATTTAATTAGTGTTAAAGTTGTGTGGAAATGTTCAAAATTGGAAAAATGTCCTTATGCACTTCTTTCCTACAATTTTTCATATTTTTTTAAATTTTATGTAATTTTTCAAGATTTTTGCAAATTTTTCAGATTTTTCCACAAAGAAAAAAAATAAAAAATAGGCCTATCCAGACCGATTCTGGATCAGTCTACCTTCCGCCAAATCACCCTCGATCGAACCCCATCGCCCTAGGGCCCAATTCCGATCCGGCGATCCTTGCCTTAGCTTGCTTCATGGCTTGTAGATGCTTACGGAATTGTGCACTCACTTCTGTCATAGCATGTTACCTTAAATCCTTCAAGATGATGTTTTAATCTATAAATATCACCATACATAGCTTTATCGCAATATTCACATTGCACTTTTCTCTCCATCATGAAAATTAAATGAAATGTGACGAAGTCAGATCATTCCGACTAATACACTAAATAATTACTAAGCAAGCAATTAAAAACTAATGAAAAACACTTAAATGAGAGCTAGAAAATGAAAATTGCTTAGAGTAAAAGAGTTGTTAAGAGAGGAGTGGGAGTGAATGAAGGTCCAAGGTCCCTTGGAGGCCCTATATAGGTCCAAAGGTACCAAAGGGAGCATAAGCCCCCCCCCCCCCCACATCGACCCAATGGAAAGAAAGGAATTCTTCTCATTAGGGACTTCTGAGGCCCCTAAGGAAGGAATCTCCTTGGGGTCACAACTCAGTTGCCGAGTCATATGACCATCAAGACCCCACCAAAACCAGGTGATCTAGTCAGCCCGACCAGGTTGCTCCGATAGGCTCAAAATTTGACCAGGTCACGCTCGGGTCGCGACCCAGGTCCAAACTCCATATTCCATGGTTATATCTTCAGTTTGGGAAAAGTTGGTTGTGAGAATGGGGTTGGGGCTAAACTAGAGCTGAAGTTGGGACTAGAGGTAAAGTATCAGAGACTTTCATTTGCATATGCTCATCTTCAAGCTCAACATCATTAAGTTCCCTTTCAGCCTATGTATGATCCTCAAGATCGAATTCTGTAGGTGCTTTGCTTGTATTCTCCTCCACCCACGTAGCAAGTGGGTGCTCCTCCAAGAAAAGGTAATTGACCTCAACATCTTTTAGTAGGAGGTTCACGTGCATGTTCTCAACTCTTGTTAATATGGTCCACGTGCAAATCTTGTGAATCTTTGTTCTTGAATTTGTTTGGCAATCTTTAACGTTTTTTAACCTCAACCACATGTCGTAGTGGCAGAACACAAGTTTCTTCCACCGTTGAAATCTTAACATATTCCTTTTTCTCGTTATGAATTAGGCTAAAAATACTTTAGTTCCCCTCACACTAAATAAGAACTCAACTCACAACTACAGCAAGTGGATTCCAACCACTTCTTATGTTGATTTGTACTCACCACTCAGTTGCAAAAAAAAAAACAATAGAACATGAAATTATTATCACAATAATATCAAATATCATAAAACAAAATGAAGATTGATTCAACATACCAAAACCTTGGGATTGTTGTATTTGGGCCTCGTGGAATGGTTTTGACTTGGGTGGTATGCTCAACCAGATGATCCAATATTGGTCTGCCCTTGGGTGGTTCTTGATACTCTTCCCCACTTGAGAACAAACGAGTTAAAGATAAGCACATGTCTTCCAAGTCTTCTTCTTCCTCTTCATCTGGAGCCTTTCTTCTCTTGACAGCTATCACGGAACTTTTGCCATCTTCAGCCATCATCATGGTCTCCCCTTTGATAAAGAATGTATGGAGCCCCATGGCATATCCTGGCTGGAAGATCCTCCTTGGGATGGAACCCTCTTCATATCCCAACCCCTGCCTGCGTGGCCTTTTCATAGTTTCAATTGGCTGAGTGATCCCTTGAAGATCCTTGCCTAAACCTCTTCCAGGCTGATAGCCCAATTTCATCATAATCCACCATCCCAGTGTGTCAGGTAGAGAGGCAGTCATGCATCTGACTTCTGGCAATTCTCCCACTGAGATCTGGGGTTGTATTGATAGACCTAGGGGTAAAGAAGCATCGTTCAGCTCATCCCTTATAGGCATGCTAATCACCTTGACCACCTGTCCTTTAAAGAGAAATTTTATGCACTGGTGGTTTGTTGAAGCCACAGCGCCTATTGCCTCCAAGTATGGCCTCCCAAGTATAGCCCGAAAAGTTGGATCCAATTCTAGAATATGAAAATCTGTTGTGACCGTACATGGTCCAAGTTTGACTTCTAGAGTGACCATCCCACGTGCAAACTTCTTGGAATTGTCGTAGGCCGTCACCATGGCACAAGATGGCTTGATTTCTTGTTCAGAAATACCGCACAACCGTAAAGTTTCTGGCGGCATAACATTGATAGAAGCTCCAGTGTCAACCAAACATGATTTTACTTCGACATTGCAGATGATAACAGCCACATGCAAAGCATATCTCCTAAATTCTGGATCTACTAATTCTTCTGAGAGAAAGTGAGTTTTGGGTGCTCACTTCTAGGGGCTAACACTGTAGTGATCTTCTCAGGTGGGAGATCTTCATTCACCATGACCCTTTGCAAGTACTGCTGTAGAATCTCCTGGTGCACCTTTGATCTTTTGATTAACTCAAGTATGGAAATACTGGCCGGTGTTTTATCTAAATGCTTTAACAGATCATAGGCTGTGCCTGGCAATGGTTCTTCTACTTGTTCCTCCTCCACTTGATCCTGTGGTTGAGTACTAGCTTGGGTAAAGAGCCGCTGGAACATCCTCCCACTCCGAAGCACCGGGGCTATTTGGCGGTCGGGTAGAGGTGACGGGTTAACTGGGGTGGGTTGTGGTGGAACAGGTGATGTAGGTGCATGTATGATAGGTAATGGGATCGATGGTTCTGGGATGATGGGGTTAGTTGGTAGAGGGGTAGGATTTAGAGGTGGTAGTGATGGTGATACCGGTGGCCTAATAAGAAGAGGCCGGGGTGCAGAAGTGGTTGATGAGTTTAATGAAGGTGTAGGTTGTGGGATTGATTGTGGTGTTGGTGGTTTGATAGGTTGGGGTTTTGGAGTGTTAGAGCTCGTAGGTCGGGGGTTCGGGTTTGGTGGTGATTGTGGTGGTCAGATGAGCAAGGGTCGGTGTGTAGCAATGGTTGAAGGAGGTGTAGTTAGAGAGGGGGCTGGCCTAATGATGGGCCGGCGAGAAGAAGTGGCGGCCAGTGGTTGGGTTATTGAGCTTTGTGGTATTTGTGGAGTAGCAGGTGCACGCATTATCTGTCTAGGAGGGTTCCTAGCAGGAGGCCTAGTTGGGTTGGTAGGCATGGTTGCATTTTGGTTTTCTAGTTGCCAACCTTGAGCACGATTGGCATCTCCCTGGGCAATGGAGTGTACTAGACCAATTCCTGGGTTTGGATGTGCTGGTGCCAGTGCAGGAGCGGGAGCATGTAATGGGAGTGGATTCTGGACAATCTCCAAGCCAGGTTGTTGTTGAGGTTGAGCCGGTGGACGTTGCCGCTGCTGCTTCCTAGCCTTCATAGCTTGTATGCATTCCCCCATTTGGACCCAATCAATGCTTCCTTGGTCATTCAGATCGTGGATGTAATCCTTGAATTGAAAGCACACCTCTACAGTGTGACCAGGACACCGGTGGTAAGCACAGTATCGGAACATATCTACATTTGTTGGCCAAACCTCTCTTTCCTTGGGCAATTCCAACTGTTTTTCTGCCATGAGTACATTGAAGATGTAGGTCAAGGAGTAAGGGAGTTGCTGGTAGTTCTCTCTCCTAGGACCTCCCCTTCGTGGTGCTTGATTGGGTGGTGGCGGTGCCCTATTGTCGGCAGGTTGACGAGGTTGCTGGGGTTGTGCTACTAGTTGCGGGGGTTGTTGTGGTTGTCGTGGTTGTGGTGGCCTAACCTGTTGTTGAGGGGGGTAATAGGAAAGGTTTTGTGGTGGGTTTCTGTACTGGTTTTGACAGTTCCCTCCCTGGTTCCTCACAGTGTTTATAGCTTTGTTGTTGACCACTCCTTCGGTTGTAGGACCAACTGGTGCAGAGGGGATTTTCCTGAGGTTTCTAGGTTTAGGATCAAAAGGGTTTATCATGGTGGCATCCTTGAAGTGGGCTTGCAAGTATCGGGCACTGTCATAGAGTTCATTCATGGTGGTAGGACGGTGCATGATCAAGACATTCCTCAAGGCAGGTGTAGTGTTGCCAATAAGCATTTTCACTTGTTCCCCTTCAGAAATCACATCTGTCAGTTTCTCTGCCATTCCCCTCCAGCGATCAGCAAACTTTATGAAGTCCTCTTCGGGCTTCATCTTCTCAGCGATCAAATCCGTAATGGAGCATGCTGGTGCCACCCAGTCTCTGTATCTTTGCAAGAATTTGGTTTTAACAATATCGAAGTCTCCTTCCTCAAAGGAGTCGAGTGAGTAGAACCTTTCCAATGCAGACCCTTCTAGTGATCGACGAAACAAGAAGGCAAGAACGCTACGATCATCTTTCCAGAATGAGGATTCGTAAAGAAAATATTTTAAGTGGAGAAAAGGATTGCTAGTACCATTGTAGCGGCGATAAACTGGTAGCTCAGAAGGTGGCAGGTGTAGGACTGGCAGAGAAGGAATAGAAATCTCAGGCACTGACTTGGAGTCCAGGCGACATCTCAGCTCTTCATAACATTCATTCATCTGAGTGAGCTGTTCCATGATTGCCTGGGTGAGAGTAGGTTCTTGGTTTACTGGAGGCGGTATGTGGTTAGAGACATGGTTCTGGAATTGAGGAGCATGACTTGAAGATTGTCCCATGGCTTGGTGGATTGGGGGAGAAACATGATTAAAATAAGATGGCTGAACAAATGATGGTTGAACCACAGATGATTGAACTACAGATGGTTGTGCTAGTGCCAATGATGGTTGAATCACAGATTGTTGAACAATAGGTGGTTGAATGAGTGGTGGTCAAACCAGAGGATGAAAAGATAAGGCAACTTGATTGGTTTCAGCCTGATCTAAAGCAATTTTGCCCTTCACCATGGATTGTATACGGGCATAGGTTTCTGGGTCAGTATAGAGAGACAACTCCCTAAAGAGTTGTTCAACATCACGAGGAGCAGATGGTTGAGGGACCTCTTGCGCTTCTGACTCAAACAATGGATTAACACGACCATCTGACGGATTTGGTTGATGACCCATCTCGTGCTCTCGATGTTCAGCTTGTTCCGCCATTCCAACGTGCCTTCCAGACCTTAGTTGCATTGAACTTAGCGTAAAAACAAACAAGTTGACAAAACAAACAAAGAACTTTTTTTTTGGTTTTTAGTATTTTGCAAAAAGTTAGAGGTTTGAATTTTTTTGTTTGACAAACAAGTGATGCAAAGACTTGAAAGCAAGATTACACAATGATTTTGATTAAACCTTAGGTTTATGAATTTTGTTAAGAATTGTTCTCTCAACAAATGAGTTAGGATCCTAACTCCAATCTCCAATGACCTAGGTTTCACACAATCTCACCACGTGTAGGTAACGTAGGATGCTTCGGGTTTTGGGGAGTGGTACAACCAACCCAATCGTGAAGAGGAATACTCCACGTATGAGGAATTATGGAGGCCTT
This sequence comes from Cryptocoryne crispatula var. balansae, assembly GCA_036172225.1. NCBI lineage: Eukaryota > Viridiplantae > Streptophyta > Magnoliopsida > Alismatales > Araceae > Cryptocoryne > Cryptocoryne crispatula. Next base: position 12,684,318 of record CM069934.1, read on the forward strand.
GATGAAAGCCAACCAAGTCACCTAGGAAGGAATATCCCAGAAGAGAGGTCAGAATCCACCAAGAGGGTGTTTTGGATGGGAGGGATAAATGGGAGAGTGAGCTCCCGCCTCAAAAAAGTGTAAAAGGAGGTAGAGAGAAGGAGCAGAGCATGCAATCAAGTAATAAAACAAGTAATGATCAAAACATGAACTTAAATAAACAAGCAATGACACAAGACAAGCAATTAGAAACTAGACAAGCAACTAGAAACTAGAATCCAGACCTTGTTTCTTATGTGAGCCAAATGGAGATAGTGAAAAGGTGATGGAAAGAAGAGGGTTCAGATCTGATAGCCAAGTAAAAGGGGTGGTCCACGTGGGGACCGATGTAAGAATAAGCTGGTTCACGTGGGAACCGGGGTAAAAGGTAAAGGTGGTTCACGCGGGAACCGGTTTTGGGTAAAAAGGGTGGTTCACGTGGGAACCGGTTTGAATGGTCAAAAGAGGGCCACGTGGGGACAATTAAAGGTGAACAAAGATCTGATCCAAGTTGGGATAGATCTGGAAAAAAAAGGTGCTTGTTTCACGTGGGAACCGAAGTAAATAAAGAGATTGGTTCACGCGGGAACCGGTTTAAAAGGAAAAGGGTGGTTCACGTGGGAACCGGTTTAAATAAAATGACAAAAATTAAATGGCATACTTGACACTTCAGATCTGATGAAAGATGGGTGAAATCAGAAATTTTGAGATGGCATGAAGTTAAGAAAGGTGGAAAGAAGGAAAGACTCACGTGGGAATCGGTCTAGAACTAGAACTAGTTGCAAACAAAACACTAAGCACCCACGGTTGAAGACATTGCTTGTCCCACCGTGATCGCCACAAAGCTGTCGACTCTGAAAATTCGATGGGGTCCTCTTCTTTTCAGGGAAGTCCGTGAACCCAGATCGTCACCTCAAGAGGGGATGAGAAAAGAAAGGAATAAAACTCGGAAAGTAACTCTCACCTCGGTCTCACACTCACATTGATCCCTGAACTTTCATCTCTTGGCGTCGCTCGATCACCAAGGAGATGGTTCAGGTCATGTGGGAGGAGGGTGATAATAAATAAATGTGGTCGCCAGGAACCACGGGTTCCGATTTATGAAATTAAAATGACCGTGTGTACCTTAGCGTGAAGAATGTGAGTTAAAGCTTCTCCTTCTTCGGCCGGCCGATGAAGAAGAGTCCTCAACGTGGTGGGTGCTTAATCTTCTATGCAACTAAACAAATAAACAAGTGAAATAGACTATTAGAACTAAACAAGGTGGAGTATATGTAAAGAGAATAATATAAAACACACAATTGACTAGAAACTGACCGGATTCGGGTTATCTCTAACCCCTTTTTTATTTTCGGAATAACAGAATAATAGTGATTAAAAAATGTAAAAAAATAATAGGAGGATGTAGAATCACGAAACAAAGAGATAGGAAAAATAACTGAAAGATTCTGAGTTGAATAAAGAAAGATATAGCCAAATCTGGGTTGTCGAAAAAGCCGAGCAGCAGTCCAGGATCTGCCAGGCGCGATTTTGCTTCTGCAATCGTAACGACCAGCCCTGACCTCGGAATCAAGTGCCGTCGATTTCAAACTGAAGAATGCTTGGAGAGAAAGACTTTTGATGAAGAGAGCCTAGGCAGAAGAAGTCCACACACTTCTGTAGAGGCCGAATAAGAGAGACCTAGCTGATCACCTGCAGAACAGCCTTCCTCTCTCTTGAACCGACTTTTCTCTCTCTAAAAACTAGAAATTCTCTCTCTAAAAATCACAAAATCAATGCATGAGGGAGATTGGACGTCTTGAGATGCCTGGGGGGTCATGCTCATGCCTCTGGAATGACCGGAATCAGAGTTTAATTATAGGAGAACGAACAGTCTCATCCGGGCTAAAAAATAGGCACATTGCGCCCTACCCTAGGGCGCATATGCCCTGGTGCAGGGCACATGCACCCTATTGAGGGGCGCATGCTCCCCCTGGAAGGGGCGCATCTCATCTTTTTCGAAAATTTCGACCTTATCCGGTCGATCGGTTCAGTGGTAGAGTCCCGGTGAAACACTGGGTCCCTCGTGCCTCCAGGGTAGGGCGCATGTGCCCTCAAGTGAGGGCACGAGGTCACGTGCCTCACTGGTAGGGTGCATGGGCACGTGCCCTGGGTCCCGGGCGCATGTGACCAGGAACCCGGGCGCATGGGACTATTTTTGTGCGTCCTTCTTCTGGAAGCCATTGAGAACACTCCCGAACTCAGAATTCGACGCCGTTTGTTGCGTTGGAAAGATAACAGGCCGAAGAAGCTTTCTATAGCATCGGATCAGCCATAACACCCTCCAAAACTTCAGAATTTTATCAGGAAGTTAGGGCAGTGAACAGAAGATCCGATATAGGTCAAAATGACTCCGACGGCAAACAGGAAAGGCACGGTATGCAACAAAACTTGTCCGGGGTGTGAATATGACCATAACCTTCAATGCATGATCATTAGGCATTGGTCATTCAGCCAATTTTCGTGTTTACACGATTTATGTGTGGCTCTCGCTTGGAAATTACGGCCTTTTGCGGAAAACTTTGGAAAGCATCCGATTTCGTTTGGCGAAGCTCCAAATCAACTTTAAAAGACCCGGCATCATTATAAGATCAATCATACATGTTACCCTATAAAACATGAGTTTTATGCTCTGAATTAGGCGAATTTGGCGTGTCTACAGTCAAGGGTAGGCATCACCCTGCACACACAACACCTCCCGATCCCAGAATCTGGATAGCCCAACACTCGAGAGAGGCAAGGCAGAATCCTGAAGGCGGAAAGGAAACCTTACCCTATTCTCTTCTATTCGGTCCAAGATAGGTGAAGGGGACTAGAGGAGGATAGTATCGAAAATGCCCGCCGCCTTAGTAGGAGGTCGTCTCATAGGGTGCAAAAGGGTGCCAAAAGATGGGCAATGAACCCCACAGGTTTAAACAAATATGGGCCTGTTTGAATGAGTACCCGAAAGAATAGAAAATGAAAAGAAGACACCAAAAGATGGGCAATGACCCCACAGGTCAAAGACTTGTCTAAATAAGTGCCACATGTAAAAAAACCCGAAGAGGCCGAACCCCAATGGGCAATTTGGGCATGAGTAGAGAAACCCTCCTCGACATCCCCAAATCCTATCAAAGACTTCGTCTATTAATCTTCTATCTTAAAACCCTGGGGTAGGGTGAACTATCCAAACTCAGGGGGAATTCAAACCGATCAAGAGAAGAGGGCAAGAAAGATTCTGGGTAGGGAACCTTATTTTCACGTGGTGTTTATCACTTGAATCTCGATTAACACTCAAAGATTGATGAATTGTTTTGATACCGGCACATTCTCCACAAAATCCAAAAAAATGAATATTTTTAAAAATCTAAAAAAATCAATATTTTTCAAAAATAAAAAAATGAATATTTTCAAAAATAAAAAACTGAATATTTTCAAAAATCCCAAAAAATCGGATAATTTTAAAAATTCAAAAAAATTGAATATTTTCAAAAATCCAAAAAAGTTGAATATCTTCAAAAAATAAAAAAATGAATATTTTCTAAAAAAAAACTAAAAAAATGCATCATTTATTTTTGCCTTTTCTAGCATTCATGTTTATTTTTATGTCTTGCATGTTTCATTTCTGCATCGCATATTTATCTTGATTATCCCCCCATTAAGAGGGCTCCTCTCTTTGACCTAAGTCAAAGTTCGCCATAATAGGCAAAGGGATGAGTCGTTGTGAGATCTGATCCTCTTTTATCAAGTATTTTCAGGGACTTTAAAATAAGAGGAGAAGGTTCTCTCGACGACAGGATGCTAAGATCAAGAAGGGTATGACTCTCACCATAGCAGGTAAGCTTTCTTAACCCTTATCTTATTCATTTTTAGTCATTTTGTTCATATTACCTTGTTAATAAGGCTACCCCCCTTGACATGTAAGCAAGGCAAGATGACAATAGGCAAGGGGGTTAGCCATAGAGCAGATCTAACCCCTTTATTGAGTTTTTCAGAAAAGAAACACGAGTTAAGGAAGGGGAAATCTCGCCAACAGGTAAGTTTCTTAACCTTGTTGTCTTCTTTATTAACAGTTACTATCTTCAAGAGGCTTCCGCCCCTTGACAAGGCAATTTTCTGAAACAAGGTAAATTTCTATTGAATTTTCACTCAAACTTGCTATAAAATTCATTGTTTATTCAAAATAAAAACAACATGGCTGACAAGTTAAAGCAGGAAAAGAAGACTCTCAGGCAAGTAGAAGCTTCAATGCGGGGATGTAGCGGCGCTTCCGGTCAGGGTCCTCCTCAATCAGGAGGCCTGGGCGGCACACCCGACTCGTCTCCCACAAGGCAATGGCTGAGATCTCCTCCTCCTCGTCATCCGCTAAGCCAAGCTGCCTGCCCTTGATAGGTGGCAGGTGGGACAGCTTGGGCAACTCGTACCGAGGCAAGCCAATCTAGGAGTGGCAACGGTGAGCGTTGTACAACACAAAGGCCGAACCTGTAACCAGGCGGAGATCAATGCCAAGCACAAAGCACACCTGGAAGTCCTTCTGCATCAGGGCAGCAGAAGAGTGCAAGAAGCTAGAACGGTTCATGGAGGCAAAGTGAGCACGCCACTCTGGCCTCTTCTTCACCGATGCACACCTGTTGGTGACTCTCTTTCCGAAGCCGAGTGCATCGGCATATGGGAACAAGGGGCTACGGCGGAAGAGCTGCGACCTGGTGGCCACCTCACCGGCTGGATCGAACTGGAAGTGAAGATCGGCCCAGCAAGCCAGTAGAAGCGCACTGACGAAGGGAGGACGGCCCACGCAAGCTGCGGACAGTCCGCAGTACAAGAAGCCCAGAACTGAAGGCCCCAACCGCGCACCGCTCCAGATGCCGCGGATGCACGAAAGTTGATCAACCTCCAGGAAACCATCCTCCGCAGGAAACAAGAACACCGCGGCAAGGCAAGCCGTGAAACCCTTTGCACCACGCAGAATCCGGTCCTCGTCCAGACCAGGAGCCGTCAGAAGAGAGATTGTCCAAGCTGCCAACTTGGGAACACTGATTCGCTTGATGGCTAACAAGGTGCTAATCTGCTGAGCCTCGACAAAATCCTTCAAGAATTCCAAGCAAGAGAGGGGTCCTGAAGGGATGAACATACCTTCAGTCTCTCCCTTCTTAGTCCGAGGAAGGCCGAGAAGGAGTTCTGCCTCTTCAAGGAGAACTGTACACTCAAAGTCGTCGAACACGAATGTGTGAGTGTCGGGGTGCCACAACTCAACAAGAGCTCCCATCAAACCGAAGTCGAGGGAGTAGCCAGAATATTGCTTGGCATGGATCAAGAGCCCGGTTAAGCCCCAATCTCGAAGAATCGCTCTGACCGACAAGCCGAGGACGTCAAGCAAGTCGGAAAGCCAGGGAGGAGAGCAATACCGGCGAGGCCCAGGGAAGTTTGGGTAATCCTACACCCAAACAGGAGGTAAGAGAAAACTTTTAAGAAAAAAAAAGAAGAGAGTAGCTGAAAGCTAAAATTGGCAGCAAACTTACCAAGTTGGCGCCGATTCTGGCCTTCAGATGACCCGGGATGCTTGAAATAACTCGAATCGAGCCAACACGCTGCTTTTTCAAAGGAGGAGCCATCCTGGGTGTTGGTAGGACGATCTGGTTGTCCTAAGAGGTGTTTATATAGGAGAAATCGGTCCCGATTTGAATCGGATACGGATCCGATCAAAATAGGAAACTAGGATTGAACGCGCCCCCGAGGTGGGGGCGCGCAGGTCGCACCCCCGAACTAAGGGCGCGCAGGCCGCGCCCCCGGTTCGGGGGCACGTTCGGTCAAATTCTTTGAAAATTTCTCAAAAATTCAGAAAAATTCAGAACAAAATTCAAAAAAATTTGTAAAATCAAATACATTTATGTTTGATCTTTATTAAGGTCGAGTGAACATCATTGTTTATTCGGAACTAACATTTTGATGAAAGACAGGAATTGCTCGCGGAAACAGAAGAACGGACATGGGAAACCCCCATAACTTGCCGACTAGCATATATGTCGCTAGTCGTGTGTTATTATCTTATGCATTATTTGTTGAAGACCATGAGCACAGAGAAGACTTGACCCGAGATCCCCTTCATCAAAATCTACGATGGTCGGGTCATCTCTAATGCTCACGGATAAGCCAAAGTTGTGCTGTGAGGGACGATAGTTCCCGAATGGGTATCTTGACCTCATAGACAATCTATATATTCAACTATTTGTTATACAAGTTTTGTTTTGTTTTCTTGAGCCCAACATGCATCATATAGCATTAATTGCATTACATTTTGTTTTGTCATTGCATACAACATTTCCTAAACTTCACCTTCTCACTCTCTCGGTCATTCTGAATCCCACCGTGTTTTCAAATCCCATCGTGTTCTCTAATCCCACCATGATCTCTAGTCCCACCAACCTCTCTAATATCCCACCGTGTCTATTAATCCCACCGTGTTCGGTAACCACTTTGTGCCCTCAAATCTTTCATTTCTTTTCACCACTGTGGCCATTGCAACTTCTTTGCTATTCGTCCCACCATGGCAGCCAATTCGTCCCGCCAAGGGACTTCTATTTTATCAGAACTTGCACAGTTATTATCTTCACAGTCTATGCTTAATCATTTGCCTTTCGGAATCTGAGATCATTCCATTCCGAATCGAATCTTGTCTCTTGAAAGACTTAAATGAATCTAAGAGCCTGAATGTGCTCGATTGGTATTCTTTTACTTTTTCAAACAAATCTCTTTTTAAACTTTAGCGCATCACAGTACAGGAACACCGCAAAGATCGGGTTACCGGCTGTTGATGAACCTACGAACCCATGTTTCGGGGACTCCCCACTGCGTTGGGGGTTGGCTATTCTTCTCTCGTGCCAAGGGCACATCTTTTACCAATCAAACATAGGAAGACTTGATGAAACATGGCGGTTAACCAGGAGACTTGAGGAGATTCGTCTTGCCGAATCTGGTCGTTAAGCGTGTCTATATCTACACCTTGATGCCACATTTTCAGTCCATCACCATTTTGCTTCACTACATTCCACTACGATCCATCTCGCCTCGCTACGCTTTCTCTATGCTTCACTTCGTTCCGCTACATGCCATTCCCTTGCAAAGCCGACATCAAGGCGAGGCAAGCTGTAGACACGCCAAATTGGCTTGATTCAAAGCCCTAGACTCTTATTCCATAGGTGATATCTTTTATTTGACCGTTATCTGATCCGGATTACCTCGTGGAGATGAGCTAAGGACATTGGTGGAGCCCCTTGTAAGTTGAGAATGGACCAATGATTTTCGGAATATTGCCGTAACCTTCAAGCGAGAGCCGCACGTGAACTGTAAAAACACGAAGCCTGCTCAATGACCAACCTTGAATGGTCCATAATTGAAGGTCTCGGGAGTCCCGCATGCGTTCCGTAACATTCAGGGTTTCCGAGAAGTCATTTCGGTAGGCGTCGGTCAATGACGGCTTTCGTTATGGCTTTTTCGATCTGTGCTGTCACGGCTATCCCGGACCACATGTTAGGCCTTTCCGGTCATCACCGGGTCTTTTCAGGTCATCCGGGTCAATTCTAGCCAAATATTTTCATCAACCGGGGCCATATGGCCATTTGGGTCAATTTTAGGGTTTCTCGGCTTTTCTGAGTTTCGGTTCATGTTTACCGGGTTAATATCAAATTTTCCGATGACTTTGGGTTTTCTGGTTGTACCGGACTTGTTCGGTCATCATTTTAAGTCATCCCAAGTTGACCCGAGATTTCTCGATCGGAACCGTGCTCTTTCGGATCTTCGCCTCGGGTTTCGGCTTTCCACGAGAGGGTAAACCGGTAGAAAGCCCCGTGTGAACATTTCGGGAGTCATGTCGGCTGGTTTACCAACTTTAGGAGGTGCGGCTTAAGGTCCTCTTTCCAACGCAACAAACGGGAGCCGAATCGGACATCTCGTTTGCAAGATACGGCTCGCGGACCACGCGCGCAGGAGAGAGAGTGTACCGCGCCCCCACTCCGCTTGAAAGGGGAGGGCGCGCCCTCAACCCGGGGGCTGCACGCCCCCGGTTCCTTTGAAAAGTGGGGGCGCGGTCAGTTTCTTTAAATCAGAAATTTCCCCGATTAGCACCTTCTAAACCGGATTTTTGGAAGGGTTCCGGTGTTGATTTTCGAATATTTGTACCACGCCCCCGGTTTGGGGGCGCGTTACGTATGTCAAGTCAATTTTTAGCAATTTCCGGAAGTTTCCGTCGATTTTTAGAAGTGAGACGCGTAGCGCGCCCCTGCTCCCTTTGAAATAGGGGGGTGCGCAGACCGCGCCCCCGAACTGGGGGCGCGCTCTGCGCGCCCTCGTCCCCTTTGAAAAGCGGGGGCGCGGTCGGTCCAATTTCCAAATTTTGCACCGGCTTCCTTCCCCTATAAATTGAGGGCCATTCTCAATGACCCAAGGTTAATCCTCGGTGCCTAGCTCATCCAGAGGTCGTCCAAACTCTTCTCCAAAGCCGTCCCGACATCCAAAGTTGATCCGAAGTCAAGAGATCGATCCCGAGGTGAAGGAGAAGGCTCGATCCGGGTGTTCTGCATCAGCCAACTTCATCGACTTATGCAGAAAATCTGAAACTCCGTCTGCAAAAGTATTCAACATAGAAGATGTTCATATCTTCGTACTCTTTCATCTCCAACTGACGGCATTCAATTAAGACTTGCCGTTCGTTCGTGGCGATTTCTACACTGAGGGCGCGCATCCAGGTTCTGTTTTCTATATCCTCACATTTTCATAATTTTTACAGATTTTTACAGGAGGATTTATGAGAAGTCATCAACATAGGAACTCTTTCTATCTGAGTCCTCTGTCTACTACAGCAAACTGAACTCAATTCTGACATCGGGGTCGTCCGTAGCATCCTCTGCACCAAAGTCGCGCCAGAAGGGTGCAAAAGCTACCCGAACCGGCCTTCTTCAACCAACTCGGCTTCAACTCAAGCCGATCCATTTCATAAGCTTTCTCAACTCCCTTAACTCAGTTTATTTATTGTTTTTAAAGCATTTTTTAGTTTATTTACATCATTTTTACATAATCAAAAATACAAAAAAGGGGTTAGGACTCGCCCCAATCCAGTGAGTTCGATTCCAATTGCTTCTTTCTCATATTCTCTCTACAGTTACTACACTTCCCATAGTTCTAATTATTTTCTTTCACTTGGTTTATTGTTCTAGTTGCACAGGTTTATCAAGCTAGCATCAGTTGGAGACTCTTCTTCATCGGCCGGCCGAGGAAGAAGAAGGTTGAACCCATATCCCGATCTCTCGCGCTAAGGTACACGGTCAAATCAACTCATCTCTTGTTTTTTTATTCTATAAAGAGGAGCCCGCGGCTCCTGGCGACCACATCTTTCATGTTTTAATTTCATCTCCTCCTCACTCTCCTCCCACATGACCTAAACCATCTCCGGTGCTCGAGCGACGCCGTGAGATGAAAGTTCGGGGATCAATGTGAGTGTGGGATCGAGGTGAGGACAATTTACCGCTTTCCGAGTGTTTTCAATTCTCTCCCCCCCTTTTCCCCCTCTTCTATTATTCACCTTCTTCTCTTGAGGTGCCGATCCGGAACCCATTTTCGGAGTCGACACACATGATCGAAGATTGTTTTCAATTAAGAGACTACATTCATGATCTTCATGACCAAGAGAGTATTGATTGGGCACAAATGGGGGTATACATTAAGTCTTTGAAAGCACAACAGTCGAGGCCTCGAGGACAGCAATAGCAACAGCAACAACAACAACAACAACAATAACAACAATAACCACAGCATGATCATGGCCTTGGGATAGTGCGCAACCCTTTGCCAAACCATACGCCCGCTCCAATAGCAGCACCCCCTCGCCACCCCATCAATCCTATACTAGTCCCGACTAAGGAATCATCCAGCCGAGGACAATACTGGCAGATGGACCCGGCTACCGCCTCCTTCCAAACGTACACCCCTCACCACTCTGACAGGGCTATCTTATCCATTCCCCTACCTCACCCAACCTACTACCCATCATCCGTGCACCGCCGCGACCTGCAGAGGGGTCCGTCACCACAACCCCTCTTCCCTTAGGACCGATTATCCGACCCCGCATACCACCTCCATTAGCTACCATGTCCCCTCTACCACCCATCATTAGACCCGCACCCCCATTAACCAACCCGGCATCCACCATGCCGCCAAGAACCCCACAACCCTTGCCCCTCCTCACTCGACCCATTAGCCCGATAACAACCCCACTTAGCCCTGTCAATGCCCCACCACCTCCACCCAAGCTCACCCAGTCCAACCACTCTGATCACATGCCGGTCCCCGTCAAAATGTCACCTGCCGGACCCACACCACCCCTTGCTGCCATCCTACGGAGCGGACGCACGGTCCAACGTGTCTTCCCCCAGGCCGGTGCAACACAAGCAGCCCCAGAAGTAGAGGAGGAACCAGTTGAAGAGCCAGTACCGGGAACCACATATGATCTACTGAAGCACCTTGATAAAACACCAGCCATAATTTCTATTCTATAATTAATCAAGCGGTCCAAGGTTCACCAAGAGGTGCTTCAACAATATTTACAGAAGGTACTAGTTAGTGAAAGCCTCCCACCTTAAAGAATTACCGCTGTCCTAGCTCCCCGAAGTGAACACCCGGCCCTGACTTTCACCGATGAAGAATTGGCGGCCCCCGAAGTCAGGAGGTGTGCATTGTGCTTAACTGTGAACATTCGAGGCGCCCCGGTAGATTCATGCTTGGTAGATACCGGTGCCTCCTTGAATATCATACCACCTGAGACACTGAGCTGCTGCGGCATCTCGGAGGCAGAGATACAGCCTTCCCACATCACTGTGACGGCATTTGATAACATGAAACGACCCGCGCACGGCACCATTCTTCTTGATGTCGAGCTTGGTCCCAAGACAGTCACAATTTACTTCCATGTGCTAGAAATGGATCCTACCTACCGAGTCATTCTGGGCCGTCCATATCTTGAAGCATTAAAGGCAGTAGCATCTACCAACCATCAATGCATCAAGTTCCCTCACAAGGGTCAAATTATAAAGGTAACCAGCTATGTAACTGTGACGCCAACTACTGGATTACCAAGTCAGCCGGTGTTCACATTGATAGAACCACCAAAGAAAAAATGGCAGCCGAAACAAAGAAGAAGGACACAGAGGGGCCGATAGGGTGGCACATCATGAAAATTCTGGGGTATCAAGAGGGTCAAGGGTTGGGTAAGTTCTTGAAAGGCATCACAGAGCCCATCAATCCCGCCAGTCGACTTACTAAAGCCGGTCTAGGGTACGATGGGACAATCCATAACGGCAAGAGGCCTGGACATCAGGCGGTGGCGGAAGGACTTGCAAAATATTTTCTAAAAGGGGAAGTGATTCAAATTGAAGAAGAGGAGCCAGGCTATCTCAACGACATCAACAATCGTCCACGGAAAAGGCAAAGGGTCGATGAAGGTGAGGATGAGTTGTTCTTACCTTTATCATCATTATTTCTGGTCGAGGAAGAAGAATCAAGGAAAGAACCACTTAAGTCGCCACGGATCGGTAAGTGCCTTGATAGTCGAATTTGCCATACCCCCCTGATCATCCCACGAGGGCCTCTCCTCAATTTCTCATTCTCCGGGGCTAAACCACTCTTTCAGTTAAGTCTCTCCCATGGGCTCCCAATGCCCTTTCATGACGGGCCCTTCACGACCCATGCGAGGAATGCACCACCCCCGTTCCGCACAATCATCACCATCAGGCCCGAGAGCCCTCTCCACTCTACGTTGTTCCAGGCCTTTGCCTCCCTGGTAATCGAGCCAGTTCAGTCTCGGGTCAAACCAGATGACCCGCCTGATTCACTAGACTTCCCCCTCCAAGGGTCAATCGACTCATCCCCAACTAAGGAGGATCACAACCCCACCCAAAATCTCTCTCAGATCTTCACATTCCTTTCCCTTCGTGGTGAAAAAGGTGCCATAACCCACCCCGTACACATGGTTGGCACCGCAAAAAAAAAAGTCCTTTTCACAACTAGCATTTCGGTCGAAGAAACATCCATCTTTGCCCCCGAGGACTTTCCGACCTCGGGGACCGAGTCTTTGAGCGATTTGCTCTATCCTTCACCCCCTGTAGATATTGTTTCTCCCAATCTCCCCTCTTCATCGTTATCTCATTCTTTTCCCCTAGGGTTAGTATCCAAGAGAGTCCGAGCTAAGGGTAAGAGGGTACCGGATCAGTATCTATATCAACTAGCTGGCAAGAGCTTAGAGTGTGCGAAACTACCAGGATTTTGGGATAACAGTATTCAGTCGGATGAAGTCTTCTATGAGGACAAAGAAAACATGGATCAATCTTTAGGAGTATATGAAGTCGGTTCAGAAAAGGATATTGATACGGACGAAGAAGAAGATATAGCAGATGCCTATGCTTCAGGTTTGAGGAGATTTGAAGAACCCCTAGCTTCCGCTGATGAGCCTACAAAAGAACTTAATCTTGGAACACTAGATGATCCTAAAATTGTTCTCATCAGTACTGGCCTCCCTCCCTCCCAAGAATCAGATTTAATAGGATCTTTGTAAGAGTACCGGGACACATTTGCATGGACCTATCAGGATATGCCGGGGCTAGACAATTCGTTGGTCGAACATCGTTTGACACTTAAGGATGGAGCTGTCCCGGTAAAACAAAAGCTTAGGAGATTCCACCCAGAAGTGGCCCTGAAAATGAAAGAAGAGGTCGATAAATTACATCACGCCAAATTCATTAGAGTCATCCTTTATCCTCAACGGGTGGCTAATATCGTCCCGATAATGAAGAAGGATGGCAAAGTCCGCATCTGCATCGACTTTAGAGATTTAAACAAAGCTTGCCCTAAGGATGATTTTCCTCTTCCTCACATCGATGTGCTTGTTGATAATACAGCCGGTTTCGAAACCCTCTCGTTCATGGATGGATATTCTGGGTACAATCAGATTCGGCTAGCAAAAGAGGATCAGGAGAAGACGTCGTTCACTACACCTTGGGGTACACATTGTTATGTCATCATGCCCTTCGGACTAAAGAACGCAGGAGCAACCTATCAGAGGGCAATGATGGCAATTTTCCATGATATGATGCATCAATGTGAAGAGGTGTACGTGGACGATTTAGTAGTCAAATCCCGGACCCGAGATGAACATCCCAAGGTTTTAAAAAAGGTCTTGCAAAGAGCTCAAGAATTTAAGCTAAAAATGAACCCGAAGAAATGCGTGTTTGGTGTAGCATCCGACAGATTGTTGGGTTTCATTGTTAGCAAAAGAAGGATTGAGATTGATCCCAATAAAGCCAAGGCTATCATTGATATGCCCCCACCAAGGAATTTGAAAGAACTTAGGGGGTTAATTGGAAGGCTACAATTTGTCCGACGGTTCATCTCACAACATTCTCAAAGGTGTAAGCCTTTTTATGAGTTAACCAGGGCAAAACAGAATTCAAATGGGATCAGAAATGCCAAGTGGCTTTTGATGGTTTGAAGAAATATCTTTCTAGCCCTCCTGTGCTCCAACCCCCGAATCTAGGCAGACCTTTGATCTTGTACATCTCGGTTCTAAGTGAGTCCTTAGGTGCAGTGTTAGCACAAATAGACGAGGAGGGGAAAGAACGGGCCGCTTATTATTTTTCTAAAATCTTTGACCCTTGTGAGATGAACTACACCACCATGGAGAAGACCTGTGTCTCTCTAGTTTGGGTGGTACAAAAACTCAAGCACTACTTTCTTGCTCACGAGGTCAATCTCATCGCCCGAATGAACCCTATCAAATTCCTCCTCGAGAAATCTGTCTTTACTGACCGACTCGCCAGATGGCAAAGTTTTCTCTCCCAATTTGACATCACTTACGTCCAGCAGAAATCAATCAGAGGGTATGCCATTGCCGAGCACCTGGCTCACCATCCCATTCCTAATTTTGACCCGGTCCAGTCTGAATTTTCCGATGAAGGACTCTTGTCCCTCCATCATTCTGAATTATGGACCCTTTATTTTGATGGTGCTTTAAATTCCCAAGGAAGGGGAATTGGAGTTACCCTTTTGTCCCCGGAAGGGGTTGTTATTCCCCAAGCCTTCCAACTCTGCTTCCCCGCCACCAACAACATTGCTGAATACGAGGCCCTCTTAGCTGGATTAGAGGCTGCTCGCTTCCACGGGGCCACCAAGTTAAGAATTATAGGCGACGACCAGCGATTCTTCGGAAAGTGCTCTCCAGATATCGAACATCTCATCCTGGACTCAAACTATATCAAGAACTCACTTCTTCTTACATCAAGCTCTTCACTAAACTCGAATTTGTCCATATCCCTCGTGCTCAGAATATCGTTGCTGATTCTCTAGCATCATTGGCATCTTCTTTATCAATCCCGTTAGGCATGTCTGATAGGACCATTTTAGTCCAGCGGAAGATGATACCTACTGTTGAGGATGCTCGATTTCTCGATGTCAAGGAGAGGTTCACAAGGAAGGAATTGCTTGAGCAAAAGGAGGAATTGTCAATCGTCGAGGTTGAGGAGTTAAATGAAGAAGAAGAGAGGCCATGGTATCATGAGATTGCTCAATATTGCTGAGATCAGACTTACCCGCCTGAGCTCACGGCCGACAAAAGAAAAGCCGTCAGAAGGATCTCCCAGAAATATCTAGTGCTGGGCGGGACACTTTTTGAAAGAAGCATGATGGGGATCCTGTTACGTTGCGTGGACGAAAAAGAAGCTGAATTAGTGCTTGTAGAAGCTCACTCAGGGGTGTGTGGAGGTCACGTTAGTGCCCAAGCCCTTGCCAAAAAGATCATTCGGCAGGGGTACTACTGGCCCACGTTAGAAGAAGATTGCTCGATTTTTGTTCGGCACTGTCATCAATGTCAACTCCATGCCGACAAAATCCACTCTCATGCATCTTCTCTCCATCCTATCCACGCCCCTTGGCCTTTCGCTATGTGGGCTTTTGATATTATCGGCTCCCTTGGTGATCCCAACTCCACAAACAAAACCAAGTCTTTTATTCTCACCGCCACGGAGTACTTCACCAAATGGGCTGAAGCAGAAGCTTACACGGAGATCAAGGCATCAACAGTGTGCACATTCGTCAGGCGCAACATTCTGTCCAGATTCGGGATCCCCGGCGACATCGTCACCGACAATGGGCCTCAGTTTGTCTCTCAGGAGCTGCAAGACCTTTGCAACAGGTATCGCATAAAATTGCATCACTCATCTCCATATTACCCGCAAGGCAACGGTCAAGCAGAAGCCACTAACAAAACCCTGATAAAAATCATTAAAAAAATATGTGAGTCCAGCAGGTTCGCGGATTGGCCAGATAAGCTGATCGATGCTCTATGGGCCTACCGCACTTCGATCCGAACCCCAACGGGCTAGACTCCCTATGCCTTGGCATACGGAATGGAGGCAGTAGTTCCATATGAAGTACTCGTTCCTTCCCTCAGAGTTCAGATTGATCGAGACATCCCTACGGATGATCGGCAGGAATCTCTCCTAGCCCAACTCGAACTCTTGGATGAAAGGAGGCTGGCCGCCGCCGAACATGCTCGGACTTATCAAAATAAGCTTAAAAGATTTTATCAGAAAAGGGTGGTTGAGAGAAAATTTGAAATCGGTGAGGTTGTGCTTAAAAGAATTTTCATAAAGCCGGGTGGTCCCCGCTCAAAACTTCAACCAAATTGGGAGGGACCCTTTGTAATTTCAGAAACCTACCCTGGCAATTCTTATAAGCTAGTTAATGCAAATGGAGAAAAATTAACCCACCCTTGGAATGGACTCTACCTTAAGAAATATTTCCCCTAAAAACAACAAAAAATGTAAAATAATAAAAATCGTGGAAGAAGTTTACTCTCACCTACCCTTGCTTGCTATTAGGCCCACCTGTTCAAATGAGGGTTAAGGATAGGCATCACACTATGCACATCGCATGCCTAGACTCCGGGATTCGGCAACCAAAGCCAGAAAAAAATACCAGGTAGCGCTAGGCAAAGAAGATCACCCATACCCTATTCTTTTCTCGCCTCGGCCCAAGGAAAAATTCGAGGGATTCAGAGTGAGGAATACTGAAAATGCCCATCATCTTGGAAGAGTAAAATCCTAGAAGGTTTGACTTCTCAAAAGAAAAGGCACCAAAAGATGGGCAATGAACCCCTCAGGTCAACAAAAGAAAGAAGTGTATAGACCTGTCTGAATGAGTGCCTAGAGTAGCCCCCAAAAGAAGAAAAGGCTCCAAAAGATGGGCAATGAACCCCTCAGGCAAAAATGACCTGTCCGAATGTGGGCCATAAAAATGGGCAAGAATGAATGACCCGAAAAGATTTGAACCTGATAGATGGGCATTAGTACGGAAACCCGCTTGATATCCTTTGAGTTCGACCAAAGGCTTGTCCCAACTTCTTCCTTCTTCAACCACCATGGGTAGAGTTGATCGACTAAGCCCGAGCAGGATCCTGGTTTATTGAAGGCAGAAAGCCTAAGAATCCCGGAAGAAGGCATATCACCTACACGTGATGCCTGTTCTTAACTACTACACGTACTATGAAAGGGGGACTCAGTTGCAAGCAAGGCAAATGGTGAGAACATCTACTTCATTCACGAACAAAAAAATGAATATATCCAAAACCCAAACAAATCTAAAAATTTCAAAGAACAAAAAAATCTACAAAATTCTCAAAACCTCCTACAAATATGAATATTCGAAATCCCAAAAAAATCTATAAAGTTCAAAATCCAAAAAAAAAAATAGAAAAAAATCCCTAAAACTAAAAAAGAAGTTAGTGCTTGTAAATTGACCGCATTTCTAGTTGCATTCATGTTTAATTTTCTGTCATGCACGTTTCGTTTCTGCATTACATAGTCATATTTCTTATTTGCCTAGTTAAGAAGGCTCATGCCTCTTGACATCTTGCAAGAGGCTAAGCCTAAACGAAATTTAACCACTCTTCTGGTTCAGTAAGACAGGCGACAGGTGCGTAAGTCGGAAGATGGAAAAGAAGGAGAAATAGATGGCCAAAAGGGGGTAAATCCACTATGAGAACAAAAATGTACAGTATATCATGTGGCAGAGGGGGCCGGCACATCAGAATCGCCGCCTCCCTCCACCGCTAGCTCCTGGGGAGCGGGCTCTGCTATAGGAGGGGGGAGGGGAGTCCTCTCACCGCCAGCTCGAGAGGTGGTACCCGACCGGCTCGGGCCATGGAGCGTCGTCTGCCGGGAGTCGGTCCGGTATGACTGACCCTGTGACCAGGAGCGGGCCAACTCCAGCAGCTCCGTCGACCACCGTGACTCCAACTCCCGCATCTCCTCCAGATGCTGGACCCGCAACCGGAGGATCTGCTCGCTCTCAGGGAGGGCCCGGGCCCTCAACTGCTCCAGCTGCAAGGTCAAACAAAGATCAGCAATGACAAGCAAAGAAAGAAACAAGACTGGAACAGCCTCAAATAAAAGGACTCACCTCCGTCAGGAGGGCGGAGTCGGCCGAAGGAGGTCGGCTCTCTAAATCGGCCACCTAGGCCTGAAGTCGAGCAACCTGCAGAAAAGAGGATTAGATTCCATGACGAAGCAAAATAAAGCAAAGCAAGGTGCATACCTGATCCCGGAGGGCCCGCTCTGTCTCCTCGGCGGCTCCCCGGGCACCATCAAGCTCGGCCACTCGGGCCCGCAACTCTTGAACCTGCACAAAGCAAAGGTCAAAGCAATACGGCCAAGCAATAAAAGGAAGAGAAGCTGAGACTCACCTCCTCGCGGAGTAGGGTCTCCGCCTCTGGTGGTCCCTCTGCTGGGACCTCCACCACCGGCTCCACTTCCACCGGGCTACCTACGGCCGGCTCAGGAGCCGCCGGCTCCCCCTCCTGCTCGAACGGCTCACGAGCAGATGGCTCTCCCTCCTCGACCACTGAGGCCACCCCCCGAGAGGAACGAAAGCGCTTGCGCGCTCGCGGAGGCCGCCAAATGCCGCGCGGCCCCACCTCTCCCTAATGCCGCCCTGGAGATGGAGCCGTAGCACGCTGGAAAAGGACAGGCAAGATAAAGGCAAGAAAAGAATCATCACGAGTAATTAACCAAGGAAAGGACTGAACCTGCGTGAGCTGGGCCTCTAGCTCCCGGATTCGATCATCCCGTTCCGTGAGCTGGTCGCGAAGATGGGAGAGCTCCGTCTGGGTCGCCTACAAGAAATAATTTGCCAAAGCAGATCAAGAAAACACGAAAAGTCGAAGGAAAGGTAAAGATAGGTGACGTACCGCGTCAGTCACCATAAACAAGTGACCATAGAACTCGGAGAACTGTCGCAAGTACTCCGAGCTGTCCGTTGCCTGGGAGACCACCGGGGTGCCACCCCGCTCCCAGATCTCTAGGGCCAGTCGGCCCGACTCTCGCCAGTCCACCTTGTGGACCAGCCCTCGAGTGCTCCTCCCCATCTTCGGGTGGGGAGGAAGGTTAACCCACTCCTGGTTGAAACCTAGTGACTGCATCAAAAGACGCTGCCACAGGGGCTCAATCTCGTTCAGGCAGATAAGGTAGGTGTCCCTACCAAATACTGCCCGGGACTCCACCACCCAAGGCTGGGCAGTGTCATCCTCCAGGAGATAGGGCCTCGATACCACCTGCAAGGGAAGCAAACAAAGTCAGATAACAACACTGGTCAAGCTGAGGACAAAAGGAGTAAAAGCAAACAACGCTTACCCGGTCATGGGGGAGATGGAGTAAAGTCTTCCGTAGACTCTCCACCTGGTACTGGTGGGGTGACGCGGACCGGTGTGCTACCCACCGCCGGAGAAGTGGGTAAGATGCCGCGCCAGTCTGTCGCACCGCCCACTGGAGAGGCAAGTGCAGGTAACTCCAGACCTAAACACGGCAAACATGTCAGATACACAGGTATGAAACACATATTTTACTTAAAATAGACTGTGTAAAAGAAATTACCTGGAGAAAAGGAGTGAAGCCGGCGACGCCGATGGGGCCCGACTCCATGGCGAGGGAGGAGAAAAGGTGCGCCAGTATGGCAGCACCCCAGGCATACTTGCCCACCCGCGAAAGGCGAGCGAGTAAAGGCAGGCACCGTAGGTGGATCTTGTCACCCTTACTACCCAGCAAAACCTGGGTAAGCAAGAACAACAGGAATCGACGAAGGTCCCTGTCTGCCTGCTCTGTGCCCTCCTCACCACAGAGCTCTGCCTTCACCTCAGAGGTCAGGCGACCCCTGACCTCTGAGAGAAGGGCACCCTCCTTGGGGACCGCCGCTGAGCGGAATCCCACCATCCACCCGATGGCCTCCCGCCCCAGCATCCTCATGCCGCCGGGATACCTCGGAATGTCAAGACCCAGGAGGTCCCAGCAGAAATTGGAATAATCCTCATAGGTGCCGGCCGTGTACGCGTAGGCCCTTGATGCGGGCCACGTCCTCCAAGGAGG
This sequence comes from Cryptocoryne crispatula var. balansae, assembly GCA_036172225.1. NCBI lineage: Eukaryota > Viridiplantae > Streptophyta > Magnoliopsida > Alismatales > Araceae > Cryptocoryne > Cryptocoryne crispatula. The sequence continues at coordinate 12,703,808 of CM069934.1, forward strand.
GCACCATGTGCCCCCAAGGGAAGATGAAGGAGTGGGAGACCGAGTCCCACCGCTCCCTCAGGGCCTGGATCAGGTAGAGATCCTCCCAGATCACGGTGCAGGAGAGGAGCAGACCAAAGCCCATGACGCTTAGTCTGCTCTTCTGGAAGTCCTGCAAGCCCTCGTACACGTAGATAACTAACTCCCACGAGATGCGAGAGCGGAGCTTGCCCTGCATACAAAATGATATTTCTGTTAATTTAATGAAAATGTAGGTGAATTATCAAATGGGAGGCGGAAGGAATTTACCTCGAGGCGGGGGTGCAGCCTGGCCTCCGGCACTACGAGTGGGACCTCCTTGGCCGGAGGAGGTGACTCCGGGGCCGGCAGGGGAGACCTCCGGCGTGCTCGGGAAAAGCGTGGTCGCCTCGCCATCTGCAGGGCAAAGCTTCAACAGGTCAGTGTTATGCAAGAACAAACAGAAATAAGAAGAAACTAAGTTTCCAGAATTAGCAGGCGCTCCCCCTTCGGAGCACTTGTGCTAACGTCCTGAAGACAGAGCGCCAGCTTGACGCTCCAACTTCACGACGCTACCGAAAGCGTCGCGAATACAGAGCGCTTGAATAGCGCTCTGCCTTCGCGACGCCAGGCTCCTGGCATCGTCGCTTCGTGATGCCAGGTCAGCCAGATTTGATCGACTTCGGAGTCATCGAATTCGGTCGAAAAATCCCAGAAATCTTGGAAAACTCGTGCAAATGGAAAGTTCACGACCTATTCTACAACTCCCAAGAAGGAATCAACTGACTTGGATGTGTGTGGATGCCGCACGAAGCCCCCGAAAATGTAGACCTTTTGAACTGGAACAGGAAGTTATATGCGTGAAAATGAAGTTACTACAGTAACTCCATATATATAGCGAAGGTAAAAAATTTTAGAAAATTCCAAAAACATCCGAAAAAATCGCCATAATTTCCTAAAAATCATAAAAGTCACAAATCCACCAACCTCGAGGACCTTTCGTCAACAGACGAATCGAAAATCGAGGGAATGTGAAGGGTCACTGAAAAGCCCGGTAGCCCAGATCCGGGACGCCTGGCGTCGTGATATCGCGACGCCAGGCGGCCTGGGACTAGAGTGCTTTGGGATCTAGTGACCAAAATTTCCTGTTTTAACTGTTCAGCAAATAAGTCCTTACTCGCTTGCTCAACTAGCGTCCCATGGTATTATTGCATTGTTTAAGTATCCATGTACTGTGCCCTTTTGGAAAAATGCTAACAATGTTGCAGAAAAAAAAGTTCAAATTCAGCTAATACAAACGGCCGCACCGGGCCCGGGAATACAACAACATAACGGCCACGCAGGGCCCAGAAATACAACAACTAACATGATGGCCGCGCAGGGCCAGGAAGACAACATAAACGGCCGCGCAGGGCCCAGGAAGACAACAGCATAAACGGCCACGCAGGGTCCGGAAGAACAACAGCAGATAAATTGGCCACACATGGACCAGAAAAGACAACAGATCAAGCACAAGCAGCCCCCCCACTGCACGATCACTGAAAAAGAACCCGCAGCCTAGTAGAGTAGCGCGCCACTCGATCACCCTCCTCCGGTACTTCCGCGCCCACATGAAAAGTCCTGCAGACTCTCCAAAGCTCGATGATGCTTCAACACTCCTCTGCATCGTCAGGAGTGCCAAAATGGCAGTCCTTAATGGCAGGAAGGTGAGAGAGGCAAGGTACCTTAGACCGAGGCACGCTGATATGGGGGAAACAACGATGCGGGTTGTACAGTACGAAGGAGGAACTAGTAATCAACCTAAGGTCAACACCTGGGGAGTGACAGACTCGAACCTCTCTCCCCACCATGGGAGGAGGAGGGCACAAGAAAGCGGAAAGATCATTGGCCATGAAGTACCCACGCTAGTCCTAACGAGTCTTCACCGACGAGCAAGTGTTCATGACTCTCTCTTCCATGCCCAAGACATGGGTAATAGTGTGAAGCAGGCTGTGGAGGAAATAGCGAGAGGAGGGCACACGGTGATCGGCCACGCTGAATTTGAAGTGCCAATCAGCCCATGATGCCAGGAGAAGGAGACTACCATGCATAGGTCTGCCAATGCATGCCGGGGATAGGCCGTCATATAGAAAGCCGAGGACAGAGGTGACAATCCTCTCTCTCTGCCAAACACCCTGAATGCTAGATAAGCATCCAGGATGGATCCATCCATCCTCTATTGGAAAGAGAAGGGCAGAAACGAGAAGGGTGGCAGCCCCTTTCATACCGGGGAGGAGGTCGGCATCATGACTAGCCCCTTCTATGACACCGATGGTCCATTTTAGGAGGCCCTCTACACTGATCCTATATCCCAAGGTGATTTGACGGGCTGAGGTAGGACTCATAAACTCCTCGAGGAATTCCTGAGACGACAAAAGTTCAGTGGGGACGAATGTAAAGAGTTCCTACCGACTAGGAACTGTCTGATGACCGAGGAGAATCTCAGCTTCCTCTAAAAGAATGGTGCACTCATAGGTGCACATTATGAAAGTGTTGGTCTCGGGATGCCAACACTCCACTAGGGCACCAAGATGGGCAAAATCCTAATGATATTTCATGATGTTGGAAGCAAGAGTGAGGATACCCAGAAGACCCCATTCACAAAGAAATGAACGGTTGTGGTAGAACAAGCAGACGATAAGGCGATCCATCCAGCTGAACAATCCATGACAGCGCGCACCTGGAAATGATGGAGGCTCCTACACAGAACACATATGAACAGAATAAAAAACTGCTACCGGAAATAGCAGCCGCTCCGACTATGCGACGCCTGGCGTCGTGAAGACAGAGCGCTTGGACGCATCCGACAGAAAGCAAGAAAGGGCAGAAATAGAAGAAAAAACCGGCCAAAAGGAGGGCCCAAAGGGAAGAAAAATGACATGAATGGACATCTAAAGGCAAACCAAATGCAGAAACTCACCACTCCCGCCGAGACTCGATTCCGGATATGCCCCGGAATGTCCGAGAACTTCTTCGTCTTCAATGGAGCAGTGGGTCGATGGGGGAGCTCCATGGCAGCAAAAGCAAGCAAGAATGGAGGAGGAAATGGTGCAAAGGGTGGCCCAAGATGAGCTAGGAGGGTTTCCCCTCCCCATGGGACGGCCTGGGGTCATATAGAGCCGGATTGGGGGAGGGGGAACCCCCCTTTACCCACGACGAGATGGGCGACAGACCCTTGATGGAAATCTGCGCAGGAGATGCAGGTGCTCCGATAGAGGGATGCTTGGCGTCGCGTCGAAGGGACGCTTTAACAAAATACGAAAAAAAAAGGAAATGGATAAAAAAATTATTAGTGTCACCTTACTTGCATATTAGCTACAAGTATAATAGTATCCGAAATGTTGAAGACCACAAGTTCAAAGAACACCGGGCCTGAGAACCCCTCCAACAAAATCAAGGATGGAACGGTTGTTTAATGAACTTGCGGATAGGCCAAAATCATGAGTTTTGGAGAAGATGGTTCCTGATCGGTATCCTAACCCATTACCCATGATCTATATCTTCAACTATCTTTCTTAATGCCCATTTTTATTTCTTTCTTTCACCCAGCTTGCATCCGCATACATCATAGGCATTTGGTTATCATCGTTTTGGTTGTCTTTATGAAAAGTCGCCTTTTCTTACAAGGCAAACAAGTGTCTCTATCAGAATGAGAGATCATTCCACTCCGAGCTGAATCAAGTTCTGACAAAACCCGGATGGATTCTAAAGACTTAATCCCAGTTGATTGGAAGTTCTTTTGATTTTAAAATCAACCTCTGTTTCAGCCCTTCTTTGTACAAGCACACCACAAAAGCTGGGCCGCTAACCAAGATGAACTCATGAGCCGCGCTCGGAGGTTCCCCGCACGCATGGAGCAGGCTTTTATTTTCCTCTCTCGTGCCCACGGCACATCTCTCCTCCAATCAACCATGGAAGCAGTCCAGAGGAAGCAAAAAGGGAATTGTGGATCTTGAAAAGGCACAATTCACCTGGTCAGGTCATGAGTCGCGTATCTAAATCTACACCTTGACGTCAGTTTTTTAGTCCGCCACCACTTCACTTCGCTTCACCTCGCTACGGTCATTTTCGCTACACTCCGTGCCGCTTCCTTTCAAAACCGACGTCAAGGCGAGGCAAGGTGTAGATACGCAAATTCGGCCAGATTACAGAGAGTACAATCTCATTCTTATAGATAACACTTGTATTTTCTCAATCAGGGAAGTCGGTTTGACATAAAAATGACCAAATTTTAGAAAATCTGGAGGCATCCCGATATCGCAATGCCAGGCGTCGCGACGTCAGAGCGCTTGGCATTTCCCGCCTTTTCACCCCTTTATCCGGCCGGACAACGTCGTACTCAAGGATGTACGATGGTACAAGCGCTCCACTGCCAGAGCGCCTGCATTTCCGCCAGTGATAGCCGGCTTTTCAGGATGGTCAGCGGTGCGTTGTCGAAATCGTACCGAGGGTGCAGGCGCTCCGCTGTCGGAGCACCTGGATCCCCGCCTGCCAACTGACACCGCAGGCTCCGCGTGCGCCGAATTTGCAGGTGTCAGCCGCACGTTGTAGGTGCTCCCCTGTCAGAGCACCGGGATCTCCGCTGACAACCGCCGCCTGACATGCAGGGTGGTAGGTGGCGACAGGTACGGTCAGACGTGCTGATCCGCCGACTTGTCGGCGGATTAGCAGGCGCTCCAAGACCGCGACGCTAGGCGTCCTCAGGCCGGAGTGCTAAGGTCACTTTTGTGCATCTATAAAAGGAGACCCTTCTCCCACATTCAAGAGGTTCCAATAAAGATTCCCAGAGCCATAACTCCACAGAGAGTCTTCTTGAGCATCCCAACACCCTCCCATCATCTTCCAAGCCACACTAGAGCCCACAATCACATCTCCAAGTCATTCAACCTCTCATTACATCTCTTCCACTCCGTCCATTCCACATAACCAAAAGACCATCCCAAACCCCCTCATACCATTAAAAGCCATTGAAAGCCATTCCAAAGAGCCTCAAGAAGTCTCCAAAACGGGCCAGGAGTCCGATTCCCTTGGTTGGAACCGGGAGAAGATCATGTCAAAGGCTGCCTCTGAAGGACCTAAGCGCTCCTTCGACGGGACGCCAGGCGACCTGGAGTCGGAGCGCCTACAACCTCCAGAAGCCAGCCGGCCCCGGGCTCGCCAACGATCTTCTTCCTTATCTTATCCTCTTTTCATTTTCTGTTTGAGTTTCATCATGCATATTGCACTAGCATAACTTAATGCATCTTTAGCCTTAGGTCATTTAGATCCTCCCTTAAGAGGGGTTAGGAGTTAGTCCTAATCCGGTTCGTTCAACCCCTTTTGTCATTCCTCTTCTTTCTTACGAATAGTTACTATTTTCTATTTAGTTATAATTGTTGTTTCGTTGTGCTTTCATTCATAACTTCTTTTCAGTCAAGCGAGTTTCTCCAAGGCTCTTCTTCCCCGGCCGGCCGAGGAAGGAAAAGATAGAACCCACACAGTCTCCCCATCCAACGAGGTAACCGGTCATTCTCCCCCCTTATCAGTTTATCTCTTTTCTTTTAATCATCGGAGCTTCTTTGGCTCCTGGCGACCACACAATTGTAAGCACCCGAAACGGGACATCCGCGGATCTCCCCCTTCCGGCGACTACGCTTGCTTTGGGGACTTGGTGGATGGGATGTTAGTGGTTGTGGTCGCCAGGAGCCAAAGGCTCCAAAATATGGTAGAATGAAAAGAAGTGAAATGAAGAAGTGACCGTCGTACCTTTGGAAGCGGGGAGATTGTTGAGTTCCGACTTCTCCTCTCTCGGCCGGCCGAAGAGAGCTTAGTGAGTCCTTCGTCTTCGATCCGGTTGAAGCTCTGTCTCAATCGGATTTACCTAAAAATGTCCATAAGAAAACATAAAAACAAGTGAAAGGTTCATTAGTTCTAATGAAAGTGTAGTATCATGCTCAAATTTGAATGTAAACGTGCAAGAGGGAAGGAACTGACCAGATTGGGACTAAATTCCAACCCCTATTTAGAAGGTTTAAATATGCATGAAAAATGCAAATGAGTGGCTCAATATATGCTAAATGACATGTTAATGAGGGTTAAAATGAAAGGGGGGAGTAAAAGATCGACCGGAAAGGTAAATAAACTCAAAAAAATGCAAAACGGGGTCTGCCCCTGCTAGTGCCCCATATATGGGGCACCTGTTGCAGGTGTCCCCTTGATGGGGCGCGTTGACCAAAGTCAAAGCGCCCTATATACGGGGCACCAGGGACTGGCTTCAGCAGATTTTCTTCCCTTCTTCGCGGCGTCGCCCCGGAGTGTAGGAAGACCTCAAAAATGGAAAAAGGACTTCTTCAAGTAGCCATTACTCAAGTGAAGCTAATGGAAGAGTGTTTTGGCACTAGATGTAAGGTAAATGGAGGGTAGAGGCTCTCAAAGTTGGAGAAAAATCATATTTCTGAAGAAGGAAACTGCAGGTTTTTGGGGTTTTTGGGAGAGGGTTTTGGATCGGTTTGAAGGCTTATGGGGGGTGAAAATGGCTTAGAAACATGGTGTTGGATGAGCTCTATGGTGGCACCAAGTTGGAACCTTTTTTTAGTCTCAAATGGGGGTCTATTTATAGCCCAAAAGAGGGTACTTTGGCCATTTTCGAAAAATAGTGCCATGTGGCATAGCGCCCTATATATGGGGCGCCAGCATCATGAGATATGTCAGGTCGACAAAACAAGTCACTGCGGGGGGTCAAATCGGCCTGTCAAATCGATTTGATTTGGATCTAGGCGCCCTGTATATAGGGCGCCTGGTGCCCTGTATACACTATTTATAGGGTGCCTGGTGCCCTATAAGTAGGGCGCCAGGTGCCTTTATACACAGGGCTTTGTCCTCTTTGAAATGTGCCAAAAACCTTAATTTTTCCGGAAAACTCGGTTCCCTTGAAAGGTTACTCAAATATTCTTCATGAAAACAAGAATTTAAGCTCTTCAACTAGGCCAAAATTGCGTGTCTACAGCTTGCCTCGCCTTGGCGTCGGCTTTGTAGGGGAGTGACACGAATGAAGCGTAGGTGAATGTAGCGAAGCGTAATGAGGCGTAGCGGAATGAAGTGGTAATGGACTGAAAAGGTGACGCCAATGTGTAGATTTAGACACGCCCTCATTAGCCCAGTTGAGTGGAATAAAACTTTACCGGACTCTGAGATTACCCTTTGTCTTATCGAAACCTTCCCTCTGGTTGATTGGTTAAAGAGAAGAACGGTACTGAAAGTAAATAACTAAAATCCCACGTGGGGGAGAATTGTTACCGGCCAGGACCCGAACTGCATGGTGTGCTGGACTCGGTAGAAATGCAGTAAATTGCGAAAAGTAAAGAGGAGACAGCCAATCAACCAAGGTTGGGTTCTTCAAATTCATAAGGTTTTACTCAACAATACCGGTTCAGTTCGACATGGAAAAACTTCTTGTTCTTCAAATTCTAAAATTTTTTCTGTATATTTTTTTTTTGAATTTTTTTGAATTTTTTGAGAAATTTTCAAAAATTTGACCGAACGTGCCCCCGAACTGAGGGCGCGGCCTGCGCGCCCTCAGTTAGGGGGCGCGGCCAGAGCGCCCTAGGTTGGGGGGCGCGGCCTGCGCGCCCCCACCTTGGGGGCGCGTTCGATCCTAGTTTCTTGTTTTGATCGGATCCGAATCCGATTCAAATCGGGACTGATTTTCCCTATATAAACTCCTCTTAGGACGACCAAATCATCCTACCAACACCCAGGATGGCTCCTCCTTTGAAAAAGCAGCGTGTTGGCTCGGTTCAAGGTATTTCAAGCATCCCGGGTCATCTGAAGGCAACAATCGGCGCCGACTTGGTAAGTTCGCTGCCAATTTTAGCTTTCAACCATTCTCTTCTTCTTTTCCTTAAAAATTTTCTCTTACCTCCTGTTTGGGTGTAGGATTACCCAAACTTCCCTGGGCCTCGCCGGTATTGCTCTCCTCCCTGGCTTTCCGGCTTGCTTGACGTCATCGGCTTGTCGGTTAGAGCGATTCTTCGAGATTGGGGCTTAACCGGGCTCTTGATCCATGCCAAGCAATATTCAGGCTACTCCCTTGACTTCGGTTTGATGGGAGCTCTTGTTGAGTTGTGGCACCCCGACACTCACACGTTCGTGTTTGGCAGCTTTGAGTGTACAGTTCTTCTTGAAGAAGCAGAGCTCCTTCTCGGCCTCCCTCGGACTAAGAAGGGAGAAACTGAAGGTATGTTCATCCCTTTAGGACCCCTCTCTTGCTTGGAATTCTTGTAGGATTTTGTCGAGGCTCGACAGATCAGCACCTTGTTGGCCGGCAAGCGAATCAGTGTTCCCAAGTTGGTGGCTTGGACAATCTCTCTTCTGACGGCTCCTGGTCTGGACGAGGACCGGATTCTGCGCGGTGCAAAGGGTTTCGCGGCTTGCCTTGCCGCGGTGTTCTTGTTCTCTGCGGAGGATGGTTTCTGGAGGTTGATCAACTCTCGTGCATCCGCGGCATCCGGAGCGGTGCGCGGTTGGGGCTTTCGATTACTGGGCTTCTTGTCCTGCGGACTGTCCGCAGCTTGCGTGGGCCGTCCTCCCTTCGGCAGTGCGCTTTTACTTGCTTGCTGGTCCGATCTTCACTTTAAGTTCGATCCAGCTGGTGAGGTGGCCACCAGGTCGCAGCTCTTCCGCCGTAGCCCCTTGTTCCCATATGCCGATGCGCTTGGCTTCGGCGAGAGAGTCGCCAATAGGTGTGCATCAGTGAGGAAAAGGCCGGACTGGCGAGCTCACTATGCCTCCATGAACCGTTCTAGCTTCTTGCACTCTTCTGCTTCCTTGATGCAGAAGGACTTCCAGGTGTGCTTTGTGCCCGGCGTTGATCTCCGCCTGGTTACAGGTTCGGCCTTTGTGTTGTACAACGCTCACCGTTGCCACTCCCAGATCGGCTTGCCTCGGTACGAGTTGCCCAAGCTGTCCCACCTGTCACCTATCAAGGGTAGACAGCTTGGCTCCGCGGATGACGAGGAGGAGGCGATCTCAGTCATTGCCTTGTGGGAGACGAGTCGGGTGTGCCGCCCAGGCCTCCTGATTGAGGAGGACCCTGACCGGAAGCGCCGCTACATCTCTGCGTTGAAGCTTCTACTTGCCTGAGAGTCTTCTTTTCCTGCTTTAACTTGTCAGCCATGTTGTTTTTATTTTGAATAAACAATGAATTTTTTATAGCAAGTTTGAGTGAAAATTCAAAAGAAATTTACCTTGTTTCGGAAAAATGCAAGACAAATGTTGACAATTATGATGAATATGCCTTGTTATTTTTCAACAACTTGAATATTTTTTAACATGAAACAAGATATTTTTGAAAGGTTTTAACATGCCTTTTTTCTTTCGGTAATTTTTCAGAGCAAACCATGAGTCTGATGAATTTTCTTTCGGTGACTCCTTGACCGGCTCGATTTTCTGAATAGCTTGGCACTTTCTGAAATTTTCGCAATTTTTATCATTTTTTCTCCTGAAAAATACATTTTCAGCCATTTCTAACTAGTAAATGTATAGAATTTTCTCCTGACACCTGAAAAATGTTAGCTAGTGACGATAAAAAATATGAATATGTCTAGCTAATTTAGGAATTGAGACATTTAAAGTTATGTGAAAAGAGGGATTTTTGGTGAGAATTTAAAGAGAATTTTTCTTTACAAAATTATTTTGAGCAAACCGTGCATCAGATCGGAATTCTTTCGGTGGCGTTGCGATCAGCTCGATTTTGTAAACCTTGAGTGATATTTTCAAATTTCTCCCATTTTCACATTTTTACTCTCTATAAATACCCCCTTGGGGTAAGAATATCTCATTTCCACCTGTTCACCATCTCTCCTCGCGCTAGAAGCTCCAGAGTTCCAACTCAGATCCGGAGTCTGAAACGCCGTCAAAGGTTAGTGCCCCTGTTACAAAAAATGTAGATCGGCTTATGCTCTTCGATTTGGTTCAAGTTTTACGCGATTTGGAGTTGATTTGACGAAGTTATCGCGAAAATAAGGTTAGAGCAGGTGAGAGGGAGCGGTCAACGCAAAACATTGACCGCGCCCTCGAACCGGGTGCGCGCAGACCGCGCCCCCGTTTTGGGGACGCGCAGACCGTGCCCCCAAAGGGAGGGCGCGGTCTGCGCGCCCTCTCTCTTCTCAATGTGAAGGGGCGCGCATAGCGCGCCCCTATCTTGAGGGCGCACTGAGCGCGCCCTCAAGTGGAGGGCGCGCTGAGCGCACCCTCCCTCTCCAAAGGAGGGGAGGGCGCGTTCGGCTGATTTTTTTTATTTTTTAAGTGTGTAACAACGTTTAATGTCAACTTCCCTTTTGGCACAGATGCCGAGACGTGTTCGCCGCCATGACTCCGATTCTGAGGAGCCCGAGCTTCTGACAGTCCGAGAGGTACATTTTCTTTTCCTGCACTTAATGATTAGCTTCTTTGCATTTTGACAATAATATTTGAGTGAACTAATGAAATGATTCTATTGCAGGCCCGGATAAAATCCCGGATCTCGTGGGACCAGGTGCATGCTGCCTACCTAGGCCTACCGGACTTCCAGCAGGTTCGGTTAGAGGAGATGGGGTTTGGGCCCATCCTCCGGGTGACTCCTTTTTGGGAGGACCTACCGCTGGTGCAGTTCCTCCGTGAGTCCTGGGACCCAGACTCCTTCGTGTTTCTGTTCCCATGGGGGCACATGGTGCCCACCTTAGAGGATGTTGCACACATCACCGGTCTTCGTGTTTACGGTAGGTCGGTGGTGTGTGCTACCTCTTCCGACTATTCGCGGGAGTTCCGGGCCCTCTTCACATATGAGCCCGAGTTCGACCCAGAGGATGGCCTACGCACCATCGCCAGACTAGAGGCTGGTGAGATGGTAGGCTTGGTTGATGCCGAGCGTGTCCGTGGCGAGAGCCAGGACAACTTTTTCTGCCGCATGGTCGGCCAGGCTGCAGCGGCATTTACCGGATTACCTGGCTCCTTGGAGGCGGACGTAGACTTGCACTGTTTCCTCCTCTTCTTCTTCGGGCGCCTTCTGTTGGGCTCGAAGATGGACCGCATTCATCTGCGGTTCCTCCCTTTGCTTGCTGACCTGGAGCAGGTTGGCACGTACGCATGGGGGGCAGCGATGCTCGCCCATTTGTTCTGTAGCCTCCAGCTTGAGGCGGGTTCTGTTTCGGTTGCCGGCTTCTCTCCTTTTCTCCAGGTGACTTTCAGCAGCTTTCCATTCTTGTACACTTGTATTGCTCTGCTTTGCTATGACAAGTTGTGCCTTTTACAGGTCTGGAGCTACCTCTACTTCCCCCTGGGTCGGGCACAGCAGTCCTACCCCGACCTCCTCCCCCTGATGGCTCGTTGGGAGCCTATCCGCCCTACTGGTGGTCATCGCAGCCACTTGGCTTCGGTTCGTGCACAGATTCTCCGCTTCCCACACACTGAGGTATGTGTTTAATTTGTGTATCAATATTCTCCTATTGAAATAATAATCATGATTTTGCTTCCCACAGGTGTGTTGGAGGCCATATCTCATGACCGATGACCATCTCCAGCCTTGGATTGCCCACGCTGGTCGTGTCTTCGGCCGCGATCTTCATCTTCTGTGCGTCAATGAGCTGGCGCCACTGTGGCTTCGGTTTTCGGCACGTGCCCTCGGTCTGGAGCAGGACTGGTTGGAGCCTCCTCCTCCTCTTTCCCTAGTTGGTGCTCGTCCCAGGCGCCTTCTCCTCCCCGTGGACTGGGTGGAGAGGCACCACGCTCGATCACTTTGTGGTATGAAGGCGGCGAGGTAGTTATTGGCTGGGCAGAGGATAGCCGAGACTACCTTCGCCGATACGCGGAGGCGTACGGCCACTTGTTCGTTCCAGAGGGTCAGGTAAATGCTTCTCACTTTCCTCGAATTCTGTGTTGTTGTTCTCTTCTGACCTTCATGTCATTTCAGGAGGCTCGGGCTCTACTGCTACGCCAACAGCTGGAGATTGTTGACCTTCGGCAGGAGGTGGCCACTCTTCGCGGCATGCTGGAGACTGAGGTAGACACTGCCTTTGATCTTCATTTGTATCCTCAACGTATGATTGCCTTGATGTGTTTTTCTTCTGTTCACAGCGGAAGGTTCGTGCTGAGGGTTCACCTCCTTCTCTGTCGAGGGAAGAGGTGGCTGAGCTCCTCCAGCGTCTTAGTGAGGCGAGAGAGGCCCTGACGACCAAGGAGGCAGAGGTATCTTTCATTGTTGTCTATTCTGGTTGTTGATTTTTCTTGGTTCATATACTTCCTCTTCTTCTAGGTTGTCGAGCTTCAGAGTAGCTTGTCCTCCCGTATCCAGTCCTTGGAGTCTGAAGTGGAGACATTGCGGTCTGCCCCAGCCGATCTTCGTTACCAGATGATTGTCTCGGATCTCCGCCTTCAGCACGAGAGAGCCATGCACGAGATGGAGCGTCAGCATAGCCAGGCCATGCGATCTCTGGAGCAGATGCACCTGCAGGCACAGGTTCGTTTGTCTGCAGCAGAGGCGACATTGCAGGTTTACCGCCAGGGCATCCCTCCACAGCCGAGCCAGAGTTTCACCCATCAGAGAAGCTCCCATCGGAGTGGCACGCACCGGAGTGGCGGCGCTGCTCGTAGTCGGGGTCACCACGGGCGGAGCCAGCAGGGGCAGAGCGGCCAGAGCCAGAGCCACGAGCACGGTGCTTCTGAGTTCCTGGCCACTTCTTCAGAGCGTCGCCGCAATGAGGCGGCTGCAGCAGCTTTGGCAGACACGACTACCATGCCTCCTCCATATGGTCATTCTCCTGGGGGGTAGCAGCAGGCACTGATTTCTGTAGCAGGCTTAGCTTTTCTGATGTTGTAGCTGCTTTTCTTCTTTGTTGTAGCACTTAATGGCATAATCAGATCTTCACCTGTTTACTTCAGTGTTTATTTGATCTGCTTGACATCGCTCAAAAGGGTAGATAATCTCTCATTTGGGCTTAGCCCCTTGCAAGTTTGTCAAGGGGCGAAGCCTTCTAAGGGATAGCAAATAATAAAAATAAGTAATAGATGTAGGGTTAAGAGACATACTGTTGGCGAGATTCTCACCCCTCCTTGACTTGTGTTTCTTTTACGAAATACTCAATGGAAGGGTTAAATGCGTTCTATGGCTTACCCCCTTGCCTATTGTTATCTTGCCTTGCTTATATGTCAAGGGGGCAGCCTTATCAACCAGGTAGAATGTACAAAATGACAGACAAGGTAAAAGTTGAGAGAGCTTACCTCGCTATGGTGAGAGTCGCTCCCTTCTTGATCTCGTAATCTCGTCATTGAGAGAACTTTCTCCTCTTATTTTAAAGTCCCTGAAAACACTTGATAAAAGAGGATTAGATCTTCACAACGACTCATCCCTTTGCCTATTATGGCCAACTTTGACTTAGGTCAAAGGGAGGAGCCCTCTTAATGGGGTGATAATGAAGGTAAATATGCAATGCGAAAATGAAACATGCAAGACATAAAGATAAACATGAATGCTAGCAAAAGCAAAAAAACAAGGTTATGCCAAGTTAGATGATGCATTTTTTTAGATTTTTGGATTTTTTGGAAAGTATTCAAATTTTTTTATATTTTTCTTTTTTAAGATATTCAATTTTTTTTTTGGATTTTTGAAAATATTTGATTTTTTTGGATTTTTTGAAAATATTCATTTTTTTTTGGGATTTTTTTGAAAATATTCATTTTTTTTGTGGAGAATGTGCCAATATTGAGACCATTCATCGATCTTTGAGTGTTGATCAAGATTCAAGCAATAAGCACCACGTGTGAATAATGTTCCCTACCCAGAATCTTTCTTGCCCTCTTCTCCTGATCGGTTTGGATTCCCCCTGAGTTTGGACAGTTTACCCTACCCTAGGGGTTTTAAGATGGAAGAATAATAGAGGAAGTCTTTGATAGGATTTGGGGGTGTTGAGGAGGGTTTCTCTACTCATGCCCAAATTGCCCGTTGGGGTTCGGCCTCTTCGGGTCTTTTCTACATGTGGCACGTATTTAGACAAGTCTTTGACATGTGGGGTCATTGCCCATCTTTTGGTGCCTTTTCTTCATTTTCTATTCTTTCGGGTACTCATTCAGACAGGCCCATATTTGTTTAAACCTGTGGGGTTCATTGCCCATCTTTTGGCACCCTTTTGCACCCTATGAGACGGCCTCCTACTAAGGCGGCGGGCATTTTCGATACTATCCTCCTCTAGTCCCCTTCACCTATCTTGGACCGAATAGAAGAGAATAGGGTAAGGTTTCCTTTCCGCCTTCAGGGTTCTGCCTTGCCTCTCTTGAGTGTTGGGCAATCTAGATTCTGGGATCGGGAGGTGTTGTGTGTGCAAGGTGATGTCTACCCTTGACTTCTAGCTAACACCCTTGGATCGATGACTTAATATCATACTAGAAATTCTCCATATTTTTTTCTTCTAAGGAAAATATTTTTTGAGGTAAACGCCATTCCATGGATGATTCAATTTTTCTCCATCGGCGTTGGTTAGCTCATATGCATTGTCTGGATATTTTTCAGTTATAACAAAAGGCCCTTCCCAGTTAGGTTGCAACTTGGAGCGGGGACCACCCGGCTTAACGAATATGCGTTTAACTACCATCTCACTGATTTCAAACTTTCTCTCTACCACCCTCTTTTGATAAAACCTTTTCAATCGGTTCTGATAAGTCCGGGCATGCTCGGAAGCGGCCAACCTTCTTTCATCTAGGAGTTCAAGTTGTGCAAGGAGAGATTCTCGCCTCTCATCGACGGGGATGTCCCTATCGAGTTGAACTCGGAGTGATGGAAGGAGTACTTCGTATGGGACCACCGCTTCTATCCCATATGCGAGAGCATACGGGGTTTGACCAGTGGGGGTCCGTACAGAAGTACGATAAGCCCATAGGGCATCTACAAGCTTATCTGGCCAGTCTGCGAACTTGCTAGACTTACAGGTTTTCTTAACAATTTTAATCAAAGTTTTGTTGGTGGCTTCTTCTTGACCATTGCCTTGCGGGTAATAAGGAGATGAATGATGCAATGCAATGCGATACCTGTTGCAAAGATCACGCAGATCTTGAGAGAGAAATTGCGGTCCGTTGTCGGTGACGATGTCGCTGGGTATCCCGAACCTGGCGATGATGTTGCGTTTGATGAAGGAGCACAGTGTTGATGCCTTGATCTCCACGAACGCTTCCGCTTCTTCCCACTTGGTGAAGTACTCTGTTGCCGTCAGGATGAACGATTTGGAACGGATTTCAGAGTTAAGATCACTTAGAGGGCCAATGATATCGAAAGCTCACATGGCGAAGGGCCATGGGGCATGAATCGGATGAAGGGAAGATGCGGGAGAATGGATCTTGTCGGCATGGAGTTGGCAAGAATGACAGTGCCGGACAAAGATGGAGCAATCCTCTTCTAGGGTTGGCCAATAATACCCTCGCCCGATGATTTTCTTGGCAAGAGCTTGAGCATTGACATGGCCCCCACAGACCCGGAATGTGCTTCCTTAAGCACCAATTTCGCCTCTTCTTCATCAACGCATCTCAATAAAATTCCGCTTAGGCTCCTCTTGTAGAGCACCCCTCCTAGGATGGTATACCTCCGGGATACTCTCCTGATGGCCTTCTTTTCTTTTGCATTTGATCCAGGTGGATATGTCTGATCTTGACAATACCTTGCGATCTCATCAAACCAAGGCCTCTCACCCTCATCTAACTCTTCCAACTCGACTAGAGAAACTTCCTCTTTCTGCTCTAGATACTCCTTCCTGCCAAATCTGTCCTTAACTTTCAGAAATCGCCCATCCTTAATCGCTGGCATCGACCTTCTTCGGACATGAAAAGTCCGCACTGTCTACCTAGCGGGACTGATAGAGATGAAGCTAAGGAGGCAAGGGCATCAGCAAGGATGTTCTGAGCTCGAGGAACATGGACGAAAGTTAGTTTGGAAAAGAGCTTGATGTAGCAAGAGGTGAGTTCTTGGTAAGGTTTGAGGTTTGGATGAGAAGTTCGGTATTTGGTTAGGACTTGGTGAAGAATTAGTTGGCTATCACCTATCACCCTCAATTCCGTGGCACCATAGAAATGAGCGGCCTCCAGCTCGGCCAGCAAGGCTTCATATTCAGCTATATTGTTGGTTGCTGGGAAGTCAAGCTGAAATGCCTGTGGAATGGTGACACCCTCGGGTGATAGAAGGACGATTCCTATTCCCTTACCGTGTGAATTCAGAGCCCCGTCAAAATATAATGTCCAAAGGTGGGAAGATCGGATCAACATTAGTTCGTCATCCGGGAGCTCCGATTGGACCGGGTCAAAGAGGGGTATAGGGTGATGGGCTAGATGTTCGGCAATGGCATAGCCCTTAATCGCCTTCTGGGGGACATAGGTGATATCAAACTGGGAGAGGAAGCTCTGCCAACGACCTAATCGATCAGTTAGAACTGTTTTCTCCAGAATGAATTTGATGGTATTGATGCGGGCAATAAGATTGACATCATGAGCTAAGAAATAGTGTTTAAGCTTCTGAACTACCCAGACTAGTGCAGCACAGGTCTTCTCCACTACAGTATACTTCTGCTCGCATGGATCAAAGATCTTTGACAAATAGTAAGTTGCCCTCTCTTTCCCTTCTTCATCAACTTGTGCAAGGACTGCCCCAAGAGAATTCTCCAAAACCGAGATGTATAAAACTAAGGGCTTGCCAGGGACTGGTGGTCTAAGCACAGGGGGACTAGCTGTGTATCTTTTCAAACCATCGAATGCATCCCGGCACTTCGAATCCCATTTGAACTCGGCCCCCGCCTTGGTCAACTCATAGAAAGGTTTACACCTTTGGGAGTGTTGTGAGATGAACCGGCGGACAACCGTAGCCTCCCGATTAATCCTCGAAGTTCTTTCATATTTCTCGGAGGAGGCATACCAATGATTGCCTTGGCCTTGTTTGGGTCGATCTCTATGCCCCTTTTGCTCACTATAAACCCCAACAGTTTTCCTGAGGATACTCCAAACGTGCATTTCTTTGGGTTCATCTTCAATTTATATTCCCTAGCCCTTTGCAAGACCTTTCTTAACACTTACGGGTGATCTTCTCGGCTTTTGGACTTAACGACCAGGTCGTCCACGTACACCTCTACAAGGGTATGCATCATGTCATGGAAGATAGCCATCATTGCCCTCTGATAGGTAGCACCGGCATTCTTCAGTCCAAAGGGCATGACGACATAGCGATAGGTTCCCCAAGGTGTGGTGAACGAGGTCTTCTCCTGGTCCTCTTCGGCCAACCGGATTTGATTATATCCAGAATAGCCATCCATGAATGACAACATCTCGAATCCAGCGTTGTTATCAACCAGTACGTCAATATGAGGTAGAGGAAAGTCATCTTTAGGACACGCTCGGTTCAAGTCCCTGAAGTCTATACAGATCCGAACTCGGCCATCCTTCTTCATGACAGGGACTATGTTTGCCACCCATTGCGGATAAAGGATGACTTTAATGAATCTTGCTTGATGTAACTTGTCGACCTCTTCTTTCATCTTAAGTGCAACATCAGGGTGGAATCTCCTTAATTTTTGTTTGACCGGGGTAACTCCAGGTTTCAAAGTTAGACGATGTTCAACTAACGAGTTGTCTAACCCCGGCATGTCTTCGTATGTCCATGCGAACGTGTCCTTATATTCTTTCAAAATTTTAATCAAACTCTGTTCCTCAGTGGGAGTGAGGTTTGCGCTTAGGAGGATTGTCTTGGGATCTTCCGGTGTTCCGAGATTCAGTTCTTTTGTCGGTTCATCCACCGTGGCTAATGGTTCTTCAAATCTTTTAAGTCCAGATGCATACGCATCAGCCAAGTCCTCAATTCCATCCTCGAAATCAAGATCTTTTTCTGATAAGACCTCGTAAACTCCCAGTGTATGATCTACATTGAATTCATCCTCATATTGGATTTCATTAAGCTAGATAACATTTTCCAAAAAACTTGGTAGCCTTGCACATTCCTTGCATTTTTGAGCTATTTGCTGGAGATATCTCTCTGGCACACGTTTACCTCGAATTTTCTTCTTTTCTACCCTAACTACTCCTAAAGAAGACGGAATTGAAAAGGTGGTATTAACAATGGGTGAAGGATCGAGCAGATCGATCGGTGAGTTGGAGAAGAGGGGTCCCCGGTTGGGAGCACCCTCCGAGACAAGTAGAGACGTCTCCTCAATGGAAAACTGAGTTTGTGAGAGGACGTTTTTTTAGGGTATTTTTGGTATTTTCAATAACAAAAAGGGAATGAGCCGATGGGGCTCGAGCAGAAATAGAAAGCTTAAGTAAATGGAAGAAAAATGGGCTCGCGGGCCCGATGATGACAAGAAATGGGCAGATAGGCCCAAAGGTGGTGAAAAGTTCTAAGGGGCACGTGGGCCCAAATGGTGGGCACGCGGGCCCAAAGTAAGAAAATAAATCTAAAGGGCACGTGGGCCCGACTGGTGGGCACGCGGGCCCAAGGTTGTTGGATTGGAATGGGCATAGAAGCCCAGTGGAGTAAGAAGATTTAAATAGGCTCTCAGGCCCATTGATCAGTTCAGGTGGTCATTTTGGCCCAGAAGTGGGAATTGGGCTAGATAGCCCATCAAGCGAATCCAAGAGGGATAGAGTGAGGATTTTGAAATACGTGACCGTAGGATACGGCTCACGCGGGATGTTGTTTGGAGGTGGGTTCGAGTGGACAAGTTGTTTAGAGATGGACTTGCCCTTGACTGGTTCTTCCTCCTCCATGAACAACCGAGCCAAAGATGAACTCAGGTTGTCCACTTCCTCCTCTTGCTCTGGTACCTTCTTCCTCTTGACTTGTTCTTCTTCTTTGTCCCCGGCCATCATCATGGTCTCCCCTTTGATAAAGAATTTTTGGATTCCCATGGCATTTTTTGGCCGATAGACCATCCGCGGAGTGAAACTGGGCTCATAGCCAAGCCCGTGTCTCTTTGGTCTTTGTACGGCTTCAATGGGGTGCACAACCCCCTGCAGCTCCTTTCCCAGCCCCTTTCTGGCTGATAGCCCATCCCTTTCATCATCCGCCATGCAACCGAATGCGGAGGCGTCGTCAATACCATGACCTCGGGTAGCTCGTAGTTGAAACCAACGGCCGGACAGATTTTGATATTGGTAGTGCGAAGAGGGGTCATCCACGTCATTCGGAATGGGGATGTTGGTTACTTTGATCACCTGGCCCTTGTATGGGAACTTCAGACACTGATGATTAGTGGAGGCAACAGCTCCTATTGCCTCAAGGTACGGGCGTCCCAAGATAGCTTTGAATGTAGGGTCTATTTCTAGAACGTGAAATTCTGTGGTGACAGCACACGGCCCGAGCCCTACTTTCAATGTAACCACCCCTCGTGCTGGCTTCTGGGAGTTGTCATATGCGGTCACCGTGACGGCAGAAGGCTCAATTTCTTCATCGGAGATGCCGCAAAGTTGCAATGTTTCTGGCGGCATGACATTTATGGATGCTTCGGTGTCAATCAAGCAGGACTTGATCTCCACGCCTCGGATGACTACTGCAACGCGCAAGGCGTACTTTCTGATCTCTGGCCGTGCCAACTCCTCCTGTGTAAAGGTGAGTGCCGGATGTTCACTCCTCGGGGTCAGGACAGCAATGATCTTCTCAGGCGGGAGGTCCTCATTGACCATGACCCGCTGCAAATATTGTTGTAGGATGTCCTGATGGTTCTTTGACCTCTTTATCAGCTCCAGAATTGAAATCCGTGCCGGCATTTTGTCCAAGTGCTTCAATAGGTCATATGCCGTGCCGGGCAACGGTTCTTCTACCACCTCCTCTTCTCGCTCGTTCTCGTGGTTGTATCCCAACCTGGGGGAAGACCCTTTGGAACATCCTCTCGCTACGAAGTACCGTCGCCAGCGTGGTAGGGGGAAGTGGGGATGATGGTGATGGTAGGGTTGGTTGGTAGGTTGAGGAGCCCATGGTAGGTAGGGGTGGTGAGGATCGGATGATGAGGGGTCGTGGATTGGTGGAGGCCGGTATGTTGGGTGATGGATGGGGTGTTGGTGGTGATGGTCTAATGATGAGAGGTCGTGGGGTGGCAAAGGATCGGTAGGTTAGATGATGTCCGGGGTGTTGGTGGCGGTCTAATGATTAGACGCCGTGGAGGATTAATGGTGGTTGGTAAGTTAGGTTGAGGTGCTGGTTGGGAGGCTGGTGGTGGTCTAATGATTAAGCGTCGTGGAGGGTTAATGGTTGGTGAGGGTAGTGGTGTTTGGATAGTTTGTGGGCTGGGGGCAGCTCTCGGTATGGAGAGTATGGTGCGGTTTGTAGGTGGGGTTGGTATGGCGGGCATGGAGGTGATCTGATCCTCGACCTGCCAACCCTGGGAATGGTGGGTTGACTCCTCGATGGCGGAGTGGACGAGGCCGAGTCATTGGTTTGGTGGTGCTGGTGCCGGTGCTTGTATGGGTGCATGTACCGGGAGTGGATCTTGAACTATGCCCAGGTCGGGATGCTGTTGTACTTGCTGTCGCCGAGGTTGATTCTGCCGTGCCTTCATGGCTTGTATAGACTCTCCCATCTGTGCCCAGTCAATGTTCCCCTGATCGTTGAGGTCATGAATGTAATCTTTAAACTGGAAACAGACATCCACCGTGTGCCCAGGATACCGATGGTAAGCGCAGTATTTTGTCATGTCAACATTTGTTGGCCAACCTTCTCTCTCCTTTGGAAGCTCTAGCTGCTGTTCAGACATCAATGCGTTGAAGATATCGGTGAGGGGGAATGGCAGTTGAGGGTAGTATTCTCTCTTAGGTCCCCACCTCCTAGGTCAGTTGGCTGGTGGTGGCACTTGGTTGTAGGCTTGTTGTGGTGGTGGTGGTCGGTTGTAGACATGTTGTTGTTGAGGCGCTCGGTTGTAGGCATTTGGTTGCTGGGGCGCTCAGTTGTAGGTGGGTTGCTGTGGTGGTGCTCGGTTGTATGCAAGTTGTTGCTGTGGCTGAGGAGCTGGTTGAGGGGCTGGGCGGTATTGTTGATTGGGTGGTGGGTTACGGTATTGGCTTTGGCGATACCCACCCTGGTTACCCATGGCATTGATGCTCTCATTGTTTACTACCCCTTCGGTGGTGGGTCCTACAGGTGTAGGCTTTCTAGTATTACGGGGCTTGGTGTCGAACGGGTTGATCATGGATGCATCCTTAAAGTGGGCTTGGAGGTAGCGGGCGCTATCACACAACTCACTCATGGTTGTTGGACGGTGCATGATCAGAAGGTTGCGAAGGTTAGGCGTGGTGTTCCCAATGAGCATCCTCACCTGCTCCTCCTCTGAGATGGTATCCACAAGCCTCTCAGCCATTCCCCTCCACCGATCAGCAAATCTGGCAAAGTCCTCATCCGGCCTCATCTTTTCGGCAATCAAATCAGTTATCGAGTAGGCTGGCCCCACCCGATCCTTGTACCTCTGTAGAAACTTCGTCTTGACAATGTCGAAATCCGCCGCCTCAATGGAATTAAGAGAATAGAACCAGTCAAGGGCGGATCCATCCAATGACCGACGGAATAGGAAGGCAAGGGCTTTGCGGTCATTTCTCCAGAAAGAGGAGTCATAGAGAAAGCTCTTTAGATGGTTGAAAGGATTACCAGTCCCGTTGTAACGTTGGAAGACTGGTATCTCTGAAGGAGGAAGGTGTAGAACTGGGAAGGATGGGATAGAGATTTCAGGGATGGCTTTAGAATCGAGGCGGTGCCTCATCTCTTCGAAGCGCTCATCCATCTGGTTGATTTTGTTCATTAACACCTGGGTGAGGCTGGATTCCTGAGCCGCGGTAGCAAAGTGTTTACTTGATTGGGTTGGAAGAGGTGGGTTGGAAACAGGAACCGGTGCGTAATTGTGTGAATGCCCCACAACGGGGTGAGTAGAGACACGGCAAGGTTGCCCAGGAGAAGAGATGATCAAGGGCCTGACTGCCGGTTGGGGTGGTGAGGGGGCTTGATTTCCCTCGATCGGAGCTTGATTGGTGGGCATCTTGCCCTTAGTGGTAGATTGGATAATTGCAAAGGCCTCGGGATCAAGGTGAAGAAATAGATCCTTGAGAGCTTGTTTTATAATATGTGAAGCGGATCGGTGAGCGGGATCTTGGACCTCCGGTTCCATCACGGCATTAACATGGCCATCTGGTTGGACCATGGGTTGCTGAAGCTCGTAGTGACCCGTCTCGTACTCCTCTTCTTGGCCGCAGTAGTCTGACATCCCGACGTGTCTTCCGGACCTTAGAGTGGGCATCCTGTCAAGTTTCCTTACAAAATGGTTGAAAGAAGGTAAATGAAAGGTGTAAATGCAAAGAGAGTTTTTGTTTGGTTATGGTTGTTTGTTTGATTTGATTTGGTTTCAATTTGGTTGTTTGGCAAGCAAGTTGAACATAAAAATTAAAGGGATTTTTTTTAGGTGTTTTGAAAGAGAATTTTTTTTTCTTTTCAATTGTTGTGAGCAAGCGAGTTATGCAAACAAGGTTTTAAAATGACTACTCGACAATTATTGGGTTGAAACCTTAGATTAGATAGATTGTTAGCAATTGTTCACTCAAATTGGGTATGGTTCCTATTGCTTCAATCTTCAAGACCTAAGGTTATCACTCATTCACCACGAGTAGGTACTTGGGTTCTTCGGGTTTTGGGAAAGTGGTACAACCGGCCCAATCGTGCGGAGAGGAATACTCCATGGATGGGGACTTACGGAGGTCTTGATGGAAACCACCAAATCAACTAGGAAGGAATATCCTAGAAGAGAGGTAAGAATCCACCAAGAAGGTGTTTGGAGGGTGAGGGTGTGTTGGGAGAGAGAGTCCCCGCCTCGAATGCCCTACGGATCGGAACAAGTCCGGTACCCGATGCAAAGCTAATGCAAAAATGAAAAATGGAGGGTAGAAGGAGAAGAAGCAATCAATATGCAAACATGAATGAAAGCTATTAAATAAATCAAACAAGTGAATGCAAGCAAGACAAGCAATGATAGAGTAAACAAGTAACTAGCAACTAACAACTAAAAGGTGGTTCGCGCGGGAACCGGCTTGTGTTGGAGTGTTCAAGTGGGGACAAATCTGAAGTAAAATTAAAAGGATGGTCCACGCGGGGGCCGATTTGAAAATAAAGTGGCTCACGCGGGAGCCGAGTTTTGAAAAGGTAGGTGGTTCACGTGGGAACCGGTTTTTGAAGGAAAAGGGGTGGTTCACGCGGGAACCGGTTTGTTTGATTGAAAAAGGAAAGGGGGGGGGGCCACGTGGGGCCAATCTAATTGGTGCAAAGGGGTGGTCCACACGGGGACCTATCTGAAGGTAAGTTGGTTCACGCGGGAACCGAGTTGGAAAAGAAAGGTGGTTTACGCGAGAACCGGTTTTTGAAGGAAAAGGGGTGGTTCACGCGGGAACCAGTTTTTGTGAAGAAAAGGGTGGTTCACGCGGGAACCGGTGTAAGAGTTGAAAAAATGAAAAGAGAGCCACGTGGGGCCAATATAAAGGTGCTGAAAATGGGTGGTCCACGCGGGAACCGGTTTATAAGAAGAAAAGTGGTTCACGCGGGAACCGGGCTGAAATTAAAGACAAGAAATCAAGTCCACATGGGGGACAATCTTAAAGGAAGAGTAATCAGCAAGTTTTTAAAGGTAAATTGACATGGAAAAGGGTAAAGGACAAGCCGGTTCACGCGGGAACCAAGTCGGAAAACAACTAGTTGCACGGATCAATCAAGCTAGCACGGTTGAAGACATTGGTTGTCCCACCGTGGTCGCCAAAAAGCTGTCGACTCCAGAAACGGGTTCCGGATCGGCACCTCAAGATAAGAAGGAGAAAGAAGAATTGGGAAAAAAGGGGACTGAATCGAAAGACACTCGGAAAGCGGTAAAGACTCCTCACCTCGGTCCCACACTCACATTGATCCCCGAACTTTCATCTCACGGCGTCGCTCGAGCACCGGAGATGGTTCGGGTCATGTGGGAGGAGAGTGAGGAGGATATGAATTTAGAACATGAATAAAAAGAAAGTGTGGTCGCCAGGAGCCGCGGGCTCCGCTTTATGTAATGGAAATAGAAAGAAGTTGACCGTGTGTACCTTAGCGTGAGAGAAAGGGATGTGAGTTCAACCTTCTTCTTCTTCGGCCGGCCGATGAAGAAGAGTCTCCAATCCAATGCTAGCTTGATCAACCTGTGCAACTAGAACAATAAACCAAGTGAAGAGTTTGGTTAGACTTGTGAGAAGTGTAGTAACTGTAGTAAGAAGATAAGAAAGAAGCAATTGGAATTGGACTCACCGGCTTCGGGGTGAGCCTTAACCCCTTTTTTGTGTTTTTGATTATGTAAAAATGATGTGAATGAACTAAAATATGCTTTAAAACATTAAATAAACAGAGTTAATGGATTTGAGAAAGCTTATAGAATGATTTGGCTTGAGTTGAAGCCGAGTTGGTTGAAGACAGCCGGTTCGGGTAGCTTGGTACCCTTCTGGCGCGACTTTGGTGCAGAGGACGTTACGGACGACACCGATGTCAGAATCGAGTGACGTTTGTTGGACTAGACAGAAAACTCAGAGAGGAAGAATTCCTATGTTTATGACTTCTCCGAAATCCTCCTATAGAAGTCAGTAAAAATTATGAAATTGGGCGGATATCAAAAACAGAACCTGGATGCACGCCCTCAGTGTAGCAACCGCCACAAACAAACGGCAAGTCGGAATTGAGTGCCGTCAGTTGGAGATGAAAGAGGACGAAGAGATGAACATCTTCTATGTTGAATATTTTTGCAGAAGGATCCCCGGATTTTCTGCAGAAGTCGATGAAGATCGTTGATGCAGAACACCCGGATCGAGCCTTCTCCTTCACCTTGGGATCGATTTCTTGACTTCGGATCGCCTTTGGACATCGGGACGGCTTTGGAGAAGAGCTTGGATGACCTCTGGACGAGCTAGGCATGGGGGATTAACCTTGG
The DNA here is from genome assembly GCA_036172225.1 of Cryptocoryne crispatula var. balansae. Taxonomy (NCBI): domain Eukaryota; kingdom Viridiplantae; phylum Streptophyta; class Magnoliopsida; order Alismatales; family Araceae; genus Cryptocoryne; species Cryptocoryne crispatula. Next base: position 12,728,785 of record CM069934.1, read on the forward strand.
GTCGTTGAGAATGACCCTCAATTTATAGGGGAAGAGAGACGGTGCAAAATTTAGAAACTGGACCTAACGCGCCCCCGCGTTTCAAAGGAGAGGAGGGCGCGCAGGGCGCGCCCTCAAAACAAGGGCACGCAGGGCGCGCCCCCAGTTCGGGGGCGCGGTCTGCGCGCCCCCCTGTTTCAAAGGGACCGGGGGCGCGTTACGCGTCTCACTGCTAAAAATCGACGGAAACTTCCGGAAATTGCTAAAAATCGACTTGATATACGTAACGCGCCCCCGAACCGGGGGCGCGGTACAAATAATCGAAAATCCTCCGCCAAATCCTTCCAAAAATCCGGTTTAGAAGGTGCTAATCGGGGCAATTTCCGATTTTCGGAAACCGACCGCGCCCCCGCCTTTCAAAGGGACCGGGGGCGCTCAGGGTGCGCCCCATTTTGAGGGCGCGCAGGGCGCGCCCTCCCCTTTCAAGCGGAGCGGGGGCGCGGTACACTCTCTCTCCTGCGCGCGTGTTCCGCGAGCCGTATCTTGCAAACCGGATGTCCGATTCGGCTCCCGTTTGTCGCGTTGGAAAGAGGGCCTTCAAACGCACCTCCTCAAGTCGGTAAACCAGCCGCATGACTCCCGAGATGTTTGTACGGGGCTTTCTACCGGTTTACCCTCTCGCGGAAAGCCGAAACCCGGGGCGAAGATCCGAAAGAGCACGGTTCCAGTCGAGAAATCTTGGGTCAACTCGGGATGACTTTAAATGATGACCTAACAAGTCCGGTACGATCGGACAATCCGAAGTCATCGAAAAATTTGAGATTAACCCGGTAAACGTGAATCGAAAGCCGTAAAAGCCACGAAACTCTAAAATTGACCGAACCGGATGTATGGCCCCGGTTGATAAGTTATATGGCTAGAATCGACCCGGATGACCTGAAAAGACCTGGTGATGACCGGAAAGGCCTAACATGTGGTCCGGGATAGCCGTGTCAGCACAGATCGAAAAAGCCGTAACGAAAGCCGTCATTGACCGACGCCTACCGAAATGACTTCTCAGAAACCCTGAATGTTATGGAACACATGCGGGACTCCCGAGACCTTCAATTATGGATCATTCAAGGTCGGTCATCGAGCAGGCTTCGTGTTTTTACAGTTCACGTGCGGCTCTCGCTTGAAGGTTACGGCAATATTCCGGAAATCATTGGTCCATTCTCACCTAACAAGGGGGGCTCCACCACTGTCCTTAGCTCATCTCCACGAGGTAGTCCGGATCAGATAACGGTCAAATAAAGGATATCGCGTATGAAATAAGAGTCTAGGGCTCCGAATCTAGCCAATTTGGCGTGTCTACACAAAGAAGGAAAACCCGACTTCGGAGGCAGTTCGTACAAATATAACTAGAGGCTGCATGCTTGAGCAACTTGGAGAGTGTGAGAACACTCAAACTTCTCTAATATATAGAGATTATTTGAATTCTACAAAGGTATGTGTTCGAAATCATTTTAAATACCAGTTTTGGTAATGTCATTCAATTTTGATCGAAAATAAGACATTGATAAACAAGGAATCAAAAATCTTTTACTACGCCAATGTAATTGGATCAATTCCTTATCAATAGAAATGTATACCCTACAAGCCAATTATATATGATATGATTCGACATTTTTATACACCGAGTGACGAGTATTTATTTAGGAAACAGAGTGCTGGGCAGATGGGGATTAAACAGGCAATGAAAGGGGTGAAGGCAACAGGAACGGCTGCAAAGAGAGCCGTTCGCCACATTGTGAAATGGTTTTTACATGCAGGTATCACTTTTTAAATTAAAATTGACATTATGTGTGTTTTATTTACTTAAACTTAATTTTACCCTGATCTCAATTTTTTTAACTTCATGTAGGCATCCCAGCACATGCAGCCACCAGCCCCTACTTCCAGATGATGGTGGATGCCGTGGGTGAGGCTGGACCGGGTTTGCAAGCCCCGGGCAGCCGACATATATACAGCGCTGGGCTGGATGAGGAGGTCCAGGAGTTGAAGGAGTGGATAGATGGTTTTAAGTTAGTGTGGAAGGAGAGGGGTTGCACAATTATGTGCGATGGGTGGACAGGTATCACCAAGAGGAGTATGATAAACTTCTTGGTGTACTGTTCTGAGGGGACAACATTCTTGAAGTCGGTAGATGCTTCTGGGAAGATAAAAAATGCCGACTTCCTTTTTTCTCTGATGGATGCGGTGGTGGAGATCGAGGAGGACAATGTGGTTCAGGTTGTCACTGACAATGAACCATCATATAAGGCGGCTGGGAGGAAGTTGATGGAGAAGAGGAAGCACATGTTCTGGGTGCCCTGTGCAGCACATTCCATTGATCTCATATTAGAGGATATAGGCAAGGAGGAGGGTGTATCCACACTTGTCAGGCAGGCGCAAACGATCACATCATTTATTTATTCACATCCCCGCCTGCTACATATCATGAGATCACACACAGGAGGACACGATCTTGTTAGGCCTGGTCCGACTCGATTTGCTACGAATTTCATTGCGTTGGAGAGTCTACACCGGCACAGGCATGCATTGGTTAGGTTCACACAGTCCGAGGAGTATTATAACTATATGGTGAACAACCTGCATGACAAGAAAGATCAGTTGGAGATTCTTGTCAGGTCTGAGAAGCAGATCACTGACAAGAGGTTTTGGGAGAGGATTGCCTACTACTTGGTAATCATTGAGCCACTGGTAGTTGTCTTGAGGTTGGTAGACTCAGATGACAGGGACCAGATGGGCACGTTGTATGATGCCATGGACCGGGCAAAGCTGAAAATAAAAGAAAAAAATCCCAGAGGTTACAAAAAGTGATGGAAGATCATAGATGACCGATGGGACAAGACCTTGCACCACGATGTCCATGCTGCAGGTAACTTGGTTAAAAAAATATTTTTGCTGAATAATTGTCTTATTCACAGTGTTAACTAATAAAATCTTGCAGGATATTTTTTGAACCCCCGCATCCAATATGGAGGACAGGTGGTGAACGACAACGAGGTGATGCGGGGTACACTTGCTGTTATTCAGCGTCTGTGCCGATCTCAGCAGGACAGGATAGAGGCTGAGATAGAAGTAAGTTAGAGTTCATTCAATACCTTGGAGTAGCCTTACCAGGCAACTAATGTTTTTTTTATAAATTTTTCAGATGCAGAAGTATAAGATGAGGGTCGGCGTATACTCAGATGCTGATCTGAAATATTCAGTTGACAAAGTGTCACCTGGTATAATAATAGCTTGATGAAGATTTTATTTTATTTTCATATAAGTTATGGAAGATGATGGGCTAATTGTTTACCTTTTCTCTTCTTGTTTTTTTCTTGCAGCTGAGTGGTGGGTTCAGGTGTGATAGAAATGTATGCCCTACAAGCCAATCATATATGATATGATTCGACATTTCTAGAAATATCTTATTCAATTAATTAGGCAAATCTTCATTATAAGCTCTTATTGGATGCGAATATAATAATGAAGTCCTTGATCAAATACAATGATGATTAAATCATGATGAGATCATGATAATGAGATTGATCATCTAGAGGTATTTGATCTAAATGTTCCTAGTCATATGATACTTGAGATGGGACATCAAGGATCCGGATAGACTAGTGTATGTGATGTCTTCTCATGTGATGAGGACGACCGATCTCATTGGTCATTAGTGTGGAGACACTGAGATACACATGCAGGTGCTCATTAGTTGAATGAGTTCACTGAACTGACCGAATTAGAAACCCTGAATGGTATCTTACCGAATCGTCAATCAGGGTTTTCTATCATCACGGTTGCATGGTTGGACCTTTGACCTGAGTCGCCAAAGATGCCTTGTTGGGTGGAACTTGTGCTTTGACCATTGACTTATGGATCACAATTTAGATGGTCCTATATAGCGATGGATCGGGTATAAGGAAAATCCGATGGAGGCAATTGAGCGGACAACATGGGATCGTCCACTCTCAGTAAGTGAGAGTGAATGTCCTATGGGATAGTACTCTAAATCCCTGGCCAGGGTAGATAGGATAATTGGAAAAGGAGTTTTCCAATTGATCCAATTCCGAGTACAGGATCCTATAGAGTCGGTACACTAAGGAGTTGACAGTCGATGCCGTACTCCTTTCCGACCGGGACATTGGATGGATGAGGGTTAATATCCATGTGGTAACTGATGATGGAAAGGCTCAATGGAGATGAGATTATCCCCATAGCCATTTGGGATCATGGGATGTGGCTTGTACCCTTCATGATCGGTAGGCCGACTAATTTGTTATCGGATAACGGATTTAATTAAATTAAATAGAATTGTTCTATTTTATTTAGGCCTCAACCAAATAGGTTATTGGTCCTAGTGGGTCACACACAAAAGGACTTATCCACATGTACAGGGGCAAGGGCGCAATTTATAGAGATTTTGGGTTTTTATGAAAAATTCCATAATTCTCTATAAATACTAATGGTTTCAGCCAAACCCTATCAAGCCAAGGGTGAAAACCACGTCCAAAGTCTCCTCCCTACCTCCTCCTCTCTCTAGAAGGTGTCCATGGTCGATGGAGCTCCGTTCGGGAAGAGTTCTCGAGGCCGGCGCGAAGGGAGAACCTGCTGTGGATGAAGTTCGTGTGGATACTGCTGGAGACCGGACACTTGAACGGTTTGTAGAGCTTGAGAAGCTCATTTCCTTCCTCTCCATGGGATTATATGAATCCCTATCAGGTATATTCGAACCCGATTTGATCGGTTTTCGGTTTTCGTCGTTCGGTTCTGATTGAGACGGATTCTACAGGAACCCATAGGAATCGTCGCTTCCGCTGCACCAAATTTTAATGGACGATTCCTTACAAGGTGAACATCAGGAGTGGATGGAATCCACTTGCTGTCATCGGTATCAGGATACTCAGCCAGAGCACCAGTTCCTCCCATTGTGAGAGGAACTGGAGTACATTCAACCTGATACATACGAAAAGGAGGAACATGTTGACCTCAGACCGGCTGGAGAAGCTGGTCTTCTGTCATTACAACATGAGGCTGCGCATAAAGAACATCAAGGATCGACAGAAGATCAGCGAGGAGCGATTTGCACGATTCGCAGGTGGTCCATACGAGCAGAGGCATTCCTCCGCCACACCACCACCCGAGGAGGTGGACATGGATCAGATATTCCAGGAGGAGCATGCACTTGCCTCCTGGATAGAGGAGAGGGAAGCCAGGGATCATGCAGCTGAGTTTGATCCCGATGACCGTGCATGGGCTGAAGGAGAGTTGGATGGTGTTGAAGTCGAGGAGGATGCTCCAGCTCCACCTCCACCTACTTCTCAGGCTCAGGCAGGGCCTTCTTTTGCCCCAGCAGCTATGGAGAAGCCACCTGCAGCATTAGCCCCAGCTCCAGCTCCAGCTCCAGTCCCAGCAGCCGCTACCCAGCCCATTCGCAGTCCGGGGAAAACGAAAACAAAACTAACTGCACGGAAAATGGGAGGATTTGCAAAGTTGAAAAAAACTTTGGGTTCTGGACCTTCTGGTACTTCAGAGATGGCTGAAGAGATGAAGAGAAGGAAGCTAGAGGTCAGGCGTCCTGTCAGCCTAGATGACAGCACGCAGGCTCCTTCTCACTCCTCAGGTGATGATGATGATGAGGAGTGCATACCAGTGACGCAGCCATCAGCAGCAGCCGAGTCTCCTGATTCACGGCATCCAAAGCCGCCATGCTGGATTCGGATACACCTGATTCTTATATACAGGACCCACAGTATCCAGCATTTGGCCAGGCTGACCAGCAGTGGATTACACCACTAGCTCCACCATCCTCGGCTTACGTCCCGGTCGTCCCGCAGTCCGATCCGTACGACCTTGATGGCATGGCATCGGCATTATTTTCATATGGATATGGTCCCGGACAGTATACAAGACTGAGCACGAGGAAGGAGCATCAAGCGCAGCAGGGAGAGGAGGAAGACCCATATTTATATCATAGATTTTGGTAGTAGATTGATATGATGTAAATTTATATTTTTTTTCATGATGTATCAACTCTTTGATTTTTGAATCAATGGAATATGTACTTAACTTCAATTGGAGTTCATTAGTATTTATTCAATGTGGTCCTATGGATGAATGCATTGGGTATTTTTTAAAAAATTTCTAACTCATTCCCTATTTTTTTTAGAATTTTTTCTGAATTTTTTAAATTTTTTTGTCGAAAAAAAATTTTTAGAAGAAAAAAACCGATTCCGGGCCGATCCGGAATCGATTCCCTTCCCAGGAATCGGCCGATTCCTCCGATTCCGATTCTGATTCCGATTCCGGAATCCTTGCAAACCATACTCCATAGGGTGTAGTGTTGCATTTAGACAAGACAAACAATATAAAAGGCATGTATCATCTAAAAAGAGCACCTGATCTTCTAGAAAGGAAGGTCATTTACTACCAACACGTCACAGAGCACTCAACATCTAAGACATAGAGGTGCTACATGGCTACTTCCCTCTCCAAAAGACAAGACATGGAGAAAAAATTTCAAGAGCTGCCATAACCTCTATTTGAATATGGATATGAGATATTACGAAGATCAAAATCCACATAGCAACAATATGATGAGCATGAAGAGTCATATAGTTCATATCAATCAATGTGGTGATATAAATCACCACGTAGCAACAATATGATGAGCATGAAGAGTCATATAGTTCATATCAATCAATGTGGTGATATAAGGGTTTTATTTGTCAAGTACTTTGAATTTATTGTAATTAAACATTTTTCAAATTTATGTACTTCAGCTTCAAGTGTATTATTGATGTCTACATGACATTCAATAGATTAATAGGTCCTAATTTATTTATTTGATTATTTTTCTTATTGTTTATGTTGTTATTAATAAAAAAGCATCCAGGGCAATCTCAAATCAATTTTTGGTCAAGCAAATCAGCCATCTCCATCTATCTTGCCCTACATAATTAATACTTAACGATGATTCTAGTATCATGGCTACACAATTCTATAGTATATCTATTTCCTATATGATGACCTACTTGTAAAGATCAACAAACCTCCTAGAGAAAATATATATATTTAAAATGAATCTGAGAATTTATTTTGGATTCGAGTATGGATCTCAATCTAAAAGGCTTATTTTGTTGGCTTACTCAACTCAAGCCTTATTCTCAAATTTTTTTTGGGTCGGCCATGTGAATTATGTATCTACATTCACATTGATTTTGAGTTATTTCGTTGGAGACATTTTTAGTCCCTGTCATGAAGAAGGATGGTCGAGTTCGGATCTGTATAGACTTCAGCGACTTGAACCGAGCGTGTCCTAAAGATGACTTTCCTCTACCTCATATTGATGTACTAGTTGATAACACTGCTGGATTCGAGATGCTGTCATTCATGGATGGCTATTCCGGCTATAATCAAATCCGGTTGGCCGAAGAGGACCAGGAGAAGACCTCGTTCACCACACCTTGGGGAACCTACTGCTATGTCGTCATGCCCTTTGGACTAAAAAATGTTGGTGCTACCTATCAGAGGGCCATGATGGCTATCTTCCATGACATGATGCATACCCTTGTAGAGGTGTATGTGGACGACCTGGTCGTTAAGTCCAAAAGCCGAGAAGATCATCCTGAAGTGCTCAGAAGGGTTTTACAAAGGGCCAGGGAATATAAATTGAAGATGAACCCAAAGAAATGCACGTTTGGAGTATCCTCAGGAAAATTGTTAGGGTTCATAATGAGCAAAAGGGGCATAGAGATTGACCCAAACAAGGCCAAAGCAATCATTGGTATGCCGAACAGGAGGTTTAATCGGGAGGTTTCATATTCCTCCGAGAAATATGAAAGAACTTCGAGGTTTAATCAGGAGGCTACAGTTTGTCCGCCAGTTCATCTCACAACACTCCCAAAGGTGTAAACCTTTCTATGAGTTGACCAAGGCGGGGGGCGAGTTCAAATGGGATTCAAAGTGCCAGGATGCATTCGATGGTTTGAATGCACTTGTTGTTTGATCACAACCATATAAAGAGAGAAGGTTCCAAAAGCAATTGATGAGGTGGTAGGAGGTTGGGATAATCACAAAAATGCCCCTTGCTAGGCTGATCCACAGTTGCTCATGCCAGACTTTTAGGGAGGATCTGTTTGCACAAGAAGGTGGTGATTGAGCTAGATTTTGTTCCTAAATGGACCTGTTTTAGAATAAACATGCAGCCCAAGTGTATAAACAGCAAGGATTCTACAATCAGAAAAGGTCGGTAGGCTTGGTCCGATATGAATCAAATCGGATTGGATTGACCAATTCCAACTAATTCCTCAGAAGGAAAGTCGATTCGAAATGGTCCGAACAGATAATTTTCACTTCAAAAAATCAGAAAAATGGCAAAAATCTCATAAAAATGAGAAACCCACCCAAAAAATTCCTAAAAATACAGTTAACATGCTTTCATGACTTTTATTTAACATATATAACATGATAAAATTCAGAGTCATTGACATAAAATGCAATTTTATACCTTTTCTTCACTAATATCTATGAAGTTGGCCCTCATCCTTTTGCTCCTGAGTCTCGTATCTACTCCACTAAAATGTGCTTGTCACTATTGGCCCGCATCCATTTGAAAAAAGAGAATTGACCATCTCACTAAAATCATCTACAATGTCATGCATATGCACTGGGATGTAGCTGAATAGTATGGCTAAAAATTATATGGAGTAGCTAGTTCTAGATAACGAACTTGCGCACCCACTGCTCGTCAAAAAAGTCTTCATTCTATTTTTGACTTCTCCCACTTGAATATTGTCTCAAAGTCAAATTATCTATATTTGACGCACTAATTCATACACTAATAGAAGAGCCTCCACTTGGCTGAGTGAGTGATATGAATTATGAACTCTTTCTCATCATCATCTGAACAGTGTGAGGGTGACTACCTACTGTCTATTGGACTTAGAACCTCACATAATATCCAACTTTCTTTTTTCGATTTCTTCTACTATGTCATGTGATGACCTCCTAAGTCCCATGCTTTTCTTCAACTGTGCAAAGGGTCCTATTTTTCTTATTGTTTTTTTTTATTGTCCCCATTAAACTAGGATTTGGTTGTATAGCTGGGGGTGGAGATGAAGTTGAGCCTAAGGTTGAAGCTACATCTAAGGCTGCTTGGGCAATATGGGACTGGTTGAAGAAAAACAACAACTTCCTCTTTGATGCTCTCAAACTCAACATCATTTAGTTATCTTTCTGCTCATGCACGATCCTCAAGACCAAACTCAAATGGGTGGTCCCTAACTACCCCCTCCTCCATCCAAATAGCAAGAGAGTGTTCCTCCATAAAAATCTAATCAATGTCAACCACTTCAGCAGTTGGTTCCTGTGTTGTATGTCTTTCTTCGTATGCTCGACCTACAAATCTTGCAAATCTCTACTCTGACAACTTTTAATGAACTCTGATATTCTTTATGCGCGGCCTCATGCTATAATGACAAAAAACTAGTTTTTCTAGCCAAGCAGATGTTATCTTGTTTCTCCTCTTGGTGTGTATTATGTTGAATATAATCTAGTTCCTCTCGTAATAGGAGGAACCGGTGTTCTAGTTTAAAATCCTAATGACAATAGAAGCAAGTGGATTCTATCCACTTTTTGTGTTCATCTGAACCCACCATTTAGTTGAAAACAATAACTAATAAAAAATTATCAATCTTTAAGTTGATAACTTGTCCAACAATAATATCAAATATCATATTAAGTAAGACTTGTATTTGTAAATATTTTTAATATTTAATTGGGAAGACTAATCATTTCATATTTATCAATTTTCATTACGGATATTTCGCCTTTGCAATGGTTAGCCATTGCTTCCAATTACAAGTAAAGAAATTCAATTAAAAATTTAATCAACCAATTTAAACAATTAAATAATTAAATCAAAGATGAATAGGGGTTGTTTAAGGTGTGGCTAGAAAGAGAACAACCTATTAAGAGCCTGTTCAAGTTGTTTAAGGATTTGACAGAAAAGGAACAGCCCCCTTTCAGCCTGTAGGGGGTGGCCGAGGTGGCCAGAACTAAACTAGCCCCTTAAGTAGTTGTTCAAAAAGAGAGCAACCACTTAAGGGGCTATTTGGCCTTAGAGCAAAATGAAAGGGGGCAAGAAGGGGGTAGAGGACCATAAACACATTTTTAGGGAGTTTTGGGGAAGAAAACTCACAAACGACTTGCAACAATAGATCGTTGAAGAAGAATCGCCGCCATAGACACCCCGGATTGCTGGAATCACCGCTAAAACTGTTGGATCACCGGAGAATCGCCTGGATCACAACCGAAAACACTACATCGCCGCCGAAATCGGTACATCATTGCCAAAATCACGTGATTTGCCACCAAATCACCTACTTGCTACTAGAATCGCCTAGAAGCCACCAGAACCGCCAAGAATCGAGAACCCTAAGAGTGAAGGTGAAGGAATCGGCCCTTTAGAACCGATATCGACCTTAAACAGCCTATATTAGATCAAAATCAAATCTAGATCATGTCCAATATCAATCCGCCATCGGGATTTAAGTTGTCTCAATAGAATCAATCATATCAACCGATTACTCCAAAATTTCAATTGGAATCAATCCTTAAAACTGGTCTAAACCGGCCAATCTGATTCCATAATCAGTTGATTCCGATCCGATCGAGTTAATTCCAATAAACAGGAAGCTACAAAATTGGCATTAATTTGGGCATATTTTAAAACAAACAAGCAGCCCACTTAATCGTAAGAAGAATGAACCATGATTGATAATAAAATGGGCTTCTTTTGGAGTGAGAATTTAACTTAATAAATATGCGAATGATGGCTGCAAAAATAGCAGAGTTAGGCTATTTCTCAATAAATTAGCAATTGAAGTGGGCTCCAAGAAAGGATTAACTCTGGTAATTAACTATTATTTGACCAATTGTGGATTAGATTGATTTTAACTGCAAAGTGAACTGATCAAAAAAATGCGAATTGGGCTCACTTTAGGTACGTATCCCCAATTTATTAATATGCTACATAACTCCATTCTTTGTTGAATTTCTTTATCTTTTTTCTCCCTTCTTTCTTTAAAAATTTTGAGTGCCCACAATAAGCTATCAGAAAAGGCAGGAGCAGGATTGGAAACCTTGATTAGAAAGGACCAATCGCATTCAGTATTGGATCACATTAACTGATCTATCAACAGGCCGGGCTCAGGATCAACAAATCATGGCCGATGTTGGCTCAGCAGAGTTCGAGTGGTTTGGCTAATCTTGATTGGGATCAGCCAATCCCAGTGGGAAACCAGTTGATCCTAGCCAATTCCTGCTGACGCCAGCCAATTTTGGCTGGAATTAGCTGAGACTAACCCTCCATTTGGTTTCATGTAAAACCAAAACAAAGGAAAAAGTATTTCATGGAATACTCTTTTCAAGGAAATTGAAAACATCCATCCTCATTTGGTTGCATGTAATTGTCTTTCATGAAAATTTTATCAAGTTCTTTGATAATTTTATTAATATTTAAATAATCAAAACATTTTTACAACAAAATCTTGATATGAAAAATTTTAAGTTATTTTTTATAAAATTATTTTTTGATGAAATTGATAACATAACTTATTATTTATATATTAATAAAATATTTAATTGAAAAAATTACTGTTTTTTTAATTATTTGTCTAAATTATTTTCATTCATTTGGATAATTTCGAATGATTTTTATAAGTTCCATGTAAAGTCTTACTATAGTATCATCATTTATTTATTTGAATTTTAAAAATAATTATTTAATATCAAGTTTATATTTTCAAATTAATTACTTGATAAAATATTTTATTTAAAAATAAAATTTTTCATAAAAATTTGATTTACTAAAAATTAATATTTTGGAAACCTAAATAATAGTACAACATAAATTGTATTGGTAAATTTTATATAAAATAATTTAATTAAAAAATAATTTAAACTAGAAATTTTATACTCAATTCATGTTTTGGAAACTCACAGTGAGTATAATGATAATTGAACAAAAGATATAGAATCTAGTTTAACATAAAATGTTCTAATAATTTATATACAAAAATAATTTAACTGGCAAAATAATTCCTGCAAACTCAAATTTCAGTTAAAATTTTATCAATAATTTTATTAAATGAGTAATGTGTTTGATAAAATTGCTTGACGATAAAAATATTTTATTCCTTAAACATATAAAAATAATTCTAAATAAAATTAATTATTTAATAACATAAACAATAATTATAAATTTTAATTATTATTAAATCTACCAAAAAATTTGAAACACGGAAAACGGCTTCCACCTAAACTTTCTGGATGCCAAAATCCTCCTTTTTATTGGTCAAAGGAAAATATTTTCCTTTGACCAATGTTTTACATGCAAACAAATAACAATAATATTCATTTTTTCCCGAAAACTTCATCCTGCACCCACTTTTACAATGAAACAAACAGACCCTAAGCCTATAAAGGCTGAGCAGAGGATAGCGGAATCTGATCCAAAACAAACAAAATGGCAAACCATGCTATCAAGTTCATCATGTAACTTGTACCGGCAGATAAACAAGTGAAAACATATATCATTCCAACATTTACTGTTACCATACCTCTCCCAATGTTGTCAAGAGATAGGAGAGCATACGCAATGAAGCAACCCCAATGGATGAGCTAAGACCAAAAGATTCTAGCTGCAAAAGACAAAAAACAAAAAAAAAACAGACCAAGTTATTTTGATATGATGTAAAATGCATAGATAACATAACGAATGGTTGAACAATTACATTATAAAAATCATGAAGACATCGCAAAATAAATGCCTGTAAGAGTCACACCTGTCTACCAAGAAGCACCAAGAAAGTTCTCTGAGTGGGTTCTGTCATCTGGTCAGTCACACCAACACGAAGTATGTATAGGACACATGCCTACACTGACATGAAACCATATTGTTCATTAGTTGTCTAACATGCAGAGAAGTGACAAATTCCCAAAAATAACTCTAAGAAAATAAATCAGAAGAGAAGTAAAAAGATATCACGAGTTAAATGTCCAAGATTTTTATTTTTATTTTCCTTTTTTTAAATGTTGGAGACAAGTAAAAAGATTCAATTACAGGGACTTCTCTCAAATAGAATGCAAGTTTTGGTAATAGAATTAAAATATTTAATTTCCTTTTTCTTTTTTTAAATGTTCAAGACAATGGACATGTCATATAGTACTTGGTGAAACCTCGTGAATTCACCCTTTTCGAGAATTTTGGAATTCTTCTTTTCTGTATAGCATTGACGACTATGAAAATACATGGAATTCGTATTCGTAGAAGTATTAGTTAATTTAAATTATGGTATTATCATATAAGAACACCGATGGTTCCACAGATTTTCCAAATGTTGATATGAGAAACGTCTATCACTTAGATGATCTAAATCACATTTTATATTTAAGGTTATCTGAGTTCTTTGAAAATAAATTTTTGATCTCTCCCAACCGGTCTTACAATATTTCGGTGCTAATTACATCAAACAACAGCTCAAACATCTTTGATTAACCGTCAAGGTAACATGTTAAATGAAAGTTATTCATCCATAAAAAATACAAAGCTGAAAGACATCTCTATGACCTTATGAAATAAGATTTGGTTGGACATCTCTTTGAGTTCATGAATTTTGATTTCTTTGATTGTCTTTTGTCATTAATTTGATTTAGACACATTAGATTAGAATCTTGATGATTATTCGATGTTTTATCATCAATTTTGTTAACTTTTGGTTAGTTATTAGATTGAATTTTTCTTTGTGCTTTTTTGGCTTTAATAAAAATTAATTTCTATTTTTATGTGTTTTATTGATACTTTGTTATGATTTAACTGAATTTTTATTAAGATTTATTCTTATTAAACATGTTTAATTAATTTTCTGATTAAGTTTGATCCAACTTAACATGTTTCTGTAGTTTTTAATACCTATTTTTATGTATTATTTAATAAAATAATTTTGATCGGATTATGTTAACATTTTGTTAACATATTGTTAATGTTTAAGTTATTTATTTGGTTTGGAATTTTTATTATATATACTTATTTAGTTAAGTAGCATTATCCATTTTATTTTTATGGTTAAGTTAAGTTGATCTTAACATGTTTTGTGGTCATTTTTTATGTATGATTTCACGAAGTAAAGTTGGTTTAAACATCTTGACATTTTATTAATGATTGAGTCATTATTTGATTTAAATTTAATAAAATTAGTTTGATTTGATAAATTTTAAGTTATTTAAGTGACTTATTTAATTTTATCTGTCTTAAAGTCCATAGAAAATTAATGTCATTTTAGAGTAACATATCACAACAAGCGAACTAGAATTTTATTTCATTTTGATTTGAGTACATAGAAGTACAATAAATACGAAGGCATGCAAACCTTCTTCCTTGATAAACTAAATTAATTTTAATCATCGATGTCAGAATTTCCATGCATATTTATTACGCATTACTCTTTTTTGATAGTTCGACAACATTCCGACAGTCGAATTTTTCTTCGTATACCCAAAAATAACTTACTTACATTTAATATGCAGTAATTTCTGGATTCGTTTGCTTTCAATGACAATTTAACTTTACCGAACTTGATGGCTATATGATTTCCGATATAGCATAACTGGCATTTTAAAAAATGTAAGCTATTCGGACCTCTTTTTTTGGAAAAAGGTAGGATCAAAACCGATCAATTACAACAGCATTCTGATTGGACTGAAAGAATGACTATATGATTTCCAAAAAAGCATAATTCGCACAATACAGGCTATTCAGTTCCCTTTTTTAAAAAAATGGTAAGATCAAAACCGATAAGCCTACTTCGCCATAAGGCCGAGCCCTACTTTCCCTCTAAACACCAAGAAGTCTTGAAAAAAGACTAGAAAAACTTATAGTTTCTCTCTCCTCTTCCTTTAAACAAAGCTTAAGACCTCTCACTAATCAACCCCTTATATGTATTCATCCTTTAGGGGCTATTTATAGAAATATTTGAAGGTGGCGTTTTGGTCTTAAATCATCTCCCACTAACTCCATTTTTTCAGCAATGGGGATTGACCCGAACGGAGGTGAACTTACCTCGTTTCCCCTACACCGCTTCAATCACCTCCTCTTGACCGGATCATGGCAACCGACTACCCATGGGTACGCAAGGATCTCAAAATAGGAATCGGAATCGGTCGGTATCGATTCGATTCGAATCCGATCAAATCAATCTGATTCTAACCGATTCTCAAAAAAAGAAAATGATCCAGAATAGAGAATTTTAAAAAAATTTAAAAAACTCTCATTTCGATACCGATTCGAGCTGGTTCAGCCTAAATCTTTAAAAAAAAATAAAAAAAATCAAGATTTTGACTCCAATTCCAATCTGATTCGAACCAATTCCAACAGAATTCAAATTAGAATTGGCCCTTCAAGCAAGAATCGGATCGAAATCGACCAATCCGATTCTGGAATCGAACAATTCCGATCCAATCCAATTGATTCCGCAATCATGCATGCGGGTTACGACCGCCCAATTAGGTGGTTCATCAATTTTTTTTTCTTTTTTAACTATTTACACCGTCGTTTGACCAGAGACTCATCACTCTCTCTCTCTCTCTCCCTTCGGCTCTCTCTCTCTCCCCCAATAGTAGAATCACCCATGAGGGTTATTGAGGCAGACACCAACGACGGTGAAGAAAGGTGAAGGCAATGCCAATGGCAGAAGTTTCTCCTCCCGCTCTCCCCTCCATGATGGCAATGCACACGAAGGTTCCAGCACAAAAGGGCTTTCGCGACGACTTTGCCTGGCTGATTTTCACTCGGCGATGACGATGGCGGCATCATGAAAGGGCAGTGATAGCAACAAAAAGCAAGGGCAACGACAGTGGAGGAGGCTCCTCCCATCCACTCTCTCTCTCTCTCTCTCTCTCTCTCTCTCTCTTGGCGATCACGTATATGAAACCCTCCAGCAATTTTTTGTTTTCTCCTTAGAGGTGACAACAATGCTTCAAACTTCTTCCTCTCCCCTTGCCTTGTCTCCCCCTTGACCACAATAGAAACAGGACCCGTGTGGGGCCTTCTTGCGGCGGTGGCATCTTCAATGATGGCAGCTTCAAGCAGCAGCGACGACAATGGCTGCAATCGAAGAAGGTAGCAATGGGCATTGAATAAGGTGACGACAACAAAAGGTTATCCTCCCCTTTCCCTCTCTTTTCTTTTCCACTCTGACGCAAACAAAAAACTATTGTTTTCTTTTTCTTCCGGCAGCTCCTTCGCAACAGAAGTCTTCTCGACGATGTCTCTTCGTGGAAGTCGTAGCTTCTGGCACCAATGGTAGAAGAAGACGACGATAACAGTAGAGTGATCTTCTCCCTCTTACTTCTTCCTATTCGGCACACAGAGAGCCCTTCGGGCTTTTCTTCCTTTGACACTAGTGGTATCATCGTTCTCGACATTGGCGATGTTGACAACGAAAGACCTTCGGTCTTTCTTTCCAATGACGTCGACACATCAATGGTATCCGATAACAGAAAAGACATTCCTGTACCCTTTACATTTCCAACAGTCGATTTCTTCAACCATTTTCTTCATGGGTTTCTTTTTATTTTCGAGGAACTCCCCCTGTCATTTTTGAAGGTTCGCAAATTCTAACGACCTGTCAGAGCTTTGATTGATAGGGGTTTATCCCCTTTGGATCTAGTTATATTGTACTGGCATCCAAAGATTGTGGAATCAAAATTGGTCTTGAGATCGGTGACCATCGATCCTATTCTAAACATGTCACATTTGTCTGAATCAAACAATCTTTTGGACCAAATGCCAATCCAAGATCAATCTGGATTGGACATTTTTTAAAAAAACCATAAAAATTTTCAAAAAATCAAAAAAAATCATAGAAATGAAATAAGCAAAATAACATAAAAAATAAAAAAATTCAAAAACAATGATTTTGACGTTCTACCAAACAATGTCATACAAAGTAACTTTATTACAAGAAGTTGTCATGTAACTACAAAGTATCATCACAAACACCACAAAAAACATACTAGTAAATTATATGAATACATTGCATGAGATATGAGATTAAATGAGTACAACACTACATATGCCATAACGTAGTAGAAATTTTACCTCGATGTCACAACCACCATCAACTCCGAAATTCTCTCATACACATACTTTTTCTCCACTTTCTCGGTCTCTCAAATTGTCCACTGACCTTGATCGATCATAATATGCCCATAACTATAGGAAAATGAGTCCGTCATTGCACTGAAGTCATAAACTTCACTCTCGACTGGAGGTAGAGAGAGTCGATAACAAGGCTTATAATCTGAAAAGGAATCTAGTCCAGATAATGTATGCTCATCGAAGACATTAGTCTGACTCTAACGGCCACTGCTCAATCCATTTGTCAATGTCTCCTAAGAGTCAAATCATCCGACTCATCTGAGCCCACTCTACTCATGTGTGCACTACTAGTAGATCCATCTCCACCTCCACTTAAACCACCCTCACCTTGTGGTTATGTGGGTGGAATAAACTCTTCATACTCTTTAAATGATGAAGGTGACTAAATAGTCTCTATATCAATAATATGTCAGTGTTTTGTACTAAGAACTTTTCTTTTGTTGCCACCTTCCTATGTGTTTTGGTGCCTTACCCCTCGGTTGACCGCTTTCTTCAATGCCTTGAATAATGAAGTAGGAGCCTTCATAGTGGTAGGTCCTGAAAGTCTAGCTGAAGTTGTGACTAGAGCAATATAGGACTCAGGTGCATATATTGTCTGAGGTAGATCAAGAAGTAGAGATGTGCATGGCACTTGGGTGTTTGTATCCTGCATCTCGTCATCAAGGATTGCAGGATTAGAATCGGTCCCTGGATTGGTGGGGTCCGATCTGATCCGGATTAGATTAGATTAGTCTGATCCAGGGTGATCTGCTGAAAGGCAGACCGATCTAAAATTGATTTGGATCATTTTTTTCATAAAATTTTTTAAAAAAATGCTAAAATTTCTAAAAAAATCCATAA
Source organism: Cryptocoryne crispatula var. balansae (assembly GCA_036172225.1). NCBI lineage: Eukaryota > Viridiplantae > Streptophyta > Magnoliopsida > Alismatales > Araceae > Cryptocoryne > Cryptocoryne crispatula. Next base: position 12,746,858 of record CM069934.1, read on the forward strand.
AATTCAAAAAAATGTGAAAATTATAAGAAAGAAAACATAAGTAAGTTTTCCAACCTTGGACATTTCCACACAACTTTAACATTAACTAAATGACATACATACATCAACACAAGTAGTTATAACATACAAATTGTATCATACAATCAGTCAATCACATAATACAAAGTGTACTTAAAATTCATATTACATTCCATTAAATAAAAGAAACAAATACAACTGCTATCATAAGTGACTCATCATGTCATCACCACCAACTATGAAAACGTCCCGGATCCCTGTCTTGCTCATCTTGATCTTCTTCAACTCTCCGCTGATTTTAATCAGTCATAATTGGCCTATACCCATAAAAAATAAAGATTGGGCCATCTGGCTAAAATCATAAACTCCACCCTCAGTCGGAGCTGGAGCTGGAGATGATGGATAGTAAGGCTCAACGTCTGAAGCAAGATGTAAATAGAAAGATGCAAACTCGTCGAATACATTCGTCCTCGTCCAATGTCCGTTGCTCCTTCCACTAGAACATGAATACCTTTAGTCACTCAAATCATCTGGACCTTCTCCACTAGTACGTGTACTACTAGTAGAGCCACCATCACCTAAGGCTCTACCTATGCCTCCACCTCCACCCCCACCTCCACCTCCACCCTCCGTACATCATTATTGAGTGGGTGGAACAAACTCTTCCTCATCCTCATCTGATGAAAGTGGCTAAGTGATCTCAGTATCAAGGAGATGATGTCGATATTTGATACTTATCTTCTTCCTCTTCAATATATCTTCTACTTGACTACTTTGCTGTGTAGGCAATCAAACTTTCTTTAAAGCCCTGAATAAGCCATCATTCTTCTTGGTGGTAGTGGTGATAAATGAACCTGCAACTGGAATCCAAGCTGGAGCTATAGCGGGAGCTGCATGTCGCTCTGGAGAAGCTGTAGCTTGGGGTGGATCAAGAAGTAGAGTTGTGCATGAAACTTGACTTTCTTCTCCTTCCTGCATCTGTTCGTCCACACCAAGGACACTGTCAAACTCACTTTTGGCCCATGATCTGTCATTCAGGTCGAACTATGGCTCTCCCTCAGCGTCCTTGTCCTTCCACTCGTGTTGCAAATGGATGTTCTTCTTGTAATAGGTATTCCAAGTCCACATCCCCTTGTGACAAGCCCTGATGGCTTAAGCTTGGGCTCTTCCTTGGTACAATCCACCTGCAAAATATGCAAATCTTTGCTCGGATGTCCTCTGTCTATCTTTGATATTCTTGATCCTCAATCTCATATTATAATGACAATAGACAAGTGTAGACACGCAATTTTGGCCCAGTTGGAGAGTTCAAATTCTTGTTTTCATAAAGAATATTTAAAGCACATCGTGTTTTCCGGACAGATCGAGTTTTGGCACATTCCGAAGGTGGGTCCATCAAGCAATCAGACAAGCCAAATGCCCCAAGAATAGGGCACCTGGCGCCCTGTTTATAGGGCACCTGGCGCCCTATTTATAGGGCACCAGGCACCCTGTATACAGGGCACCTGGCGCCCTGTATACAGGGCACCAGGCGCCTTATAAACAGGGCGCCTGGAACCAAATCCGATCGATTTGACAGGCTGATTTGACCCCCCACAGTGACTTGTCTTGTCGACCTGACAAACCTCATGATGCTAGCGCCCCATATACAGGGCGCTATGCCACATGGCACTGTTTCTCGAAAATGGCCAAAGTGCCCTCTTTTGGGCTATAAATAGAGCCCCATTTGGAACTTAGAGGAGGTTCCAACTCCGTGCCACCCTAGAGATCATCCAACACTACGATTCCAAGCCACATTCACCCTCCAAAAGCCTCCAAATCGATCCAAAATCCTTCACCAAAAACCCTAAAACCCTCTGTTTCTGTCACCCAGAAATATGATTTTTCTCCAACTTTGAGAGCCCCTATCCGACTCTCCTCATACATCCAGCACCCAAACCACCTTCCACTAGCTTTATTTGCATATTGTCTACAAGGAGGAGCTCTTACTTCGTCCCGGAAGCCACCCAACACTCCGGAGCGGCGTCGCGAAGAGAAGAAGAAAATCTGTTCGGGCCAGACTTAGTGCCCCGTATACAGGGCGCTTTGACTTTGGTCAACGCGCCCCATAAAGGGGGCACCTGCTCCTGGCGCCCTATATATAGGGCACCAGGAAGGGCAGAAGTTTGTTTCGTCGTTTTCGAAGTCCGATCGCCCATTTAATCGAGTTCTTTTCTCCCTTTATCACTTTTGCATTGATCACCATGTTATTTAGCATGTCTTAGAGCATTTTTGCATTTCATATATGTTTAAAACCTACCAAAAATAGGGGTTGGGATCTCATCCCAATCCGGTTAGTCTCTTCCCATTTGCATGTTTGAATCTAAATTCGAGCACGATACTATGCTTTCGTTAGAACTAATGAAACCTTCACTTGTCTCCTTGTTCTCTTATGGACATTCTTAGGTAGATCCGATCAAGGCGGAGCTTCAACCGGATTGAAGGCAAAGGATTCACTAAGCTCTCTTCTTTTGGCCGGCCGAGAGAGGAGAAGTCGGAACTCAACAATCTCCCCGCTTCCGGAGGTACGACGGTCATCTTTCTATTTCATTTTCTTTCATCCCACCATACTTTGGAGCCTTTGGTTCCTGGCGACCACACCTACATAACACCCCACCCACCGACACACACCGAGGCAGGCGTAAAGGGGCCGGGAGGGGGAGATCCGCGGATGTCCCGTTCCGGGTGCTTACACCTTTTGGCGACCACGGTGGGACCGACTTTGCTTTAGTGAAATCCCACTTTATTTTCCTAAGAATGTCCATCTGAAAATCATGTTTACTTTCATTTCCATGTGAGTCATTGTCATTTCCTTACATTGTTGCTTGTTTACGTTGCTTACTTTTCTTCGAAGCATCCTCTTGTTTCTTCCAAGTTTACTTGCTCTCCGTTTATCTTTTTAAAGCATATCCATCTGATTTCCAACTTTGATAATCAACTTATTTCACCTTAGTATTTTAGATATCATCTTCTTTGCTAAGTCTAGTTCTCCTTTAACAAATCTTTCAAAGCATGCTTAGTTAAATTAGTTCTTTCTTCCATCCTAGCTTAATTTCATATCATTGTCTTGTTCACTTGCTTCCTACAACATCTCATTAATCATTGTATGCTTTTATTTTCTTCTTGGTTGCTTCTTATTCCTTGAAATTTCACTTGCATTTAGTTTGCATCGGAGCTTCGGGTCCGCCCGTCTCCTTAGGACATCCGAGAAGGGAGGCTCTCTCCTCCCAAAGCCCCACACATCCAAACACCCCTCTTGGTGGTTGCCAACTCCTCCTCCGGGGATTCCCTCTCGGAAGGACCGGGTAGCTTCCATCAAGACCTCCGTAAGTCCCCATACGTGAAGGATTCCCTCTTCATCGATCGGGCTGGTTGTACCACTTTATCCCAAAACCCGGAATACCTATTACCCATCGTTGTGAAAAGAGTGACAACCTTAGATTGCTCGGTGTTGTGAGAGCATAGGGTCCTACCCATCTATTTGAGTGGACAATATTTCTCTTAACAAGCCATTAATTTGAGATTGAAACAAAAAAAATTGCGTTAATCATTCCAAGTCCTTGCTATTACTTATTTGCAAACAAAAACTAAAAATTAAACAAAAATCCCAAAATCACCTAAAAAAGAACCAAAACAAAAATTTGCTTGAGGTTAATTTGCTTGACAACTTGCTTGTCCAAACAAAAGAAAATCAAAACGAAAGAGGTCAAAAATCAAAACCAAAAAAATCCTTGAACTTTTATTTGCCAACCTTCTTTTTCTGTCGTGTTTATGAACTTGAGGTCAGGTCGAGTTATCGGAATGGCGGATCAAAGATGCGAGCAACTACAATTGGAATACGACCAGTCTTATTTCTACCCTGATGCCGTATGTGCCGTCAATGAACCTGAAGTTCTCCCTGAACCTAGTCAAACTTCTCCTCGACCCAATCCAAATTCACTTTGGGAGGCATTCTCTCATGCCGACCCTACCCAACTCCAGGCTATCAAAGCCATCCTCAAGGGCAAGTCCCCCACCAACCACATTCCTCCCGAAGGTGGCCTTCATATCTCTACCCCTCGGTCAGTGGCACACCAACCCAATGTGCCCACTCATGGCCATTCTCATACCGGGCTCATAGCCCCAATTTCTCCTCATCCGGTGGCTAATCTAGATCACCCCAATACAAATGTCGTTGTTCCTTCTAGACCACCAGTTTATTCTTCTAATCATCTCAACCCTACTCACCCTTTGGTGCATCCCCCAATATACCTTTCTCATCCGGTCACTTCGGCCCACCAAATCCCGATCCCGGTGCACCAAGCACCCGCTCCTCCTCCTCCTCTTGGGGAACCTTCTGTCGATCTAGCTATGATTAATAAAATCAATCGCATGGATGAACAATATAGAGAACTCAGACGTTTGATCGACGCCAAGGCAGCCCCCGAAATTTCTCTTCCTTTTCTCCCTACTTTTCATCTACCTCCCTCTGAGATGCCGGTATACCGTCGCTACAATGGAACCGGTAATCCCTTCATTCATGTCAAAGACTTTCTGTATGAGTCAGTAATGTGGCAGAACGATCCAAGGGCCCTTTCTTTTCTTTTCAGAAGATCATTGGAGGGTTCAGCTTTAGAGTGGTTTTACTCGCTTGACCCTTCAGAGGCGAGTAACTTTGAAATCGTCAAGGCCAAATTTTTACAAAGATATCAAGATAGGGTCGGACCAACATATTCCATCACCGACCTCATGGCTGAAAGGATGAAGAATGATGAAGATTTTATCAGGTATGCTGATAGGTGAAGAGCAATGGTGGAAAGATTGACAAATGCACTGTCCGAATCGGAACAAGTTAAGATGATCATCACCAACGCCACTCCCGCTTTAAAAAATGTATTGGCATTACATCACCCTGCCACGATGAGCGAACTCTACGAGAGAGCGCGGTATATCCAAACACAGCTCCGAGACTCTCCCATTATGAACCTTTTCGACCCTAGGCCCCGAGTCACCAAAAAATAAACCACCACCACCTCTGGGCCCATGACTGAAGGCGTGGTAACCAACGAACATGTCAATATCCTAGGGAACCCGCCCATCAACCAGCAACAGCAATACAGGAATCCCCAGTATAGAAACCCGCGCCAAACCCAACCGGCACCTCGCCCCCAGATCCAACCCCAACCTTTCCGCCACCAAGCACCGAGCCAATATCACCAACAACCAATACAGACACCAGCCCCCCAGCAACCCCGGCAGTTGGCCGTACAGACCTTTGCACCTCAACCTCCCCGCCAACCGACCACCTACAACCAGGCACCTCCCCCCGCCACCTATGTACCACGAAGAGCAGGGCCTAGAAGAAATCATTACCCGCCATTACCGTACTCTCTCGTAGATATTTTTAACGCTCTTATGGCGGCAGGGCAGATCTCATTGCCAAGAGAAAAGTTGGAGTGGCCGCAGAATGCCAACACGGACAAGTACTGCTTATACCACAGATACCCAGGGCATACAGTGGAGAACTGCTTTCAGTTTAAAGATTACATCCATGACCTCCACGAGCAGGGAAGTATTGACTGGGGCCAAATGGGCGAATACATCAAGGCAGTGAAGAACCAACCCCAGCAGCAGCAGCAGGCACCAGCTCGACGACAACAACAGGAACCCGGCCTGGGAATTATTCAGAACCTGCTACCCGCGCACGCACCGGCAACAACACCAGAAAACCAGAAGGTTAACCCTATCTTAACCTCCACTGATGAACCCCGCGATAGAGGTCAAAATTGGCAAATCGAGGGACCTGCTTCCTTCATAAACACCAACCCTCCAAACCACGTTAACCGAACCGTTCACTCCATACCCCAAGTTATCCCCGCCAGAAGAAGCCAACCGCCGATTATCCGCACGCCGCCACAACCAACCATAACACCACCAGCCATACAACTCCAACCGGGTAGGACCTTGATCCGCCCAGTCGAGCCCCCACAAATACCACTACCACTAGGACCCATCATTGTACCACCTCGTGCAACCATGCCACCACAATCCACTCATATCCCTACAACTCGGACCATCATCACTACACCCCTGCCTAGGCCTCCCATCATCCGACCCAACCCTCCGTCTATCTCCACTACACCAACCATAACTCCCCAGCTCGCCACGGTGCTTAGAAGCGGGCGTATGTTCCAAAGGATTTTTCCCCAGGCCGGTCAACCAGGACGACCACAAGAAGAAGAAGAAGAACACCCGGAAGAGCCAGTGCTAGGGACATCTTATGATTTCTTTGAAGCACCTTGATAAAACCCTCGCGCGAATTTCCATTCCGGAGCTGATTAAAAGGTCCAAAGCTCATCAAGAAGTACTTCAACAATATCCGCAAAGAGTGATGGTCAATGAAACTCTCCCCCGAGAAAAGATTACATCGCTTTTAACCCCGAGAAGTGAACACCCCCGCTCTCATTTTCACTAAGGAAGAACTGGCCGAACCAGAAGCGAGAAAATACGCACTATGTATCACTGTCAATGTTAACAGAACAGATGTCGAATCTTGTCTAATTGACACCGGTGCATCCATTAATGTCTTGCCACCAGAAACACTACAGTTGTGTGGAATCCAAGAAGAAGATATTCGGCCATCACAAATCACTGTGACAGCATATGACAACTCCAAGAGGCCCGCCCATGGCATGGTCACACTTGAAGTCAAACTCGGACCCCGGGTTGTTACTGTCGACTTCCATGTTTTGGATATGGATCCAACTTACAAAGCCATCCGGGAAGGCCTTACCCGGAAGCATTGGAGGCTGTAGCTTCAACCAATCATCAGTGCATCAAATTTCCCTTCAAGGGACAAGTTGTCAAGGTGGTGAGGATGCCCGTGGATTGCTTGGTTACTCTCCCCCCTGGCTTGCCGAATCCACCCGCATTTTCAATCCTCGATCCGCCGAGGGATAAAAGACAAGCCTAGGCAAGTTTGGAGAAAGAAGAAAGATGACGCCAAAACCCTTGGGTGTCGTATGATGGAGAGTCTGGGATATCAAGAAGGCCGAGGACTGGGGAAAGAACTGCAAGGCATCACAGAACCCATTCAGCTAGTGAAGACAACATCAAGGAATGGGGTAGGGTATGATGGGACACGTGATAATGGCCAAAAAACTTGCCAAAAATACTTCCGAGGATGTCTGCGCAATTTCTTTGATAAAAGAGAAACAATACAAATGATTGAAGAGCAGGAACCACAAGAACAAGTGAAGAGGAAGAAGGTGGGCGACCTAGGGGATGAGACATATATTGACATATCTTGGTTATTTTCTAAAGGTGGGTCAAGTGATGAATCGTTCTGCAACGAGCTTCTAGCAGTCAAAATCCAGGGCATTCAACAAGTGTCATCTCCTCGGATCTAGCAGACTCATTCCTGACAAATCCATTGTCAGTTCCAGATGGCAAAGACATATGCCCTCTTTACCCGTCCTTGCTTGACTTGTTCCCCTCTCTATCAATATCTCAACCCGCGTTGGAAAAAACAACCAACCAAACCCCCTCTGTATTTATGTTTAGTACTTCTCAAAAAGATCAAAAAAACGTCCTTTTCTCAAACCAAATCTCGCTCGAAGAAACGTCCCAACTCGCTCCGAGGGATGACCCGAATCAGGAGGCCACCCGATCTCTGATTGATGTCCTTTGCCCTTCGTCAATAAATTCCACTCCATCCACCTCCTCCTCACCTCCTTATTTACCTTCTTCTTTTTTAGGTTTAGTTTACAGCAAAAGCAAAACAAAAATCAAAGGTAGAAGAGTTCCAGGAAGATATCTGCATCAGTTAGCTCGGAAAAGCTTAGAATGCGCCAAGCTACCGGAATATTTAGAGGATGCGATCCAGATAGAAGAAATTCGATATGAGGAGAGAAACAATATTGATCCAACTTTAGGGGTCTACGAGGTTGTATCAGAAAAGGATCCTGACACTGAGGATGAAGAGGAGGATTTGGATGATGCCTATGCATCCGGTTTAAGAAGATTCGAAGAACCATCAGCCACGGTGGATGAACCGACTAAGGAACTTAATCTTGGAACACCGGAAGATCCTAAGAATATCCTCATCAATGCCAACCTCGCCCCTTTAGAAGAACAGAATCTAATGGGGGTATTGCAAGAATACAAAGACACGTTCGCTTGGACATATGAAGATATGCCGGGGTTAGATAAATCATTGGTAGAACATCGACTGACTTTAAAACCGGAGGCTACCCCGGTCAAGCAAAAGTTAAGAAGATTCCACCCAGACGTGGCATTAAAGATGAAGGAAGAGGTCGATAAGTTGCACCAAGCAAAATTCATTAGAGTCGTCCTCTATCCACAATGGGTGGCAAATATAGTCCCAGTCATGAAAAAGGATGGAAAGATTCGAATTTGCATTGACTTCAGGGACTTAAACCGAGCGTGTCCAAAAGATGATTTCCCCCTTCCTCATATCGATGTTCTTGTTGACAACACAGCTGGATACGAAACCCTATCGTTCATGGATGGATACTCAGGGTATAATCAAATCCGGTTAGCGGAAGAGGATCAAGAGAAGACCTCATTCACTACACCTTGGGGAACTTATTGTTACGTCGTCATGCCCTTCGGATTAAAGAATGCCGGAGCAACTTATCAAAGGGCCATGGTAGCAATATTTCATGATATGATGCATAAATACGTAGAGGTGTACGTGGATGATTTAGTGGTCAAATCTCGAACCCAAGAGGAGCATGCTGAGGTATTGAAAAGGGTTTTGCAACGAGCCAGGGAATATAAGCTCAAGATGAACCCCAAGAAATGTGTGTTTGGAGTATCATCTGGAAAGTTACTTGGGTTCATTGTCAGCAAAAGAGGTATCGAAATCGATCCCAACAAGGCCAAAGCTATTATTGACATGCCTCCACCAAAGAACCTAAAGGAGCTGAGAGGGTTAATTGGTAGGTTACAGTTTGTTCGCCGGTTTATCTCACAACACTCCCAAAGGTGCAAACCTTTCTATGACTTAACCAAGGTGAAGGCCGAATTCAGATGGGATTCGAGGTGTCAAGAGGCATTCAATGGTTTGAAGAAGTATTTGTCAAGCCCACCTATGCTCAAACCTCCGGTTCCCGGCAAACCCATGATCTTATACATCTCAGTCTTGGAAGGATCCTTGGGAGCAGTGTTGGCACAAGTAGATGATGAAGGGAAAGAGCGAGCAGCATACTATCTGTCCAAAATCTTTGATCCTTGTGAACAAAAGTATACAACCATGGAGAAAACCTGTGCCGCCCTGGTTTGGGTGGTCCAGAAGCTTAAACATTACTTTCTGGCTCACGAGGTTAATCTCATTGCTCGCATGAACCCCATCAAATTTCTTCTCGAAAAATATGTCCTAACTGATCGTTTGGCACGCTGGAAAAGTTTCCTCTCCCAATTTGATATCACCTACACCCAACAGAAGGCAATCAAGGGCTATGCAATTGCCGAGCACCTTGCCCATCATCCTATCCCAACCTTTGACCCTATCCAGTCAGATTTTCCCGATGAAGAATTGATGTCCATTCGATCTTCTAATCTGTGGACTCTATATTTTGACGGGGCATTAAACTCCCAGGGTAAAGGGATAGGGATTGTTCTTTTGTCGCCCGAAGGGGGCACCACTCCACAGGCTTTTCGGCTCCAATTTCCAGCAACAAACAATATAGCTGAGTATGAAGCCTTGTTGGCCGGACTGGAGGCCGCTCACTTCTATGGTGTCACTAAACTAAGGGTAATCGGTGATAGTCAGTTGATACTCCGCCAAGTACTGGCCAAATACCGCACATCTCATCCTGGGCTCAAACCATACCAAGAACTCACCACTTGCTACATCAAGCTATTCTCCAAACTCGAATTCATTCACGTTCCTCGTGCTCAAAATATTCTTGCCGACACTCTTGCCTCTCTGGCATCTTCACTATCTGTCCCGCTAGGCGGACGGAGTTAGGACGATCTATGTCCGCCGACGTACCATTCCGGCAGTAGAAGATGCACGGTTCTTGAAGGTTAAGGAGGAGTTTGAAAGGAAAGAGTACATTGAGCAAAAGGAGGAAGTATCTTTGGTCGAGTTGGAGGAACTAGAAGAGGGTGAGAAACCATGGTATCATGAGATTGCGAATTACTGTCAGGATCAGACGTACCCACCAGGATCAACTGCCGAAGAGAAGAAAGCCATAAGGAGAGTCTCCCGAGATACACCATCTTAGGCGGGGTGCTTTACAAAAGGAGCTTGGCCGGTGTTCTGTTAAGATGCGTAGATGAAGGAGAGGCCGAGTTGGTACTCAGAGAAGCACACTCCGGAGTATGTGGAGGCCATGTAAATGCTCAAGCCCTCGCCAAGAAGATCATCAGGCAAGGGTATTATTGGCCTACTTTGGAAGAAGATTGCTCGATCTTTGTCCGGCACTGTCATCAATGTCAACTCCACGCCGACAAGATTCACTCTCCCGCATCTTCCCTTCATCCGATCCACGCCCCATGGCCTTTCGCTATGTGGGCTTTTGATGTTATCGGACCCCTCGGTGACCCAAACTCCACAAACAAAACCAAATCCTTCATCCTAACTGCAACGGAGTACTTCACCAAATGGGAAGAAGCGGAAGCATACGTGGAGATCAAGGCATCAACAGTCTGCACCTTCATCAAGCGCAACATCATTGCCAGGTTCGGGATCCCAGGCGACATCATCACCGACAATGGACCGCAATTCATCTCTCAGGAGCTACGTGACCTTTGCAACAGGTATTGCATCAAATTGCATCATTCATCTCCATATTATCCTCAAGGCAATAGTCAAGCTGAAGCCACCAATAAGACCCTGATAAAGATCATTAAGAAGACTTGTAAGTCTAGCAAGTTCGCAGACTGGCCAGATAAGTTAGTTGATGCTCTATGGGCCTACCGCACTTCTATTCGAACCCCAACAGGTCAGACCCCCTATGCCTTGGCATTTGGGATGGAGGCGGTAGTCCCATACGAAGTAATCATTCCTTCTCTCCGAGTCCAGATCGATCGAGATATCCCAATGGATGAACGTCGAGATCCTCTTCTCGCGCAACTCAAACTCTTGGATGAAAGGAGGCTGGCCGCTGCCGAACATGCTAGATCTTACCAAAATAGACTTAAAAGATTTTATCAGAAGAGGGTGGTGGAGAGAAAATTTGAAGTCGGTGAGGTTGTGCTTAAAAGAATATTTGTTAAGCCGGGCGGTCCCCGCTCCAAACTTCAACCAAATTGGGAGGGTCCTTATGTTATTTCGGTCATTTATCCCGGTAATTCATATAAGCTGACTAATGCAGAAGGAGAAGAGCTAGCTCATCCCTGGAATGGTGTATACCTCAAAAAATATTTCCCTTAAAACAAAAATCACAAAAAAAATCTATAAAATCAAAGGTGTGAAGTATAATGATAACATCCAATGCTTGCTTGCTCGGTACACCAACTTGTCACTTAGGGGAATAAGGATAAGGCATCATACTGCACACACTACATGCCAAGTCTTGAGATCCGATGATCGGGAGTCAAAGAGAAAGCTAGGTAACACTTGGCAAAAGAAGGTCAACCCAATTCCATTCTCTTCTCGTTTCGGTCCAGAATAGATGAAATGGGTTAGAATGAGGAGTATCGAAAGTGCCCGTTGCCTTAGCGGAAGAATGCCTCCGAAGGTCTAACTTATTAAAAGAAGAAGGTACCAAAAGATGGGCAATGGCCCCTCAGGTCGGCCAAAGAATAGACTTGTCTGAATGTGTACCAACCAAAGCCCAAAAGAAAAAGGATCCAAAAGATGGGCAATGAACCCCTCAGGTCAAAATCAAGCAAAAGAAAAAAGAAAGACCTGTCCGAATGTGGGCCATCAAAGAAAAAGGCTAGAAAGGAGGACCCGAGGATGTCAAATTCCAAACAGGCAACGCGGGCACCAGTAGAGAAACAAATTCGACACCCCTAAATCTTAGTAAGGACTTACCATCAGTCCTCTTCTCTCTTTAACCTTGCGGGTAAGGTTGACCGACTAGACCCAAGAAGAACCATAGCCTATCAAGGGCGGAAGGTCAGAAAATCTCGGACTAGGCACTTTCTTACACATAATGCCTACTCTTAACCCTTAGGTAACAATGAGGCGCACTTATGACAAGCAAGCAAAGGATGAGATAATCATGTCCCTCACACCAACCAAAAAATCAAATACTTTGGAAAATACCAAATGAATCTTAAAAATCAAAAATTCTAAAAAAAAAAAGAGAGAGAATATTCAAAACCCAAACAAAAAAAAAATCCCAAAACACCAAAACCCAAACAAATCAAAAATCCCAAAACACCAAAAAAATTATAAAACCATCAAAACCCAAACAAATCAAAAATCCCAAAACACCTAAAAATTTGCTTTGCTAGTTGCCTTTGCATTCATGTTTAATTTCGGTCTTGCATGTTTCCTTTCTATGCACACTTATGTTTTTCGTTATTTTACCTTGATAAGGCCTATGTCCCTTGACAAAAGATCAAGGCAATTTCGCCCTTTTCTTGCAAGGGACTAAGCCTGAATAAATTTCTAATCGCCCTTTGAGTAAAAGCGAGGGAGTCAGGAAAAGAAGTCAACAACCATCACTATGGAAAAACAAAGTACATCGAAGATAGGAGGGGGTCGGCACATCACAAATCGCCGCCTCCCTCTGCTAGTGCCTGATCATCCGGAGGTGGCATGGCAAGTCTCTCCTCATCTCTCCTCCTACGACTACTGGACTGAGAGGAACCCGAGTGGGCAGGTCCCCTCAGTGTGGTCCCTCGAGAATCGGAGCGGTGGGAGTGGCTCCGAGATCGCAACGCCTGCATCATCAGCTGACGATGCTCAGCCTCCACCCGGTGGAGCTCTCTGGAGTGCTCAAGACGAAGAAGGAGGATCTGCTCAGACTCTGGCCGTGACAACTCGACCACGCGAGCCTCCAGTCTCCCGACCTACGAGATGACAAAGAGATACATCAGTTACAGAAGAAGCAGCTTAAGGAAAAGAATCAGACATGTACCTCCCGTGTCAGCTCCTCTATCCTTTGAGTAGTCTGTGGAAACCAAAGGAGGCGTCAGTCCAAGCATTTCCAGTTTAAAATCATAATGAAAACATCGCACCTCGGAAGTAGAGGAACCAGGATCCGGAATGCCTACGAGGGGCTCGAGCCCGAGCTCCCTCTGTAGCTCCATCACCTACCGGGAAAATGTCAGGAAAGAAAGAAAATGATGACAAGCAGAGCAGAAAATTATATACCTTGTCCTGAAAACCCAAGGGATCATCAGTAGGAGGCGGCTGAAAACCCAAGGGATCACCAGTAGGAGGCGGAGCACCCCCTGCAGAAAGATCAGAAATCCTCGCCCAAAGATCCTTGTTCTACAAAAGGGAAAATGTTAGAATCAAGCAAAGCAGAGCAAGAGAAAGTCAAGGAGATTCACCTCAGTAGTAAGGACCTCCACCCGTTCCTTCAGCTGGGCAATCTGCAAGAAAAGAAAAAGATTAGCAAGGCAAATGAAGGAAGAAGACAGTATAAGCGGTAATCACCTCAAGAAGGAAGCCCGTCTCAGAAGAACTGCTCCCGGGATCGGTAGGAATAAAGGAAGGAGGGTCGACCGGCAAAGGATGAGAAGGTAGCTCGGGACCCGTAGGCTGACCGAAGTCAAACGGCTCGAAGGGAGGCTTGTCAAAAGCCGTCGGCTCAGGGGAAGCCGGATGAGAACTCAACTCCAGTTCGGCCACGCGCTCACGGAGCCGAGAGATCTGAAAAGAAGTAGAGGAGACAGTTAACAACATTCATTCAAGGAATTAAAGAAAAATAAAGAGTGTTACCTGTCGACGGGAACCTCGGTAGCGACGTCGCTGAAAGAAAGAAGAAAGGAAGATCAGTTAACCAACAATGGAAAGGTGCAAAGTACAGAAAGTACCTGTCGCTCCAACTCGGCCTCCAAAGATGCTGTACCCGCCCTCAAATGAGACAGCTCCGCCTGAATGCTCTGAAAGTAACATACAGTTAGACATCAAAGCAAAGGAAGAACAGTGGTGAAAACAACAAGTGCGTACCTCTCCACCCTCGGTGAAAAGATGGGCAAATGTCGCCACGTAGCGACGCAGATAATCATCGCTGTCAAGCGCACTGGAAGTCACTGGGGTGCCACCCCTCTTCCAGATCCGGACAGCAAACTGGCCCTCCTTCTTCCAGTCGATCTCCTGGATCAGGCCGCGAGTAGAACGACCCAGGTGTGGGTAAGGTGGAAGATCCACCCACTCCTGGTGAAGCCCCAATGAGCGCATCGTGAGACACACCCAAAGTGGCTCCATCTCGTTCAGGCAGATCAAGAAGGTGTCACGGCCAAAAGCCGGACGGACCTCCAAAACCCACGGTTGCCGATCCAAGTGAAGGTCTGAAAAAGGTTGCCATACCACCTGAAAAGCAAGGCAGAGCAGTAAACAAGAAGAACCAAAAGTTAAGAAGGAGAAAAGTAACATAATACCTCGTGGTGAGGGAAGCAGAGCAGCTGCCTCCTCAGGTTCTCCACCTGGTAAGGATGGGAGGAAGCAGATCGTGTAGCAACCCAGCTGCCAATGAGAGGGTACTCGGGGTCATCCTTCAGCAGAGCACGGCCCAGGGGGATGTAATAGTAACTCCATACCTGTCAAATAAAAGCTCAGTTAGTCACCAAAAAAAGACAAGGCAGAATTGATAGTGAACAAAAGAACAAGGCATACCTGAAGGAATGGAGTAAAGCCGGCTACTGAAACCGGACCGCTCTCCATCGCCAGCGAGGAGAACAGATGGGCCAGCATAGCGGCACCCCACGCATACTCACCAACCTTCGACAGGTCAGCAAGAAAAGGGAGGAACCGCAAGTGCACCCTATCTGTCTTCGAGGCTAGAAGAAGACGGGTGAGGAAGAAGAGGAGGAACCGGCGGAGATCCTGGTCGGCCTCAACGGTGCCCTCCTCACCGACCAGGGAGCGCTCGACGCGTTTCGTCAACTCGTCGAGCACAACCGCCACTATGTCATCCTTACCCACACTGGCGTTGCCCAGACCGAGCAAGTTCCCGACAGCTGTGCGCTTCATAACGCGCAGTCCGCCGGGGCAGTGTGGGACCGGATGACCCAAAAAATCCCGGACCATGGCCGAGTAATCGCGATAGGTCTTGCCGGTGACGGCACGACCATGCACACGAAGACCCGTGATCCGGGAGACATCCTCCAAGGTAGGGACCATATGCCCCCAGGGGAAGAGGAAGGAATGGGTGGTGGAGTCCCATCTCTCCCTCAAGGCCTGGATCAAAGGGAGGTCCTCCCAGAAAGCCGAGCAACGAAGCAATGGGCCAAAACCCATTGCATCAAGCCGTACCTTCTGGAAGTCCTTCAACCCCTGATAGGCATGGAAGACCATTTCCCAGGATATCCGGGACTTGATCTTCCCCTGCACAATCAAACAATCATGTTAGAAACAAAGCAATCATGAATAATTTCAAGAAAGGGGAGGTCGAGATTCGGTTACCGAGACGGTCGGAGGAGGATGGAGAGTGGGTAGCTCCAATGAGCCAGCGCGGCGAGAGGAAGAAGCGCCGGCGAGAGGAAGAAGCACCGGCGGAGGAAGAGGCCCCGGCGGCACCTGAAGCGTCAACACGAGACCTCTTCGTCATCTGCATCATTTCAAAGCATTAGAACAGGTCAAGAATAGCAAAACGGAGAAGACGGGGGCCTGGTGACCAGGTGCCCCATTTATGGGGTGCCTGGGCCAGGCGTCCCATTGATAGGACGCCTAGCGCCCCATTGATGGGGCGCCAGGCAGAACCTAGCGCCCCAGCATAGGGGCGCTAGGGGGCTCAGCCCCCTTCTCTCTTCCCGTTCCAATCCGGAACGACTCTGGATCGGTTCGGTGCCTTGTGGGAAAATAAAGATAACGGAATAAATTACAAGTTTGCAGTTGGAAGGAACTTACTGTGGAATCCGCACGATGCGCTGCACTCCCCGAAAAAGTCCCGCCCAATAGAAAAAGTAGAAAAAGATGATGGTGAAATGAAGAAAAGTGCATGGGTGAAAGTATAAAGTGCTTTGGTCAAAATTTTCAAAATTCTTAGAACGTGTCCACAAGTAATATTCTTCGTGAAAAACACAATTTCATTGCCAAAACATTGATATTCTATTACTTTTTGCATATTTTTTCTATTTTTCTGACACTGACAGGACTAGGACACAACTGAAAAGAAACTACATCAAGAAAATCCTACACCTACATTGATCAAAGTCCTAGACACAACGAAAGCAAACAAAATACATCTGGACACAACAAAAGCAAAATACAACTGGATACAATCAAAGGGCAGAGATGCAGGTCAACCACCGCGCAGCTTCCTCAGCTTCGCCACGTACCGGCTCTTCCAGACCTCGTCTTCATCCATGTAGGCACTTGGCGAGAAGCTCTTGCAAATTCCCCAGATCGCAAGGATGCTCTGGCACTCCTCAACATCCGCCGCCGTGCCCGTCTGACGATCCTTGACAGACGGGATGTGAGAGAGACGAGGGACCTTGAGCCGCGGTTGGCCCAACTGAAGAGGACATCGGTGAGGATTGTAGATAATGAAGGAGGTACCGGTAATCAACCGGAGATCCACCCCTGGGGTGGGAGAGGCACGGACATTCTGGCGCATAACCGCCTCTGTGGGACAAACAAAGCCGCTGCTGCTCATCGCCGAAAAGTACAAACGCCAGTCAGCGCGGGTCTTCACTGAGGGGCACTTGTTCTGAACCTTATATTCCATGCAAAGGCGGTTGGTGAGAGGCTGGAGGGGGCTCCGAGCGAAAAGCCGGGAAGCCGTGGCCGGTCCGAAGCACACGTCAAACTTAAAGTGCCAGTCAACCCAGCACACGAACAAGAGAATGCTGCCGAACATAGGTCTGCCGACGCTAGCAGAAGTCAGGCCGTCATAAAGGTAGCCCAACACCGAGTGGGCTATGCACTCGTTGGACCAAATGCCCTGAATGCAAGGAAGGCAGGTAGGATCTAGCCACCCGTCCTCACACGGGTATAGGAGCACTGAGGCGAGGCAAGCGGCGATGCCTTTGGCACCAGGCAACAGAAGGTCCTCATTATCGCCGGCGCCTTGAATCACGCCAATGGACCAATCCGCCAGTGCTTCGGTGTAAATATGGCCACCTACCATAATGGATCGGGCCTCTCCGGTGGTCATAAAGCCGCGGAGGAAGTCTAAACCGGTGACCAGTCCGACAGGAATAAACATGGCCTGGCCGTACCCAGGCATGGCACAAAGCCACAGAAACAGCTCTACCTCCTCTAAGAGAATGGTACATTCGAAAGAGTCAAAAACAAAGGTGTGTGTATCGGGATGCCACATCTCGAGAAGCGCACCCGCCAAAGAAAAATCCCAGAAGTATTTGAGGAGGTGGTTGGCGTGAACGAGGATGCCGTTGAAGCCCCACCCGCTAAGAATGGTCCGCACATGAATGTTGATAGCAGCCATTAAGCGGGCTATCCATAGCACCTGGCCGTATTGGCGAGCCCCGGGAAAATTCGGAAGGTCCTGCAAAATAACCGCGCAATTAGAAAAGGTTTTGAGACAGAACAAAGGAGGGTGCCTAATAAAGACACTACCACTCCCATGGACACCCGGTTCCGAATATGGCACGGCACTTCGGAGAAACTTTTCATCTCATTTGAACCGGTCGGGCGGGAGGAGGAAGAAGCCATCAGAGCAAAGGGAGGAGCAAGGGGCACTGTAGCTGGTGTGGGGGAGAAGAAGGGGAGGACCCCCCTTCTTATAGAAGCTAAAAGCTGCCTCGGGAAGGAGCAGAATTGAAGTCCGCGCAGGTGCCCCACTTATAGGGCGCCTGGCGCCCTATAAGTAAGGCGCCTGGCACCCTATAAATGGGGCGCCTGGCGCCCTATAAATGGGGCGCCTGGAGCCCTATAAGCAGGGCGCCTGGAGCCCGGAATTTTGCATGTGTTATCATATATCTCGCATGAATATCGTTGAAGACCTCGAGTCTAAAAGGGCTGAGTCAGAGAACCCCTTCAACAAAATCGATGAAGGATTCAGTCACCTTTTAGGCCCGCGGATAAGCCAAAGTCAAATGAACAGGGACGACGGTATCTTCACGGATGTCCTGACCCGTTGTGTTTGACCTATATCTTCAACTATTTTCTTATGTTTATTTCTATTTCTTTAAACTCAGCATACATCATGCATTATCATACAACATCTCATGCATCATCTTTCCCGTCACCATCTTTCTATGGCTCCTCAAGGAGGTTTTTGGTCTATCCGGAAGATCCAATTTCAATGGTTTCATCGAAACAAGAAGTTTTTCCATGTCAAACTGAACCGGTATTCTTGAGTAAAACCCAATGAATTTGAAGAACCCAACCTTGGATGATTGGCCCTTTTCTCTTCACTTTTCGCGATTTACTGCATTTCTACCGAGTCCAGCACACCATGCAGTTCGGGTACTGGCCGGTTACAGTTCTCCCCCACGCGGGATTTTAGTTATTTACTTCTGTTCTTCTTAACCAATCAACAAGAGGAAGGGTTTCGATAAGACAAAGGGTAATCTCGGAGTCCGGTAAAGTTTTGTTTCACTAGGCCAGTAAGGGCGTGTCTAAATCTACACCTTGGCGTCACCTTTTCAGTCCATTACCATTTCATTTCGCTACACCTCATTACGCTTCGCTACATTCACCTACGCTTCATTCATGACACTCCCCTACAAAGCCAACGCCAAGGCGAGGCAAGCTGTAGACACGCAATTTTGGCCCAGTTGGAGAGTTCAAATTCTTGTTTTCATAAAGAATATTTAAAGCACATCGTGTTTTCCGGACAGATCGAGTTTTGGCACATTCCGAAGGTGGGTCCATCAAGCAATCAGACAAGCCAAATGCCCCAAGAATAGGGCACCTGGCGCCCTGTTTATAGGGCACCTGGCGCCCTATTTATAGGGCACCAGGCACCCTGTATACAGGGCACCTGGCGCCCTGTATACAGGGCACCAGGCGCCTTATAAACAGGGCGCCTGGAACCAAATCCGATCGATTTGACAGGCTGATTTGACCCCCCACAGTGACTTGTCTTGTCGACCTGACAAACCTCATGATGCTAGCGCCCCATATACAGGGCGCTATGCCACATGGCACTGTTTCTCGAAAATGGCCAAAGTGCCCTCTTTTGGGCTATAAATAGAGCCCCATTTGGAACTTAGAGGAGGTTCCAACTCCGTGCCACCCTAGAGATCATCCAACACTACGATTCCAAGCCACATTCACCCTCCAAAAGCCTCCAAATCGATCCAAAATCCTTCACCAAAAACCCTAAAACCCTCTGTTTCTGTCACCCAGAAATATGATTTTTCTCCAACTTTGAGAGCCCCTATCCGACTCTCCTCATACATCCAGCACCCAAACCACCTTTCACTAGCTTTATTTGCATATTGTCTACAAGGAGGAGCTCTTACTTCGTCCCGAAAGCCACCCAGCACTCCGGAGCGGCGTCGCGAAGAGAAGAAGAAAATCTGTTCGGGCCAGACTTAGTGCCCCGTATACAGGGCGCTTTGACTTTGGTCAACGCGCCCCATAAAGGGGGCACCTGCTCCTGGCGCCCTATATATAGGGCACCAGGAAGGGCAGAAGTTTGTTTCGTCGTTTTCGAAGTCCGATCGCCCGTTTAATCGAGTTCTTTTCTCCCTTTTTCACTTTTGCATTGATCACCATGTTATTTAGCATGTCTTAGAGCATTTTTGCATTTCATATATGTTTAAAACCTACCAAAAATAGGGGTTGGGATCTCGTCCCAATCCGGTTAGTCTCTTCTCATTTGCATGTTTGAATCTAAATTCGAGCACGATACTATGCTTTCGTTAGAACTAATGAAACCTTCACTTGTCTCCTTGTTCTCTTATGGACATTCTTAGGTAGATCCGATCAAGGCGGAGCTTCAACCGGATTGAAGGCAAAGGATTCACTAAGCTCTCTTCTTTCGGCCGGCCGAGAGAGGAGAAGTCGGAACTCAACAATCTCCCCGCTTCCGGAGGTACGACGGTCATCTTTCTATTTCATTTTCTTTCATCCCACCATACTTTGGAGCCTTTGGTTCCTGGCGACCACACCTACATAACACCCCACCCACCGACACACACCGAGGCAGGCGTAAAGGGGCCGGGAGGGGGAGATCCGCGGATGTCCCGTTCCGGGTGCTTACAACAAGCTTCTCCAATCTTGTGGTCTTTAACCTATTTCTTCTCTTCGTGTGAATGAGGTAGAACGTGCTCTAATTCATCTCGCATTGGGATGAGAAAGTGCTTTGACTTAGCACCCGAATTGCAACGAACGCCAGTGGATTCCACCCTATCATGTTTGTCATCATAATCCACCACTTAGTTATAAAGAAGACAAGAAATACAGGTATTAGTATCTTATTAAGAAATTCTTACAACAATCTTTGATATGTTTAAAGTTATTTAGATGAGTCAATTTATTAGGAGGAACCCTGTCATGTGAGTACTACAAATCAGGATCCTCATACACTACAATCTTATGTCTACATGAAGTTATCTGAAAATCCAAAATAAAATAGTTAAGTCCATTGCTTTTTATAAAGTTCAAAACTTATGAAGATGGTAAAAAGTACTCATTTCAACCTCCGCAGATGTTCTGTCCTCCTGAATCTTACAAAGTTGCTTAATAACTGATAGTGTGCCTAATAGTACCTCACCATCATTGTACACTTGCCCATCATACTATATCCTCGGGTTCAAGTACCCTGCAATGGCGATAACACCAATTTAGTATGAAAGACTAAAAGTGGAAAAGAATACAAGTTCTTATATATAACAAATTAAAGTATACTTGCAGCATGAATATCATGGTGTAGTGTTTTGTCTCATTTGTTGCCTTTCACCTTCCGCCACTTTTTATAACTCTTGGGATGCTTTTCTTTAATCTTCGATTTTACTTTATTCATAGCATCATACAGGTACCTCATCTGATTTTATCATTTGAATCCATTAACCAAAGTACCTTTACAAAGGGTTATATGACAGATAGGTAGTATTGCATCTTCTCCCACCACATGTTGTCCTCTATCAGCTGCTCCATCTTAAGAAATAGTTCATACTGATCCAAGAAACTCCTGTAGGTATCCATGTAGTCTTGATAAGCAGTGGAAAGAATGAACCTCTTCATATTAACCTTGTATCGGTAAAGACTCTTTAATGCAATAAAATGGGTGGCAAATCTGGTAGGACCCAGTCTAATCAAATCAAGACTATCAATGTGTTGCCTGATATGTAATAGTCTTGGATGGCCATAAATGAAGGAGGTAATCAGTTGTCCTTGGTTGACCAAGGACTTGACATTAGAATCCTTACCAATGTCCTCCAATATCAAATCAATAGAATATACCGCACAGGGCACCCAAAACAAGTGTGAACTAGCCTCCAGGAGTTTCTTCTCTGCAGCCTTATATGATGCCTTGTTGTCAGTCATAAACTACACAATATTCTCTTCCCCTATCTCATCCACCACACTGTTAATCAAACCGAATAGGTAATCTACATTCTTGACTTGACCTGAGGCGTTAATAGACTTCAGGAATATGGTACCTTCAAAACAATACACAAGGAAGTTTATAAGCAACCTCCTTGTGATTCTAGTCCACCCATCGCACATTACAGTTCACCCCTCTCCTTCCAAATGGATTTGAATCCATTTATCCACGAGGTCAACTAATCGACCTCCTCATCCAAACCTGTCTCATATATATATATATATACATACACACACACACTTTGATGTGGGAGCTTTCAACCCTGACCCAGCCTCACCAATGGCATCTACGATTGTCTGGAAATAAAGACTCATGGCTGCATGTGCCAAAACACCTACATAAATCAAAACAAAAGAAGAAGACATTAACACAATTCTCATAAAAATTAGATACAAGCCATATCGATAATAAAAGACTATCAACATCATCAAACATTTACTTGCATGTAGAAAGAACTTCACCATGTGCTTTAGGGCCTTCTTCGCAGCCACAGTCGAGGTCTTCACTCCTTTAAATGCATGTGTTATATTCCTTTGGTCTCTGGCACTCTCCCTATACATGGCAATGTCTGTCGTCGGCCGAACTGAATGTATCCGACGGAATTCAACTTCTCGAACAGGACGTGTGCTCTCCCCCACATCAAAACGTCTACCAGAAACAGCCAAACCTCCTACTCCTCGTCTTATTTTCTTATCCTCACGGGACTGAGCCCTACTCTCATCCATGGCTCTCTCTCACCTGAGCCCCCTCTTCATCTTTTAAAAAGGATGAATCAACTTGGACTTGGACATGCGCTGGTCCTTTTCCTTTCCTACTCTTTTTAAACATAAGATCAATGTCTCTCCGACCTAGAAACTTGTCATGTAGCTCTTGTCTGTGTACAATTCTCACCTCCCTTTGTGAAGCTCTTCCTGTTAAATAACCCATCATCTCTTCCCTAAGCTCAGCCGGTACCTTATCGCACTTCTTGACATTGTCACTCATACCGGTTATATGTTGCTTTAGCCGATATACACTTCCATTCGTATTTTTCTGACACCACTTACATCTAACCCTCTTCTTCTCAGAATTAAGGAGATGGCCATGTTGTCATCCAATGTCACGATATTCCGCGGCACCATGCTCCTCATCCGACATGTTATCTACATCACAACAAGTCATACATAAAAAATAAATACATCAACAACTTGATCAAAATAGAACCATTAAGTGAATTAAACAACAACCCCCCCCCCCCAAGCATAAGTTATTAGCACCCCCTCGGGGGTGCAATCCCCCCCCCCATTAGAGTAAATTAAAGCCAAGGCCCCCCTTGGGGGGTACTGTCACCCTTCAGGGTGCAATTCACACCCCCCTTTGGGGGGAATTAAAGTCAAGGCCCCCCCCCTCAGGGGGTGCATACTGTCACCCCTTCAGGGGTGCAATTCACCCCCCCACCCCCAAAGGGGGTGAATTAAAGCCAAGGCCCCCCTGTCACCCCTTCGGGGTGACTATTCATCATCCCTAAAGGGGTGCTTCACCCCTTCAGGGGTGCAATTCACCCCCCCAAAGGGGGTGAATTAAAGCCCCAAGCACACCTTCAAAGGGCGCTAGGGGTTACCCGAAGGGGTGACCTTGTTGAAGAAGGAAGGCACCCCCGTGCAAGAGTGCCATGGAGGGGGAAGGAGAAGATCGAAGGTCCCCCCTCCCTTAACTTACCTGTTGTAGGGGTGGATCGACCCAAAACCTCTAAGGATCACCTTGGATCTGGAGGATCATCGGGGTTTAGAGCCTTAGATCTCCAAAAAGGAAGGGGAGGAGGGTCGAAGGGGGCAGAGGCTTCAAGAATCGGTCCGATCTCACCTAATTTGAGGGAGAGCGGACCTTAAATATGTCTAGAATAAATTTCGGAATCGGATTGATTCTGGAAGTTCCGATTTTCTGGGAATCGGTCCGGATAGACCGATTCTCGGATCAATCCACCTGGATTGGTCAAGGATTGACCGATCCAGTCGATTCCGACCGATCCAACCGGGAGTCCCAGATGGATTGGTAATTCCGTGTGGAATCGAATCAGTGGATATTGATCTGATCCAAGAATCGGCCGATCTCGATCCGGATTGGCCGATTCTACAAACTATGGTCGTCATCATACACGACGCTGTCAAGCTCACCTTCAGCTCACAATCTATCATTGGGGTCAAACTTTGGCTCTCTCTTAGCATCATTCTCCATTCAGAATGCAAGTGGATGTTCTTTTTAGAATAAATGTTCCAAGTCAACTTCAAAATAAGTGGATTAGCCTTCATATCTCTCTTGGTACAATCCAACTGCAAATTTTGCAAACCTATCTGTGCTCTGATAGGATCTCCTTCTCCTTGATATTTTTTATCCTCAATCTCATATTGTAGTTGCAGAAGACTAACTCCTATAATCTCACTCTTCAACATATTCCTTCTCTTCGTGTGTATCAGGTTGAAGGTGCTCCAGTTCCTCTCGCATTAGCTGCAACCGGTGCTCTGACTCAACACCCAATCTGTAACAGTAGCTAAAGGATTTCATCCACTCTTGTTGTTCACCTATATTTACTAGTCAGTTGTAAAAACACAAATACACCCAAAATTAGCATACGTACAATCTTTATATAACATTTTTTGACATATAAATGTGTATCATATGAGTACTGCAAATCCGGATCTCTGTAAACTCCAATTCTATGCCAATATGATGTTATCTAAAATATAGACAAATTTCTACTCTTACTAAATTATTAAACAATACTCACCTCAATCTCAACTTTGGTCCTATCCTGTAGAGTCTTACACAAACACTTAATGACAAATAAGGTGCCAAAAAGCACCTCCCCATCATTGCACACCTATCCACTATATTGAAACCTCGAATTCAAAAAATATCCTATCACAAAGTAAAAATTCACCCAATTAATGCATCAAACATTAAGCTTAAAGTACAAAATAAGAATTAAATTTATACATGCGACATGAATGTCGTGGTGAAGTGTCTTATCTCACCTGCTGTCTATGATCTTTCACCACTTTTGATAACCCCTAAAATGCTTCTCTTTGATCTTCAACTTTGCCTTATCCATAGCATCGTATAGGTATCCTATTTTATTTTTGTCATTGAAGTCCACCAACCTAGAGACCTATATTAGGGGACTACGGACAAGTAGTACTGCACATTCTCCCACCACCTGTTATCATCAATCAAGGACTCCATCTTCAGGAGCATTTCATATTGATCGATCGTGCTCCTATAAGTATCTATATACTCCTAGTAGGATGTAGAGAGTATGAACCTCTTTAAGATCATTTTTATACCTATAGAGATTCTCTAATGCAATAAACTGCACAGTAAATCTAGTCAGACCGATCTCGACCAATTCTGTGATGCATGCCGACATTGGGACATGTAGAATTGGCACGTATGCACTCACACACACATGCATATTTTATTTTTCTAGACTTTGAGTTTCACAGCACTCTTGTTTAATATTTATGTTTGATATGAACCTCTTTTGTTACAAAATTAGAATGTCAGGTTCATCTTCTTCAAAATTTATTCTTCGTTTTTAACAAATTCAAGTAATTACTCATCCTTAAATTCCATGTTGTTTGTCTTTCTTTTTCAACTTATATTTGGCCTACTATATCATGCAAACATAGATTATTAATCAACTTACAACTCATGATTCTTGTCATTTTACTTATTGTGTCTACTATAAAAAAGATGTCACCAAGTACATGCTATGTTACAGTGACTGCCTTGAATACTATGTTGCCATTGGGCTTCACAGGTCTCGTCCATGGACTTGACTTGACTCCAACTTGTCCACACAAGGCCACGTCATTTTTATCCTGCATTAGGCGACTTACATTCCAAACCAAAATAACCATCAACCAGACTGATCAAATTGAATTGACACACTGTTGAAGATGAATTGCCCTAAAATGTAAATCATGAATACCAGTAACATGATGTCACGCCCCGGATTTCCTAACCTGCGCAGCGGAATAAATCCGGCGACGAGACCGGGGATTTAACCCCAAAACTACGTCGGTTTGGGAAAATAAAGAATAACAGGTCCCAGTTCATTAAAATAAATGATTCAATCCAAAAATAAATCATACCTTGATTTCATATAAATAATTCATAAACCAAATTCTCTAAACCTCTTCTGCACTAAACCTGATCCACTACGCTTCTGCTGCACTACCTGTTTACCTGAAAAATGTTAAAGGATTTGGAATGAGTCACGCGGACTCAGTAGGACTTACACCCAACTTTCCTGATATACTAATCAAATCTAAATGATAATGATAGATGATAAAATTTCACAAATCACATCGTAACATAATTGCTAAACTAATTAT
The DNA here is from genome assembly GCA_036172225.1 of Cryptocoryne crispatula var. balansae. Classification (NCBI taxonomy): domain Eukaryota; kingdom Viridiplantae; phylum Streptophyta; class Magnoliopsida; order Alismatales; family Araceae; genus Cryptocoryne; species Cryptocoryne crispatula. The sequence continues at coordinate 12,772,884 of CM069934.1, forward strand.
CGAGATTCTATTATTTAATTTGGGTCCTTTCTAAAAATCGATTAACCGATTTAACCAGATTCGACATGAACCAAACTGACTGATTACCAATTAAACATGCCTCTACATGAACCTGACTGCCAACTGAACTAAACTATATGTTTATGCCATCTAGACCTGCATGAGCCAACTGTGCATGTTTCCATACCATTTCCATTCCGTGTGTCTGAGTAAATCATATGCCATCTAGACCTGCATGAGCCAACTGTGCATGTTTCCATACCATTTCCATTTCATATGTCTGAATAAATCATATGTCATACTTGGACTTCTCAACTCCAGCTCTAAATATATATAAGAAGTACCATATAGTAAGCTAGATCCTTAGTACACCTAGGCAGGGCGTACTTAGGATAAACCGCGGTATCCGGGATCGAAGGATGCACCGGATTTCACTACGTCATCTGCCGCCCGGGACCACTAATGTAGGGCTGGAGGACCTCAACAAGTAAAAGCCATATATTTACTCGAGACATAACCAATTCAATCAACCAAATATGCCAATTATCAAGTCATGCACAACCATTCTATTATACCAACAATTCATGTAATAGACCAATCGAACGGGGATATGCAAATATCATTCTTATAATTGATTTCACACCAATTTATGCAATTGACCCAATCAGAAAGGAATATGCAACATAATGAGACATATTAACTTCAATTAAGCACAATTTCATATCAATTTATCAAATCATGCACTTTACAAGATCAGGCCACTATTAATATTAATTAACCACATTCCATAATTATTATGCCATCAATTTCCATTCCAATATACGTATTAATGATTTAAAATCATTCCACATATGAATTGGATACAATTATAATCATAAAAGGTCTCAAATCTTTTCCATATAACAATTCATGTCATTCATAACATAAATCAGGTATAAATATAATCATAACAGGTCATATTTCAATTCTTATGAATTAATATAACCAATCTAATTAATCATCACAATATATCTAATTTAATAATTACTGATCAAAATTAACTAAAATTTACTTCTGACTAAATGCAAATCATGAAACTATGCTTGAATGACATGATAAACATCTAACTAATCATATGCAGACAATTAAATACATAACCAATATTTATTCATCATTTTCTAACTAATAATCTAATAATCATATTTTAACACCTTACTTACAATATCATGTGCTAAGGATGAGTTGGGATGCCTACCTCAATGTGATTGGTAAATTCTCACGTCTAGAAGAAGTCGATCGGATGCCCGATCACGGGACGATGACAACTACGTCAATCGGCAACGACAAACTGGGAAAATATTAACTTTTAATAAACTGCTAATATAATAGAAATATTCTAAAATAAAATTGAAAAGGAGAAAGGTGAGACTTACCTCAACTAATCAATGGAAAAGCGGCGCGCGGCAACGTCAAGACGACGGCGGCGGTGTCAAGAAAGAAGAAGAAGAAGAATGGGGGGGGAAGCTAGCGACGACGTCCTTGCGGTGGGTTATTGACCGCGTGGGCACGAGTCCTGCTGCCCGCACGCGCAGGCTCGCGCGGCGCGAAAGAAACAAAGGGGGAAAGAGAGAGAAAGAGGGAAAGAGGGAGAGCGGGAGAACGGCGACGACGGTCGCCTCACGGCGACAATGGCATGACGACATTGGAGGGGCAGGAGGCGGCGACCATGACGTCGCTCGCGGCGAGGGCTGCGAGCACGCAGGCGCATGCAAGAGAAAGAGAGTGGGAGGGAACGCGAGCTTGGGTGCACACGGTGGAGGCGACAACTATGATAAGGTGGACAGTGCTGGCAGGGTTCGCGGCCGAGCCGCATTCGTGCCGCGCACAATAGAAAGAGAGAGAGTACGGGGGGTCACGGCGTACATCGCGGACAGTGGGAAAACAGAGGAGGAATAGAGAGAACACGTGAGAGCGATAGGGAGAGAGAGAACGGCAGGGGGCGAGGGCGCTGGGACACGCGAGAGCAAGGAGAGGGAGACGAGGGGAGGTCACGGCAAACACCACGCGCGACGCACGCGGGAAGAGAGAAAAAGAGGGGGGTGCCGCGTTCGCGCAGCGCGTGACACCGAGAGAGAGAGAGAGAGAGAGTGGGACGGAGCCGGCGGGACAAAGAGAGAGCGCATGGGGGAGGAGAGGAGAGAGAGGCAGGAGGGGACGGAGAGAGAGAGGGGGTGTGGCCGGGTGCGCCCGGCGATGCACTGGCCACCTTGCGCGACCGCGCGCGCGTGCGGCTAAAACAGGGCGGAGAGAGAGAGGAACAGAGAGAGGGAGCGAGGGGGCCGGGGGTCTCGCGGCTTCACCGCAGTTGCGTGGGCACGGCGACGGAGGCGTTGGCATCGGCAACGATGACGGCGATGGCGGGAGTGGGAAGGAGAGAGGAAGACGGCCACGACGGCGACTCACTCGCGACGGAACGACGCCGGAAGGGGAGGCGAAAGCGGTGGCGAGAGAGAGGGGGGACCGGCAAGGTGCTGCGCTCGCGCCGGGGAAAACGCACACAGAGGAGAGAGAGAGAGAGAGAGAGAAACAGAGAGCGGGAGAGAGAGAGAGCGGCGGCGATGCGGCAACGGCAGCGGCTCGCGGCAGCTATGGCGTCGGCGGTGGCAAGGAAGGAGAAGAAGAAGAAGACGAGGAGGGGGGGTGGTCGCGGTGGCGCCGCGTACGCGCGGGTGCAAGAGAGAGAGAAACAGAGGGTGGGAGAGGGAACGCGGCGAAGGGGGAGGCGACGCGGAGGGGAGGAAAGAGAGAGAGAGAGAGAGGGAACCCGGGAGCGGGGAGAGCGCAGGGGGGGGGGGGGAGAGAACGCGGCGGTGCACGACGCCGGCGACGGCGGCGAGGCGCGACGACGGCAACTCGGCGGGGCGCGGCGTGGGAGAGAAATAGAGAGAGAAAGAGAGGCGGCGCGAGGGGGTGGGATGGCCGCGGGTGCGCAGCGCGCAAGAAACAGAGGGGGGGGGGAGAACGGCGATGGCGGCCCACGGCGACGGTGACCGCGGCGACTGCGGGAAGGAGAGAGGGACGGCCGCGGCGACGGCGCACGCGACGGAGGGAGGCGACGAGCAGAGAGTGGGGGGCACAGCGAGAGGACGGAAGAGAGGGAGAGAGAGCGGGTGAGGGGAGTGCGGCGGAGGGTGCGGCGCCGGCCGCGTTGGCCGGCCGACGTTCGCGGCAAGCAAAGAGAAGAAGAAGGAGACGAAGAAGAGGAGGAGAGGAAGACGGGCGATGCGGGCGGCGAGGCGGCGAACCGGCCGCGGGCTGAGGGCGGCGGCTGCTGTCGACGCACGGGCCATGCGGAGGCGGCCCTCGCCCGCGCAGGCGGAGAGCGCGGGAGGGGAGAGAAAGAGAAGGGAGAGAGAGAACAGAGTGGAGGGGGGGAGGCGCGCGGCGGCGACGGGCGCGGCGGTTGACGACGGCGACGGTGCTGGGGGGGCATCAACGGCCGAGGGAGTGGAGGAAGGTTCGCGAGGGGGGGGGGGGAATAAATCGGGCGATGGAGGTGGCGAAGCGGAGGCGGTGGCGACGGAGGCGGTGAGAGAGAGAAGATTCGAGAGTGTTTGTTGTTTTTTTTTTTTTTCAATTTTTTTTTAAAGTACCGGATATTACACATGAAGTAGACAACCAAGTACAAACCATCCAAACAATAATGAGTAATCATAAAAGACGCCATACAAGGACAAGACAATCAACTCCAAGTATTTCACGGCCAATACACTGTTATTGAAACGCAAGCAAAGCACATAATCAGAAACAAAATGGTACCAAGGCATGTGCATCAACTGAAGTCTCAGAGTGAAGCATATTCATAGCTTGCACTGCAAACTCTTGAAGTTCACTCTCTGGAAGATGGTACCGCAGATGAATTGCCTGTTGTAAAGATTAGAATCTTTTGTTACCTACAGAAAGTGATTCAGAAAACAATTGATATTTTACCTGTAGAAAAAATACCCATGAAAGAGTCAAACCAATACGAATGTCCTTTGCTCGAGTTCCATTTGCTGCATGTTAGAAAGGGAAGAGATGTTCATACCAAGAAAAAAAAGTTGCATTAATGAGGGTGCAAGCTAGAAAGAGGAGCCAACTGAAATCCACAATGTGCAACAGGCAGACTCCGAAGCTATATTCAGATATATATATATATATATAAATAAATAAAAATACGCACCATCAAATGCAATGTAATGCAATCTCTCGAGATCTCCAGGAAATCAATCTCTCTCTCTCTCTCTCTCTCTCTCTCTCTCTCTCTCTCTCTCTCTCTCTCTCCATGATTCCAAGAAAGGAGATCACCAATATAAATATCTTTTATCTTCTATTTTCCACCATATATTGATAACTCCACTTTAAAACTCCGTACTAATGCAAATTATTTATACAATTCATATTATGTCTTATTTTTCTATTATTAGTTCAATTAATATTACTTCATGGAGTTTTCACATGTTAAAAATTCTAATGTTACATCCAACTAAAGTCTTATCTAGGTGTTGTACACTCATTTTTACTATATTATAAATTAAGACATATATATGACTATATACGTAAAAGTGATTTAAATTGTCGAAAAATCTCTAAATTTTTCATGAGATTTCTTCCCTTGTATTGCTTGATAAAAATGCCAAGATTCATGTTAGAACTTATTAATATATCTCTATTTAATAATGATCATCATTTCTATATGTATATTGATACCTCCCGTCAACTTGTCCAGTTTTGTTCTTCAAGTCTCATGTCCTTTATTAAAAAGATTATTATATCATTGTAAATTAACATACCTATATATAATCTCCCAAGATTTTTATGAGATCTCCTCTCTAATGACAATTCTTGATATACACAAATATGTATATAGGCTAAAAGAAGTTCCAAAATGCAAAACTGCACCCTATATAAACAAGCCAAGATTCATCAGTATATTTGAGAATTGAATTCTATGAGATGTACACTGTAAGTTAAGCATATTTCACAGTATTGCTGCAAAAAAGTCAGATTTGGCAACCAAATTGCCTTAAAGTGTTAAGTGATTCAGTTTCCGAATAAATCAGAATCATGTAATTTCAATTTCACTCAAAATATAATTCCTTTATCACAATCAGAACCGAATTCAATAATTTATTAAATATATAATATTTTGCTGATTTTTATTCAAAAATAAGCTGATAGATATAATATAACAAGTATAATTTTATATAACAACTTTATTTTTTAACTTTTCTCTTATTACTTAATTAAAACTGATAAATTTCTCTTTTAACCTTCTTTCCTATCCCTCTCACTTAATTAATTAAGATTATATTTTCTCCTAAAATATATACCCACACACATAATAACATACATTTTTTTAGAATAGTCCAAACTCCAAAGACAGAAAATTTCTATTAAAACTGAGGAGCATTACACGGAAAGAGATAAACGAAAGATCAAAAAGAAAAAGGCAGAACCAACCCTCAGCTACCATGTGGTAGAAAAGTATCAACATTACAAGAAAAAGGCAAGAATTTATCCCAGGACATAGACAACTCCAAAGAGCTTCCAGTGTAGGCCAAGCCAAACATGCAAGACAAAGATGGTGTCTTTAGGTTCCGTACATACAATATTCCAACACTTCAACACAATATGCCACAAGTTTATGATCCCACACTTGATGAAGAGGTGATCCACACTTTTTTCCTTACTGCCACAAAACAATTTTTTCTTAACCAAGAAAATATTATGCAAACGGTTTCTTCTATGAAGACGTTGTTTGCAAATCTTCCATAAGGAGAACTTGATTTTACTAGGTACAGGTTGCCTCCACACATCATGATGCCAAATAACATCCACTCCGCCGCTAGTCAGCCTACTCAAAGCATATTTCACAGTGAAAATAGATTTATTACAAGGTAGCCAGAGTATTTTGTTCTCTTTGTTGTCAAAGCCATTTCAGTCCTCAAGAACTAATAACAAATCAGAGAACATGAGGATCTCTTCATCCTTAAGATGCCTTCTAAAAGTAACACACCATATGGACCTCTCCTCCCAGGAGTCACTAACCTTGGCTCAAGGTTGCTATGCAGAATGAAAAGAGTAGAAAATATATTAGCCAAAGGGCCGTGCCCAATCCATTGATCCACCCAAAATTAAGTTCTCTTTCCGTCCCAACCTCAATGGTAGTTGCAGAATTAAAAAGCTTCCGATTATAAAGAATACCTCTACAAATATTTGAAACTATGCTTCTATTTCTGAAATCTATATCCAAGAACCATTTTCGCCAATATTGTATTTAGAGTAGACTATTTTAAGATTCAACTTCCATAACCATTTGAAGAGCATAGCATTATTGATAACATCAAGTGGGGCAAGAGCCACACCCCCCTTCATTTATGGTCCTATAAGCATGGTTTGATATGGTTCCATTTGATGAAATGGAGGCCTTTGTTGTCATTTTTTTCTGTTTAGAAAATTAGCACTGATGCCCTCCAATTTACAACAAAAACTTGGGGACTCTAAGAACAGAAAAAAAAATAAAGTGACAAACTTTGTAACCCCGACTTAGAAAAAAGCCATTTCCAACCAAAAGACAACATTTTACCCTTCCAACCCAACAATTTCTCTTCAAACTTGTAAATAATACATTGTCAGTCCTTGCTTTTAGCTCCCATATCAAAGAGACGTAAACTGAGGTACCTTACCGGGAGTGAAGACCATGGCCTATTGAATATACACCACACATGCTCACATTGACGCTTATTCAAACTGATGCCAATGAGCTCCCTGTCATCCTTGTTGATCTTAAACCATGTGACCAATTGTAACAAAAAAATTATAATTATTAGGATGATACATTTATCAAGACCCCCCAGACGAAAATAGTAAGGTATCATCCAAGAATTGAAGGTGAGCGACATACTCCCTACTATCACCGACTTCAATGCCTTCAATCAAACTAAGGGTGCATTTGGATCCTTGTAAAATAGGTTATATGTATCAACTTTTCCTGATTTACTTTGTAGTGTATTTATTTGGTTCCACGTAAAATGGTAGTCCACTGAAAACATGCTCCATTGACTGCGCTGAATTCTCGAAAACAGCATCTGCAAAATTGCTCCGGATGCCGTTTTCAGCACCTGTTACCTGACGTAGCATGCATACTGCTTTTTGAACATCCACGGTACAAACTACAAAGTATAAATGTAATATTTATATTATAATTTATATTATATATTGATTCAAATAATTTATAATATTTTGAAATATATCTTTATAAAAACTAAAAATTTTAATAAATTCTTAAATCTATTTTTATCAAAGATTATCAATGTCTTTAAAATAATATTAGTTATTTTTTTGTTAAAAATATATCTTTATAATATTCTATCTTTTTTTATTCTAGTATCAAAAATTATCTCCACTGTGTAAACATATTTAAATAATACTAGTTAATTTTTTATTTTTTGTTAAAACTTGGAAGTATCTTTCTCTAGTATTATATTTGTTTTTGCCTCTGACATCCTTTAAGGAGGATGTTTGTGAAAAAATATCAAAAACTTTAATAATGATATTTTACATATTTTATGTGTAGTATTTTTATTTTTTTAAATATATTATTTTAATCATTTTTAAATTTTACAAAACATATTTATAAATAAAAATTATAATTTTATGTAATTTTAAAGACAACCAATATAAGATTTAATATATTAAGATACCAACTATTTTAAGACTAGAAAGTAACTCGATGAAATTTTTTGTAATTTTTTTTGGAAATCATTTTTTGTTGAACCAAATAAGACATTTGTAAATCCTTTTCCCTGAAAACGTCTTCCCGTGTAAAAGATTTGCATAGTTTTTTCTTTTACGCTGAACCAAACGGACCCTATATAGCTCAGTTTTCTCCCACATGGTGCTAAGAATTTGCCCAACTAAGATAAACAACTAAGGAGAGATCAGATCACCTTGTCTAAGACCGTTTGAAGGTGCAAAGAAGCCAAACCCTTTGCCATTTATGTCTACAGAAAACTTGATAGTGCTAATGTGACATTTAATCCACCTAAAATGGATTAAATGTTCGGCCATCAAAACCATTACTGATATGAATAAGAAGTGTAGTTAAATGTTATTTGTGCACTTTTACTTTATTACCTGAAAAATACAGGATTAGCTAGATTTGTTGATCCTTGATAGGGATCGGCGATGGCTGATTTGATCCTAAACAGGGAGTCTTATCCAACCTGAAGTTCCCATGGAATTGCGGTCCATATTAACGGATGAGGACTGGATCATGCCGATCCAGGGCTAATCTGGGTCCTATCTTGGCAATGGAGAGGCAGCAGCAGCTGCTCCACCTTGCCCTCCCTACTTGGTAGGGAAGGTGGTGTATATATGGAGGTTCGTAAACCCAATATGCAGTTGGATTCCAGCACACTGTGTCTATAGGTAATAGGCCTGATCTGCGTGGATCCACCAACTTAAGTTGGCACATCCAGCTCGTATCAGGCCCGTACCCTGCCCGCAAAGAAGTCCGGATCAGGATCAGTTTTGGGATCACCCTAGGGTCAATCCTGATCCTGATACTGGATCGGATCGGCCAGATCAGCTGATCCAAGGGAAAGACCGATCAAGGATTGGCATGGGTCAGCTGTTCCATAAAAAATGTAAAATGAATTATAAATGATGGAAGATGGGCCGTTTCTGGTGTCAAGTTGACCCTAAGTTGGTTCCAGAAACGACCCTTGCTGCCCTGCTGGTCACTTAAGTGTTAGGATCCAGCATATTGGGCCCAAAGACCTGATATCATAGGATCGGTCCGGATTGCTTTTTTGAAAATCTAAGAAAATTGACAAAACCTTGAAATCGGCTCCTAAATCGGATTCCAGTCCAATCCTACCCTTTTTCAGCTGAAATTGGTCCCGAAATGGGGGTAAAACGATTGCCATGGTGGCGGCTTGGGTGGAGAAGATGGCGTACTAGGTCTCACCGGATCTTGCCATATTGAGTCTGAGAGACCTGCTACGCTGTCAGGCGGAAGATGCCACGACGGTCACTGAGGCACCGATACAGGCCAGGAGTCACCGGAGTCACCTATTTGAGCCGAATCAGTCCCGATCCAAGCCGATTTGGCCGATTTCGGTCGATTCCGATGGGAATCTGGCTAGGATTGGGTATCCTGGCCAAATTTGGATTGGTGGGTGGTGATCCGATCCGGGAATTGGCCGATTCAGATCCGGATCGGCCAATTCCATGATTGGCCAATTACATGGAGCTTGGTATGCAAAAAGAAAGGTGAAGGTGGTGTCAGGCTTGGGGTTGTGGACACCCAACTTTGCTTTGCTGTGCAAGTGGCTTTATAGGGTGGAAAATGATGATTCAGCTATTTGGGTCACAGTGAGAATGATTTGAAGATTGGATGGATGAACATTGATGGTTCTAAGGGAGGCTGGTCAAAAATCTGGAAAGATAGTCTCTCAGAGACACTTTGAACTGAGCTTTATATTCAAATTGATTACAGATGGAAAACTTTCTCGTCTGATGTTTGGATGGCCATGCAGACTCTCAAGGACTGCTTTCCAGTGTAGTTATCATGGTACTGCAACTGAGGTGCAAGGCACACTTCTGAATACTTGGCGCTTGGGCACATTTTTTATGGTGAAAAAGCACACTAAGTGCATGACAAGACGGCAAGGTGATGCTAAGTGATCACCTATACCGTGTACACCTTACTCGGAGGTTCATGTGTTCTGGTCCAAAACCTATATAACCAGCAAGGTACATGACTGAACCGGACATGGACCCACACGTTCCAAATGAGGGGGCTCAAGTCCCATAGATCAAACAATTTTTGACCACACTTGCTTGGCATCTTCTGCCTGATGCAAAACCTAATTCCCTGGTTGGTTTGAATATTAAAAATGATACTATATCAATTTTGATATGATATTTCTATAGGATATAGTATCGATAACAAAATTAGTACAGGTGGACAATTGTATTACAATTAATGCCTAGTTTGTACTACAGATTTCAAAACTGATATTAATTGTCAAACACTTTGTGATGATCTATATCAGTATAAATTTCAAAATTAATAGTGATGGAGGTGTTAAATGCTGTTGCCAAACAGGTTGTTAGCAGAGAACATAGGACATAGCTCCACTGTAGTCTTTGTCAGTCGCTGTTGCCACCTCTTCTGCTGGATCTGGCCATTGTCACCAGTCCTCTGCTGCCATCATTGTTACTGGCAGCCACCATTGTCTCTACTTCTGTTGCTGTGTTTTCCATCTGGTCACTGATGACCACTCCTATAATCTCTGGTTGCAGGTAAGATGTTCTTTCTCTCTTCTCCAACCTTTCTCTCATCCAGCAGTCTCGGTTGGCTGGCCTTACCTTCACCAACAAGAAGCCAAATCTTGAGGTAGGTGATTATACTCAACTGAGCTCAACTCAACTTGAGCCTTAATTTCAAATTATTTGGAGTCTTCCATATGGATTCTTTTTAACTCATGTCCATTATGAGCTACTTTTTTAGATATATTTAAAAGATCTAAATCATGTTAGATTACCATCCTCCAATTTAACTTGGGTCTACTATGTCCTTTTTGTTTCTATTATTTTAATATTTTTTACTTTACTAATTGAAGCTTCCTTAGATCTACGTTTAATATGACCAAACCATCTTAATCTCTCTTCTTTCAACTTATCAACAATTGTTGCAACTCTCACATTTTCTCTAATATACTCGTTCTTTATTCTATCTAATCTAATATGACCATTCATCCATCTTAACAGTCTCATATTAGTAACACTTACTTTTGAGGCACATTTTCTTTTATTTCCCACCATTCACAATCATCCAACCTACATTAATCCCATAGTTAACATCTTCATCACAATTTTCATCTTTTTGAATAATTGATTTAAGATACTTGAATTGAGTACTTCGAGATAATATTATCCTATTCAAATTAACTTTCTCATCTTCTTACATTTGGTTTTCATTAAGTTTACATTACATATATTCTATCGTGGTCATAGTTGTTAAGGCGGGCGCCTAAGCGGTGCTTAGGCGCCAAGGCGGCGATGCTGGACCGCCTGGGTCGAGCGCTTTGCTCCCCAGGCATAAGGCATACGCCTTGGCGTCGCTCAAACGCTCAGCGGCTTTTTTTTTTTGAACCGGCGACCGGTTCATGCTTTGGTTCACCCCCCGGTTCATCGTTGCCGGTTTAAAGTGACTTAAGTCACTTAAACCGGCGCCCACCCCCCGACCGCCCGACGCATCGCGCGGACATCTCCGAACCCTCGACTCCCCCGACAGCGCTCGGAAGACGCCGGATTCCGCCGTGGAAGACGCCGCCGCCAGCTGTGGAAGCCATCGCCATTGCCGTCATCTCACGACCACCTAGGCGTCCTTAGCCTTGTGGGAAGCCAGCGTTTAACCCTTCTTTCTCTTCCGTCATCCTCCTCCGGTAAGAAGTTAGGTTTTACGTTTTTTTATTTTTTCAGCTACATTTTCTTATTTCTTCCTTCAAGTTTAGTTGTGTAGCATCTATTAGAGTGCTTTTAATGTTCTTGTACATATCCTATGGTTAAATGTTGAAGATTTCGTAAGTTTGGACATCTTCGGTGCATCGAAAATTTCCGAATTTGTTGTTTATTATTTTTTCGACCATTTGTTAGTTTCTATGCATTACGTAGACATTGTTTGATGTTTATGTATTATGGTTTGAGTATTGTTTGATTTATTACATTTTTTTGTTATTTTTAGTTGTGATCTGTTGTGGGATTGCGTGTAAATGGCATCCGGTTCGGCTTCGGGTTCGGTTAATATGACGGAGGAAAAGAAGAACGCTAAGTCAGCTGATCCGGGATGGAAGTACGCTTATTGGCCAGATGAGCATGATAAGAATAAGATTAAATGTGAACTTTGTGGATTGGTTATAAATGGTGGAATAAAAAGACAGAAAGAACACCTGATTGGTGGGTTTAGTGATGTGAGAAAATGTCCGAAAACTACAACCGAAATTGTCGAGGAAATACGTACACGGTTGACTAAAAACAAGAAAAGAAAGATGTTCACTTCCAATATACATACGGTGCTTGAATGTTCTGATGAAGAAGGTGTCGAAGGTGATGAGCAAAACCAGAATGTATCGGTGAAGAATTCATCTTCATCAAAGAAAAGCATGACATCAACTACAATTGTGGATTCAAATAGCAAGAAGAAAGGACCAATGGATGCATTTGTAAAGTTATCTGTTGAAGATTTTGTAGATGCAAGAAGAAGTGACAAACAATATCAAAGTACTATTGGGACTAAATTCAACAAAGAAGAACAACTAAAATTTGAGCTTGATGTGGCTACTTGTTTTTGTGAAGCAGGGATCTCTTTTAATGCAGCCAAATTAAGAAGCTTTCATGTCATGTGTTATCAAGCAACGAGAGTTGGGTCTGGAGTGACGCCTCCAAGTTATCACATGTTGAGGGTGCCCTTGTTGAAAAAATTGGTTGAACGCACAAAGGATTTGCATTCTACATACAAAAAATATTGGAAGCTTTATGGTTGTACCATAATGTGTGATGGATGGACCGATAAAAGACAGAGAAAGCTAGTAAACTTCTTGGTAAATTGTCCAGAAGGCACTTACTTTATGGAATCTATTGATGTTTCGAACCATAAAGAAGATGCCATCCTTATGTATGACCTTCTTGACAACGTAATTGATAAAGTTGGTGAACAAAATGTGGTGCAAATTGTGACAGATAATGCATCCTACAATGTTTCAGTGGGGAGATTGTTGATGGAGAAAAGGAAACAACTATTTTGGACTCCTTGTGCAACTCATTGTCTTGATTTAATGCTAGAAGACATTGGAAAAATAAAAGCTTATGCTGATACCATTTCCAAAGCTAAGAAATTGACTACACACATGTATAATCATTCCCGTTTACTAGATTTCATGAGAAAAGAAACAAAGGGAAAGGAACTAGTAAGATGTGGGGTGACAAGATTTGCTATATCTTTCCTTACTTTGGAAAGATTACATGATGATGTGATCAAAAGAGGATTGAGAAGATTGTTTACTTCGGATAATTGTCATAAGAGTGTGTGGGCAAAGACAAATACATGAAAACATGTGTTTTCTATTGTTTTTCAAGTGAAGTTTTGGCATGTAATTGAAGAGATTTTGAGAGCATGTCAACCAATCCTGCAAGTTTTAAGACTAGTTGATGGGGATGAGAAACCGGCTATGGGTTACTTGTATGCCGCAATGGAACTTGCAAAACAAAAAATTATTGAAAATTTTGCACAAAAAGAATCAAAGTATGTTCCTATTTTAAAGATTGTGGGTCGTCGATGGGAGATACAAATGCAACGCTCTTTACATTTAGCCAGCTTCTTTTTGAATCCCAAATTCTATTTTGATGCTTAATTAAAAGATCCCTCTTCAGTTGGAAAGTATGAAACAACATTTTATACATGTGTAGAAAGAATGGTGCCGGATAAAAGTATGCAAGATAAGATAGATGACCAAGTTGGAAAGTACATTACTTCAGGAGGCACATTTGGCATGTCATTTGCTATCAGGTCACGGGATAAAAAAACTTCTAAGTAAGTCATTCTTTATTATTTTTAATATTCTCATTTTGTTAAATATGAGAAAATAGCTTAAATACTAGTATATGTTTTGTTGTCAATTTAGTGCATTGGTGGATGCAATATGGTGGAGAAACACCTGAACTAAAAATGCTTGCATTGAGAATTCTCGGTCTATGTTGTAGCTCATCCGGTTGTGAACGGAATTGGAGCACATTTGAATTTGTAAGTATTTATAATTCTGAATTTTGATACATGATATCTTAATTTTTGATGTTTAATTTTTACTTACCCTTATATGTTTTATTTTTGTTGTCTTTCAGTTTCGTACCAATAAAAGAAATCGATTAGAGCATAAAAGGTTGAATGATTTAGTTTATGTGCAATACAACCGCCGTCTTCGTGAAAGGTTCATGGAAATGAAGAAAAATCCGGAGAGATACGATCCTATCTCTTTGGAGAGTTTAGATTGGGGAAATGAGTGGACGGTAAAAGAAAGTGATGATTTGGTTCATGAAGGTGAAAACCTTACATGGCAAGATGTTGAAAATGCCATGGGAGCTTCTGAGAGAAGAGCACAAAGAGTTGTTGGAGAATCAAGTGGTCAATCTATAATAGCAAGAGATGAAGATAACGATAGTGACCAAGAACATGGAGAGGATGATGACGTAGATGATAATGATGAAGATGGATCATGGGAGGACACAAATGATGAAGACGGTGGTGACACAATTGCAAATGAGGATGCTAATGCACAAGAGTTGGCTTTAGAAAATGATATTTTTAGTTTTAAGATTTGATGTCATCATGTTGTGAGTGGATGTGGTGTTGGATTAAAACTCTTGAGTAGTTATTTGTTTTCTAGCTACTTTAGTTCATTACTTTGCTTATGTACTTGATCTTCTTGCTTTGAGTATTTTCGTATTTCTAGCTTTTTCTTATCTTGTGTTGTGACTATTTGTGATAATGTGGGTGTTTTGTGTATATTGTATTTGCATTTGTTTTCTTGTCAACTTCATTTTGCAGATTTTTAGAGGAAGAAATTTAAAGACTATAACTATGTATCATTTAGTAATGTATTCTCAATTTTCATATAAATTGTATTCTTGTGCTATATGAATTTGATTAGTTCTTATAAGTTTTTAAAATTATTGTTTGATTGTTAGGTGTACAATTTGTTTCTAGCCACATCTACAGTAGATATATGTGTAATTGTGTATATATAAACACATAATCCTACCTAAACCCTAAACACATAATCCTAGTCTAAGCGGCCGCCTAGTCGCCTAAGCTTATTGTGCACCTTCCAACGCCTTGGGCGCCTTGTCGCCTTGACAACTATGATCGTGGTTCTACTTATCTTGAAACCCTTAGTCTCTAAACTATTCCTCCATAGTTTTTGCTTCTTATTCACTCATTCTTATATTTGTCTATTAATACCACATCATTTGCAAATATCATATGTTATAGTATATTATCTTGTGCAACCTTCGTCAATTCATTCATAATTAATGCAAAAAGATAAGGACTTATTGTAGACCCTTGATATAAGATAACTAAAATAAGAAAATCTCTTGTTTCTGTACCAACTGTGCACATGCTAGTGGTTACTTCATCGCGTGTATTTTTTATCACTTCTATATGCCTAACATGGACCATCCTTTGCTCCAACACGCACCACAACATCTTTTGGAACTCTATCATAAGCTTTTTGAAGTCAATAACTACCATGTATAATTTCTTTTCATATCTTGATATTTCTCTATCGTACTTTAATTAAGAAAAATAACTTTAATTTTAAATTAACCTGACATAACTCGAAATTGATTAGTTGAAATATTTGTACATCTCTTAATCACCGCTCAATAACTCTTTCTCATAGTTTCATAGTATGACTCATGAACTTGTTCTATCTATAATTTGCACAATTTTATATATCTTCTTTTTTCTTAAAAATAGAGATGATGATGCTCTTTCTCGATTCATTCGACATTTTCTTAGAGATCAAGATTTTGTTAAAAAGTCACGTTAACAATTCTACCTTTAAATCTTTCAAAGATTTATATACTTTAATAGGGATTCTATCTAAACTACCTGCCTTGATTTCATCATCATTAATGTTTTCTAACTTCTGAAATTTTAATTCTCTCAGTGTAATTCAAATTAGACTTTGTTACATTATTTGTCTTCAATGTTTCTAGCAAATTTATCATTTAAAAGAATATCAAAATAACTTTGTCATCTTTATTAAATGGCTTTATCTTTGTTTATATTCTTTTCTTCTTTATTCTTGATATATTTGACTTGGTTAAGATCTTGATACATTCTCTAAAAAGTTCATTCTTAAATATTTATTGTTTCATTCTTTTTAATTCCTACCATTTTATTTTATGAGAAATATTTTTTTAAATATGTTTGTTTGCCTTCTGATCTTAACATCTAAAACTGCTAACATATGTTGATTTGTTAAACTTCACTAAGATTCTTTTAAATACGGTATGCGATTATATAAACAATATTGAGTAGTTAAATGATCCTTTCTTATTAAGAGTTTAATTAAAATATTAATCTCGTTAAATAAATCACCTCTCTCTCTCTCTCTCTCTCTCTCTCTCCCCCCATTCCTTTTCCCTAGCAAGCGAGCTTGGTAGGCTTCTTTTCTCCAACTAAAAGCTCTCTTCTTTCTCGCTTCCCACCTCTCACTCGCTCCCCCTTCACTTTTGTCTTAGTAGATTGTCTACCCCCTTCACCTTGCGTGGGAACTGAACATGTTCAGACAAATAATCCCTCATGTCTTCTCTTAGACTTGTCTTTTTGTATAAACATGCCAATTTCTTTCTCTCTTTGTTTAATTTCTTTTTAAAAATAATCATATGCTGGATGCATATATTATGTTGCAAGACTATAACAACTCAAGTCAAATCAAATTAACTCTAGCCTTGATTTCAAATTATCTGGGACTAGCCATAAGGATTCTTTATTTCCACTCACATTGATTTTGTGTTATTTTTTTAGCGATATTTAAATCATCAAAATCATATTAAATTATCTTCCTCCAAGTTAATTTAGGTCTATCATGCCCTTTTTGTTTTTATTATTGTGATATTTTTCATTTTTCTCACTAGAGCTTTTTTAGGTCTACATTTTGAACCATTCAATCTCCCTTCTTTCAATTTGTCTACAATTGTTGATACTCTCACATTTTCTTTAATATATTGATTACATATTCTCTCTAATCTAGCATGACCACATATCCATCTTAACATTCATATTTCATTGACACTTCTTTTACAAAACATGTTTTTTCTTCATTGTCCGGCATTCATTATCATACAACATTGCATGTCTTATAGTTATATGATAATTTTTTTTCTTTAAATTTTAGTAGAATATTACGATCATGGGAGCCCCTATAGCTAATTTCCACTTTATTCATCCTGTTGCTTTAATCATATTCTTTATCTTTTTTGGATGATTGAACCAAGATATTTAACCTGAATATTTTGAGATAATATTACTTTATGTAAGCTAACCTCTAATCATTTCTCACATTGGCTTTCATTAAATTTACAATATATATTCTATCTTAGTTTTACTTGTTTTGAAACCTGGACATCGAGTGTCTTTTTCAAAAGTTTTAGCTTTCTATTAACTTATTTTTGTGTATCATCTATCAACACAATGTCCTATACAAACATCATGCATCGTAGTTTATCATATTGTATATTTTTTGTTAATTCATTCGTAACTAATGTGAAAAGGCAAGGATTTATAGTTTCACTTCTGCTGCAAGACTTCAACAATTGTCTCAATTTTGTATGGGTATTTATCTTATTGTATATGACATTATGACCTATACAGCTGATTGCCATGCTGTCGAGGGTCCTTTAGTTGCCTTCTAGCCTTGACAACTGATTTCAGCCATCAAAGACATAGTCAGGGGGATTTTAGCTTCCTACACTTTATAGAATCTGGCTTTCCATAGTAATTTCTTTTAATGATGAAGAAACTGAATATATGGAACTGCTGAAACCATGGAATACTGGATCCTAACTAGGTTGCCCTACTCGGCAGTCGGTTTTCTGGCTGATTGGCTCGGTCCCAAACTTTGGGTTCCTGACCCGGTCGGCCAACAGCTTGACCCAGTTGAGACCCCTATAGTGGCTAGCCATTTTTTTTTGGGGGGGGGGGTTCAAAGCCCCCAAAGGCCCCTTGGGGGCCTATCCTCCTACCCTCACATCTTCCCCACTCACTCTCAACTCTTTTCTCACTCTAAAAACTCTCTCAAGCGTTCAAATAGTGTAATTTCTCTCTTTAAAGCACTTCCAGATTCTTGATTTTTTGATTCGTTTCAAGGCTTCCTAGAACTGATGACCGTGGACATGTGAAGAAGATTATGCATTATTTTAAACTTTTGGAAGATAAGATTAAAATCTCTGGGTCAAAGTGCCCTTGTATGTCTACGAGGTCAGACATGAGAATTTTTGTGTTTCCGAAGAAGAGTGGTAGCCACCTTTGGTGAAGTCTCGGGTCAAAATTGGGGACATTTTTTTTCTAGTCATATTCCTTATTTTCCCGAATTCTTTGCATTTTTCTGATTTTTTTTTCAATTTTTAAATGTTATTACATCCGGGTTGCAACCCAGTCTGACTAGGTTGGGTTTGGGCCTGGCCAACTCGGTCCCAACCCAAGACCCCACCTTCCTTGGCTGAAACTGGTAGGTAATGTTTATGCAAGAGTACAAACTGACGTGGTTGTGGAATATTATTGCACTTTTTTACTGAGCCTGTAAATAGTGTGTTGAGCTCTGGAGGATGCAAACTGAGCTAGGTGCATGTAGCGTGGATTATCTTTCTATTAAGGTACACAATTTTCTTTCCAATGGTTGCTTTGGTAGAATACCTATAGCCGACAATTTTGACTTGGTTGAAGGAAGATATCAAGAAATTTCGCTCCTCGTGTAACCTTGTTGACGTTATGGAGCATTTTTTTCTGAAGCTGGGATTATGAATAGTTGTGGAAGGTTTTAACCATGTAAATGCAAGTCAAACATGGAATTTGATTCAGTTGCTGACCTTGTGCAGTCCTAGAACAACACTGAGCACATAGCTAAGGATCAGGGATTCAGGTGGCATGAGATACCTGTTCACCAGCTATTTGGTGTTCGGTATGGTTGTCCCAGAATGTTCAACAGTAAGTTGCCACATCCAAAAATAATTTTCTTCCAGATGATGTGAGTGATTCAGGATTGGGCAACAGCAGGAAAATAGAAGACAAACATGAACCAGCTGATTGTCAGACTGGACATTTTAGCTGTTTACTTTCATTTTTTTTTTTTGGGTTTGTTGTGGGTTGGGGGTTCCATCTTCTCGATAGATACCCACTACATGCTTTCTGTTCTGGGTGATTTTTTTCCTTTTTCCTTTTTCCTTTTCTTATATCAGTTTTTGTTACCAATGAATTACACCCTTCTTGTTGGGTTACTTTCAGAGAGAAAAAAGGATTACTGTAAATTATAGTCCAACTACATCGATCAAACTTATAAAACAGCACAAACACAATTCCTCTTAAGGCAATCTGTTACAGCATGCCTCTAATGTATTTTTACCTCTACAGGGTCTCCTATGGATCAGTCTGCTATGAGATGATATTTTACGAAACTCACTTGGAGAAAAAGACAGTTATATTGTATGCTAGTTACATGCAACAAATAACCATATAGCCATTGATCGTGGGATCGGAATCAGTAACCGGATTAGAGAATACTGATCTGATTCATATTGGGATTGGATCGGTGATCATGGCCGATTTTTCAGGAAGAAAACTGATCTAGTATCAGTCTGGATCAGTTCTTAAAAAGCCATAGAAAAACCACAAAAAGAATCTAGATCAGATTCCAATCCAATCTAGGCTCTTTTGGGGGCAAAATTGGCCCCAAAAAGGACCTATAAGGCCACCTTCCCTGCCGTATCGGGCAGATACGGTAGGGAAGACACAGTTATTGGTTCCATCTTACTTCAGCCCTTAGTGGGTCCCGATGGGCCTGTAAGGATCAGGAAGACCACCGTGGCAGCTGTAGTGGAGCGATTCTGGTGACAAATCTTTGGAATTGGTCCAGAATCGGCCGATTCAACTGATTCTAGCCCCAATCCAATCTGATTTGACCAATTTTGCTCGATTCTGGTGGGACATTGGGTTGGATTGGTCCTCCAGATAAAAGTCGGATCGAGACTGACCAATCTGATCCCAATCTGATCCAACCAATTCTGCAATCAATGCATGTAGCCAAATTCTGATGATTTTGGACTTCTATGAATTCAGGCGGACTTTATGAAGATGCCCTTTGCTGACAACACATTCGATGCAATCTATGCAATTGAAGCAACCTGCCATGCACCAGATGCGGTATGCTTTATTAAGCTTAGCGTGGAAGTCGTTTATTTGCAATTTTAACTTCCTTTAATGTATTCTAAATAATGTTGCTTTAATCGGGTTGGTCGTTATAAGGAAATCTACAGGGGTATTAAAGCCCGCCCAATGTTTTGCACCCTATGAATGGTGTATGACGAACTCTTTTGATCAAAACAATGAATACCATAAGAAAATCAAAGCAGAAATTGAGCTTGGTAAAGGCCTTCCAAAAGTAAGGTCAACTGCTCAGTGCCTTGAAGCCTTGAAACTTGCCGGATTTGAGGTGAGCACATTACTTTTCGGTATAACTTGTAGTCTACGTAAACTTTAGTCGTTATAACCAATGAATTGTTAGGGTAAAGTATTAATAGTCAGAATATTGCTTGATGAAGGTCATTTGGGAGAAGGATCTCGCAGAAGAATCACCTGTATCTTGGTACCTTCCCTTGGATACTGATCATTTTTCCATAACCAGCTTTCGGTTGACATCCTTTGGACGCTTCATTACCAGAAATTTGGTAAACTTTCAGGCTTGCATTCTTTTTCTTGTGTCTGAAAAACAAAGGAAAACTGTTGACATGAAACAAACAATTATCTTATAGGTCAAGATGCTAGAGTATGTAAGGCTTGCACCAACGGGGAGTAATAGGGTCTCATCCTTCCTCGAGAAAGCTGCAGAAGGGCTGGTTGAAGGTGGAAGGTAAAAATGTTAGTCACTTCAGTGTCATTCTATTAATTTCCATATCTTGGTTCATATATGGGGAAAAGTATGAACCAATTGATAAGATAAATATATCGTTTCATATTTATATATAAATATGAATATAAATATATTCTCGAATAGAGTAATGATTAAATGGTTTGACTCTTTGGAGGGAAGGGCCAAAGAAAGACCCAAGCATCTGCAAAACACAACTACACCAGATGACAAAGACACAAGATGACACCAAACTAAGGGAAGAACTTGAGTAGGATATGCAAACTGAGTGTAGCAGAGGGTGAATGTGGCATGGTGAGATGCGTGGCAACGAGGCTTGCTTGCGGGCATGACAAGACGACGGATGGGGGCTTGCTTGTCAACATGGCTTGAAGGTTATGGGGTGACGCTGGTGTGATGTTTGTTGGGTTTGCACGAACAATGACACAGCACCACAGCAGGTTTGCTGTTGCAGTGTGGGGGTGTTGCAGCACAGGGTGGGACAATGTTGCTATGGTGCGGGTGCAACACAGAGGGGTTTTGGCAGGCAGAATGTAACGAGCGCAGAAGGGGGTGGCTGTTGAGCACGGTAGCGAATGACACGGTGAGGTAGATCAATCGGGGAACGACAACACTAACACCGGGGCGCGGCATCGAAGGCGTACACATATGTCGAGCTTTGATGCATGGAATGCGCAAGAGTGGTAAAGCAGGGGTTGTGCTTGTGGGGATGCACGGTGCTTCGCACGGCGGTTGCGTGGGGCAAGTCCGTGCTCGGACAGCCATGCGGGGAAAAGGACGAGGTAGGGCTGGTGCCGAGACCGCAACTACGCGGCGGAGTGCCACCCTCGGCAACACAGCCGAGTGCAATGCGACGGATGGCACGATGCACGGCGAGCTCGCCGAATGCAACCGGAAGACTCCGCACATCAAAATTGCAGGAGGCCGGGCGAGGGTGATGGTACGGTTGGTCATTGCGGCAGATGATGCTGCACCAAGGGGGAGGCAGTGGCACTGCTTAGTTGCAAGAAGAGAGAGAAAGGTGGCATAAACAGGGGAGAAGGAGATGCTGAAGAGAGAGACTAGGGTATTCCTTCCCGGATTAAATTTTGATCGATTTCCTGTTATGCTGGTTTCCTTACATAACTACAATGCTAACCATCTAAAACTCTTTCCACCGAGATTTTTATGTATTTAATTTTTTCTACCAGATATTACATCTTCCCTATCTCGTTTACTCGCCTTGGCTATCTTAAAACCATTGTTCTTGCAGATTGCCAACTACAACTGCGATTACTAAGGAACTCTCTCGATCACATTCTCTTTCCCGAGAGAAAGATAGCTCCAACGATTTCCTCGGGAGTACAATAGTGGTATCATCTCATAGTTGCAGAGGTAACGACCAAAGGCAATTCCGCTAGAGCATCTAGGTGCAATGACCGACCAAGAGAATGAGACCGATGTAGGAGGTCAAGAGAAGCCAACAAAACCTCCTTAGACGGCGGGAACTAATGACGAGAAAAGACAGATTACGAAAGAGGGCCTAGATGCGGCATGGTCCAATCTGTCACTTGTCTAACGGTGGAGAGGGAAGACGAGAAAGACCTCACTCATCTAAGGAAGAAGAGGTGCATTCAAGTGCGGTGACCTCCGGACCAAACCGGGCGGTGAACCAACGAAAGAGGGAACTCAAGCACGAAGCTCCCGCAAACAGGTCATGATGCACCGCTTATTGCGAGAGAGGTCGGGAAAGGTGCCCAGTGAATCGGTATTAAGAGCTGAAGCCAATATGTTGAAATCCAAGCCGGATTGGTTCGGACACCCGAAAAAAGAATTGAAAGGTGGCGGTCCCCGACATGCTATGAGAAACAGCCCAACTTTGAGAGGAGGAGAATCCTCCTCTCGACATGGCGTCCGGACAAGGAAGATTCACCGGATCCTCGGTCAATAGAACTAGAAGGAAACGCATCCCACCATTTGACCCATCACCAACCGAAGAGAACAATACAACCTCTAAAAATAATGTCATGTTTCGAAGTGACTTTGGCCCTTTGCCAAGGACAGAGAACGGTGATCAAAGCAGATCGTCACCCCCACAGATTATGGCCGTCCTCTCCGGCGAACCTTCCACACCGTAATTGCTTCCTATCCCTCGGGGAGAGCAAGTCATCACCCATCACCGGTTGTGACGGGACCCGAAGCACATTTCACCGAGTATTGATCACGGGATTGGAATCGGGACCGAACGAGCTGGATCGGCCAAATTGGCCGATTCTTTAGAAAAAAATCGATTCGAATCGATCCGAATCAAAAAGCCCTAAAAAGAATAAAAACACAAAATATGGGTCTCAATCATATTCCGGTCAATCTAAGCCCATGTTAGCAAACGGAAAAAATGCGTCTAAATCAGATTACGATATGATCTAGACCCTTTTGGGTCGAAATTCGGCCCCAAAATGGAACGTGTAGACCGCCGCCATGGTGCCGGGCAGAAAGCATTAGGCCCATTGGGACCAGATCCGGTGACATGTGGATCGGATGGCTTAAATCACGGGATCCAACCATATCCATGGATTGCAGAATAGCCGAATCGGATTGGAATCGGCTGATTTCTAGAATCCGATTGTTCGATTATGATCCAATTATTGGTGAAGAACCGATTCCCTTGATAATTACGGAGGAATCGGTCGATCCAACCGATTCCGCTTGAAGGATAGGGTTTTCGATAACGGTTCGATATCGGGTCCGATTTGGACCTTGTATCGATTCAATTCTAGCCCTAAAAGGCCGAAATTGGCCCCTTCATGGCTAGAACCCTTGCGGGCTCTTGGTTGAAGGAGATTCCCAATGGCAATTCTTGCAAAAATTGCTCGATTCAACCCCCTGCAGCGCAATTCAAGTGGAATCGGTCGATTCTGTCACCAATTCCAACGATCCTTCAGCGATTCCGACGATTCTTTTAGCTAATTCCAGTGATCCAAGCTCGATTCCAGCTCTATTCAAGTTGTTCTATCATCATTTGAAAGTTGTTGGTAAGATTTCTTCGCTGGAATCCACAGTACGCTCATTTTTACACATTTTCGACGACTCCGTAATCACTTAAATGGGCTATTCTGTTCCCAAATTGCTCCAATCAGGCCATGTCTTCAAAATTAACATCTTATTGATAACATTTTAGTGCCAGAATGCCTATACATTAGTTTTTACGGTTTTTCGACGATTCTAAAGTGGTTTTAACATAACGAAAACTCCATCTAACGGGCTATTCTCTTCCCAAATAACTCCTAAACTAATCATATGCATATCTAACAGCGGGTATGAATTGTTTACGTATATTGCAGGTATAAGCAATGACTGATCACAATGATGATGTAGTGGCGGCACGTCATTCTGACATCGGTTGTGAACATTAGCACATAATAGACCTATCAAAAAAATAGTCAGATGCAAGTGGTGTGGAAAAGAGATAAATGGTAGTATGTTTTGGTTCAAATAGCACATTGCCGGAGTAGGTGGCAATGTCAAAAAATGTGATAAGGTACCTAAGGAGAAGAGTGAAGAGATGAGAGGCTTCCTTATAAGAAGAGCCTCTCAATGGGAGATTAAGATTGAAACAGAGGGAAGAATTGCATGATAAGTTACTTGAGAGGAGGGGAGAGGTGTCAACCCACAAAGGAAAAAGAAAGGGCAAGGCAAGAGCCAAACTGGAGTAAAAGAGTGAGGACTCATCCATAGACTCCGAGCTCAGGAGAGCTAGGCATGTTAGCAAGGGTGCATCAACAATGAAGAAAGAGAGGAGGAGAGGAGTAGGAGGGTCCAGAGCTGACCATGTTTTTGACCGATCAACATCGGCTCAACTTACCCAGAAGACTGAGGGAGGGAGATAGGAGCCACTTTGTCCATCTGAAAGTACAAGATTTACACCGACCGATGAGTATCTTTTTGGGAAGCAGAGTGCCTCACAGATGAACATTAAAAAAATTATGAAAGGGGTGAAGACAACAAGAGTGACTATAAAGAGAGTAGTAAGGCACATTGTAAAGTGGTTTTTACATGTAAGTAAAACATGTAAAAATTCTATTGAATATTTATTTATAAAAATTCAATTATGAGTATTAATATTTATATGGTGTCACTTAAATATATTAAATAATTCAAAATTTGAGTTTAAACTTAGATCAAGTTTCATAAATGAGCTAAATCTAGAGTTTCATAAATAACTTTTCATTGATTTTGAGTTTTATAAATGAGTTTGTATATAGCTTAAACTTGAATGTGGATTGAATTTTAGTTCAACTACTACTTGAGTTCGAGCTCAACTCGGCTCAATTAATAAACAAACCAAGCTTGAACAAAGGTTCAACATACTCGTTAAAACTCGAGCTCGAGCTCGAACTCGAACTCGTGTAAAATAAATGAGTCGAGCTTGAACACCATACTACTCGACTCGGCTCATTTGCACCCCTATAGGTAGGTATCACCAAGAGGAATATGATAAACTTATTGGTGTATTGTCACGAGGGCATGATATTTTTGAAGTCGATTGATACTTCAGGCCAAATAAAGAACGCCAACTATATTTTTTCCTTGATGGATGCCGTAATGGAGAAGATTAGGGAGGAGAATGTGATTCAGTTCATTACGGATAATGAACCCTCCTACAAGGTGACTGAAAGGAAATTAATAAAGAAGAGATAACATCTCTTCTAAATATCTTGTGCGGTGCACTCTATTGACCTCATCTTAAAGGATATAGGCAAGGAGGAGACATTTTCCACACTTGTCAGGCAGACACAAACTATCACTTCTTTTATTTATTCACATCCTCGTCTACTACATATCATGAGGTCATACATTGGAGGGCATGCACTTGTCAGGCCAGGCCCTACTCGGTTTACCATGAACTTTATAGCATTAGAGAGTTTGCATCGGCACAGGCATGAACTGATTAGGTTCATCCAATCCGAGAAGAACTATCAATATATGGTGGATAACCTGCATAACAAGGAAGACCAGATAGAGATTCTTATCAAGTCTAAGAGGCAAATCACGAACAAGAGATTCTGGGAGAGGATTGCCTACTACTTGGCAATCATAGAGTCACTAGTAGTTGTGCTAAGGTTGATAGACTCAGATGACAGGAACCAGATTGACACCTTGTACAATATAATGGACCAGGCCAAATTGAAAATAAAAGAAAAGAATTCTAGAGATTACAAGAAATGGTGGAAGATCATAGATGACCGATAGGATTGGACTTTGCATCATGATGTACATGCTGCACGTTAGTTAATAAACAAATTCTTTGTGATTATTTATTTTCTACTTAGTCAATATTTGGTTTCTTCATTATGTAATATGCTTAAATAATTGCAACATATTTTTTGAATCCCCACATCCAATATGGAAGACAGGTGTCAAACGATAATGAGGTGATACGGGGTACACTCTTAGTTATTCACCACCTGTGCCAATTTCAGTAGAATAGGTAGAAGCTGAGTTAGAAGTAAGTTGGAGTTGCATTAATAATCGGGAGTCAATAATTAATTGAGAACAACTAATCATTTTTTATTTATCATTTTTCAAGTGAAGAGATATAAAATGAGAGTTTGGGTATACTCAGATACTGATCTAAGATATTCTTGTGGCAAAGTCTCTCCTTGTGTATTTATTTAAGATCATATTTTTATTCCTTAATTTATAACTAATAAGTCCATTAATTCAGGTGAAAGAGGGCTGATTGTTTACTTTTTTTATTTTTTTGCAGCTGAGTGGTGGATGTAAGTCAACAATAGGAGTGGACGAAATCCACTTACTATAGTTGGTATCAAGATTTTGAGTCAGATCACTAGTTCTTCATATTGTGAGAGAAACTAGAGTACATTCAACCTGATATATACAAAAAGAAGGAACATGTTGACCTCTGACAAGCTAGAGAAACTAGTCTTTTGTCATTACAACATAAGGTTGTGCATTGAGAACATAAAAAGCCGACAGAAGATCTCGGAGGAGATATTTGCACAATTTGCAGGTGGTCCATATGAGCAAAGACTGAGATCACAGACACCACCACCTAAGAAAGATAACATGAACCAGATATTTCAAAAGAAGTATGCACTTGCTTCTTGGATAGAGAAGAAGGTATCTAGAGATCATCTAGCTAGAGTTTGATCCAGATAACTGTGCATGGGCAGAAAAAGAGTTGGATGGTGTAGAGGCTAAGGATGCTCCACCTACTCCTTAGGCTCAGGCAGGCCCATCTTCTATCCCAGCAACCGTACAATAGCCGCATTTAGCCTTAGCCCTAACTCTAGCCCCAACCCCAACCGCAACTACCCAACCCATTCGCAATCTAGGCAGGATTAAAACAAAAGTGACATAACGAAAAATGGACCAATTTTCACAGTTGAAAAAGTCTTTGGGTTGTGGTGGGGCATCAGACATAGCAGAAGAAGAGAAGAGAAGGAAGCTGGACATCAGGCGACGTCCTGTGAGTATAGATGGCAGCACACAAGCTCATTCCCACTCCTCAGCTGATGATAGCGAGGAGTGCAAATTGGCCACGCAGTCAGCAAGAGGGGGAGAGGTGCATGGACCAGATGCAGGTGCACTAGCTCCAGACTCACCTAGTTCACGGTGGCCAAAGCCATATTTCAACTTAGAGTAGTAGGCACCACAGTATCATTATATATAGTCAGCTTATTTAGAATTTTATGAACCCTAGCAACTGTGGATTCCTCCACCTGAGCCTACCTATGTGCCACAGTCCGATCCATATGATTTAGGAGACATGGCGAATGCATTATTTTCATATGGATATGCATCTGCATTGATAAGAAGAACGGGGACACCTTAGTCATGGCAAGAGCAACATGAGGAAAAGGAGAATGAAAGCTAATATCATAGATATTGATGAACGTGTCATGAAATGAATACGTTTACTTTCATGTTTTCATGTGTTCATAGATATTGATGAAAGAGTAGAGGCATACCTATTCGGTATGTTTAAAGGGTTACGTATTTTCCGGAAATGGTCGTAAATCAATGTACGGGGTATCCGGATTTTTTTCGTACAAAGAACATACAATCGATGTTCTTACAAATTGAACAGAGTTGTTCAATCAAAAATCACCGAGTTTAACCATGCTCGAAGTAGTCGGAAACGCGTAAAAATAGGCGTATGACATACCCGAAATTTTTTCCGTGCAAAAATCATCCAATCGAATAGTTTAGAACTTAAACGAAGTTGTTCGGTCGGAAATCACCGAGTTTAACCAAGCTCGGAGTCGTCGAAAACGCGTAAGAATGGGCGTACGAAGTTTTCGGCGAAGAAAGCTTACCAATAACCTTCTAAGGATCGAAGAATAGGTTGAATCAAGGCCGATCGGAGCTTGAATCGGCGGAATCCCTTGAAGTAGCCTAGATTCACCAGAATCGCTGGAATCGCTGTCAAAATCGCCGGAATTGCTGCTGGAATCGCACTAGAATCGGCGTAGGGAGCTGGATTCGACCTCAGAATCACCAGAATCCTCGATTTCGAGAGTTGAAATCGCCCAGAATCACTGGAAGGAGTGCCTCACCGCCTGCTGGATCGTCGGAATCGACCACTACAGTTGATTCCCGGTCCAGAATCGAACCGGGAATCGAACTGGACCGGCCAGACCAGTCTTCCGTGAAATCGGTCGGGATCGACCGATTCCAGACAGAATCGCCGGAATCAGATCGATTCTGACCGATTCCAACCGATTCCATGGAATTCCTGCTGGAATTGGCCCTTCCACACTGATCCAATTCCTAAATCAGCCGATTCCGATCCGATTCCGGCGATTCTGCAATCAATGTGTAGAGGACACACCACAATGCAGAAGATAGCTCCGCTACCTACACCCAAAAGGTCTTCAACCAAGGAAGCAATAGAACTAACACCCTGCGGGAGATGACAAATGACAATTCTTAACAATCAAATCCCATACATTAAAGAACATTTTTTTCTAGACAATTCTACAGAAGCTCTACCACCTTGCTGTCTCCGGCCAAGGTCTCTCCAGGAAGGATCTCACTCTCACCACCCTTATAAGAGGTACTGAGCTTTCCAGACCCACCAGCAATACGTAAGACATCCCTTGAGCCACTATCGTCTTTGAATAGAATCTTGAGCCCAAAGAAAAAGGCAAGGAGCCAAAGCATTAACACTTGGTAAAGCTCACAAAAAAAGTCCTTTTCAGTGATAGAGTTGCACAAAAACAACCATCAAAACCTAATATAAAATGTACAACTTCTACTGGAAACCATCAATTGAGAAAAACTGCTTCCTCTCTAACTTCAAACAGTGATGAGGTGTTCAACACTACTATCTGACTGACTCCCTACACTCACTAGTCCCTATTACTTGTTGAAGAAGCATCCTTGTAGTTTCCTGCCCATGATGATTTCAATAACTTTTATCATTTCTGACTGCCATATTAGTTTAGTCACCTGTATGCATGTATCTACTCTTTCCTTGTAAACCAGTCTTCTTAATTCACATATGTTTCTTCTTTCCTCTAGTTCCATCTGGAATTCCAAGTTAGGATTCTCATAAAAACAAGTGATCACCTCTGCTGTTCCTTGGTCTCAATGAGTCAATTATGGTGTCAATGGAAACCAATTGTCCAGCCCGTTCATTATATGTTAACATTCGGTTAAAAGATAGTTCAAAGGCCCCGGATAACTTAATGGTATCGACAACTGATAAGCCATTAAGTTAACAGATACTAAAATGGATAAACCTAAAACCATGGTTCATGGAATCGGCCTATTATGAATCTGAGTCAGTACGGGTCAACCCAACTTGGGAGAGATTACCACCCAAATCATCATAGATCAGGACCAATTCAGCTCAAGTCAGCCGCCAGCACCTTCCCCACCCTATCGGGTGATCAATGAATCTGGCTCCATCAGGTCCAGGAGACCTGGTATGATCACCACCTCAGCACAGTGTCCCACTCAATAGCCAACCTCCAAAAATGAGGCACTACACCATTCACCCAACAACAGATAGCCTGTCCCCCCTTGACAATATCCATTTGGCTCTAAATAAAATAGAAAGTACAAAATAACCGAACATTCCTTAAGTAGTGATTGTCATCCTAGGGAATTCTTATTCAGCCACAGAGTAAGAAGACCTTTTTCGGATAATTACGCTATCCACCATTTGTTAACCACCAGTCATTCCACCTATAACATCCTGCACTGAGATGGTTGAATCTTCCCGAGATGTTCTCAAGCCGGCAGCCATGGAAAAGCTATCGAACCAATCCTTCCTATGACTCGGTTAGCGGCGAAGTATTCCCATGGACTCTCCATGCCTCCCGGTAGCAAGACGATGCAAGCGCACCCTCAAATTCTCTCGTTTGCGGCTTCCGGCGGATGGGAGTGTTGGCGTCAACTTTTTACAAAAGAAGGGGACCGCACAATAAAAAGAAGAAAAGGAGAGGTTTCGAGGCCCATTTCCAGCAGGTCCGACCTTAATTGGGGTAAGTCTTAGTTAGTCCAATCCCGAATTGGGCTAAATCAGGCCATGAGATGACCCATTGGTGCACCCTCAGCTGGGCCGGTCCCTATTTGATTTTATCAGATGATTTTCCAGCTTCCTTGAAGGCCCATTTGCACACAGACCATAAGAGGAAGGAGATCGGGCCATGGTCAACCCAATTGGCCCAGTCAACAGGCCACATCAGCTGGCCACATCAATGCCCAGTCAGCGGCCATGTCAACTATTTAATGATATGGGAGAACTCAAAGGTCAAGTCAACTATTTAATGTCCTAGGAGAATTCAAGGAGTCAAGACAAGTTCAATTAAAACTACCTAGGAGAAGCCAAAGGCCATCTTAAGGCCATCTTACATTTACTCCAAGGCTGTCCCTTCATCTCCCTCTCATTTCTATAAAAGGAGAAGGGTGCCCAAGCCAAAGGAGGACCACCAACATTACACGACAGGCTCACCACCAGCTGCTGCCCCTGCGTGCACCTATCTGCCAGCCCCCCTGCAGCTAAACGAGAAGAGAAGAAGACGAAAGAAGAAAGGAGGAGGTGGAGGAGCCTCCTGCGGCCTCCCTTGGGCAGGCCGGCCCACCTTCTTCATCCAATGCCAAGAAGAAGAAGAAAAGGTAGGGAAAAATATACATATTAACTATATAGCCCTTTAAGGGCGCTTTCCCTCTATCTCCTCTAAATTCTCTTCTCAATCTCTCTCACGGCCTAAACTGGCCTTCATCGACATCGGCACACTCCAAGGTCTGGTCGACCCTACCCAAATCACCCTCAAACAGGTCACTTAAAGCCCCTCTAAACAGTCCCTGTTTTGGCCCTTTGTGCACCATTCTTTTTATAACCATACCCTAGCTGGTCAAGTATTTTCCTGATCTCTTAAAAGGATGGTGGTAATGATGACCCGTCTGGGAGCACTTCAATCAATAGCTTCAACAGAATATCAAAATTTGTATTACTCATACCACTCATATATTTAATATTAATCAACCTAATGAGAAATGAAAGTTTGCTAAAATTTTTGCATCTAGGAGTGGGCCACGATGCCATGACCGCCCGAGTGGGCAGTTGATATTTTTTTTCATTTCCCTCTTTTTTTTTGTTTTTTGACTGCGGTTTGACCGCGAACCGGTCCCCCTTGGCCCTCTCTCCCCGATGCTCGGTTCTCTCTCACGATAGGAGACGCCCGCGAGGGCTTTGTCACAGTGAACTGTGGTGACAACGGCGAGCTCCGGTGGTGACGACGATGGGGGAAGGGCTCGACGGCACTTGCACTGGGGGCTTTTGTCCCCCCCTTCTGTTCTCTCTCCTCGATAGAAGTAAGAGCCCGCTAGGGCTCGTGGTGGCTCTGATGGACTCCGACGATGGTGGCGGCAGCGAAGGGAGGAGGTGGCCACGATGACGGCAGGGCCTTCTTCTTTCGCCGATTTTGTTCCCTCACGACGGAAGCATCACAGGGTTTTGTGGCGGCAACGGCGGCTTCTCCTACTCCCGGTGGGTTTGACGGATGCATAGGAGGGCAACAACGACTACATCGGTGGCCTTAGGCCCTTCTACCGACATTGATAGCAGCGTATGAAGGTGGTGACAAGGAGCTTTTGCTCCTCCTTCGGCTTCTTCTCTTTGTTCTGTTTCTTCTTCTTCCCTTTTTTTTGCTTGAGAGATTTTTTGGTCTGACAGCCTACTACTATCTTCCCTCTTGATTTCATATATTGCAATCATGTATCTGTTTTGGAACTGCAGTCAATCTCTCTCTCTCTCTCTCTCTCTCTCTCTCTCTTTATTTCCTTCCTCAAATCGAACCTTTACTCTTATTTGTCTTCCTTCTCGTAACTCTCCATCATTTAAGCTTCTAAATGGGAGGGAAGTTGTCACACTATTCCATTTTATCATAATATAGTGTTATTACCATGTTATGTTGCTATCACTGCTTTACAAATGCACTCATTATATTATGTTGTGCTTCACTCTTCTAAAGTTGTCTCTTGCTACTGCAAACTTGCCATTATTAAACTTACCCTCAAACTTGCTGAAGCCACTTCTTATGGTGGATTAGTCACATTGATGTATTTGCTATTATATGTTATCAAAGGCAATTGCGGTGACTGCCTGGGTGATGAGATGAGGTGTGGTGGCCTTTGCCTTGACTCGGCCTAGATTTCCTAGGCGCATACTTCCACGTCCACCATTGCTGAGGTGAGAACATTGCTTTTGGCACCTCAAATGTCTCAAACAAGATCCTGAAGTGTTGTTACAAAGCCACAGTGAGTTTGATACCATGGGCGAATTAGATATTGGAACCCACACTGGGTCCCATCACCCCTGTTGGTAAGGGTTGCAATAGAGGGCTGCCACCATGACTTGTTCGTCCTCCGGTAGCTTGCGGTGGTCCCCAGTAGCTCTAGAAAGGTACTTTAGGGCCTTCAACAATACATTTTTTGTAATATTTGTTTGAGTTTGTCTCTAGTGCCTAAGGCGACACTGGGACACCTAGGGTACCTTGTAAGGAATCGGTCCATATTAAATGACATAGTAGAAAATTCCGATTCCTTATATATCATTATCTTGGTCTCGTACCGAACTGAAAGGGCGAACCGAACACGAAATCAAAGCTATTTCGACTACACACCTTTGTGGGATTCAAATAATCCCTCATAATTGGGGAAGATCGAGTGAATCCACGCTAATAAAGTTGCCCAAGCGCGCAACCTTTATTAGTATCTACACGAATTGCATCCAACGTCGGGTTCTCCTTTGCACTGGCCTCGACTACTCGTCTAGGGAGGAAGTCCTTGGCTTGTAGAATACCTAGCCTCTTTCATTTGTATTTATAGAAGGTGGAGTTTTCACAAAAAATCCCTCATTTCTCATAAATACCTTCTTTATCCTTGACAATCGAATTGGTTCTTATATGTGTGACCCACTATACCCAAGAGCCCATTTGGTGGTGGCTAAAATAAAATATTAAATTCTTTTTATTCAATCTATTATCTAATAATAGATTAAATGACCACTTGATTATGAATGGTACAACTCACATCTCATGATTCCAAATGACTTTGAGGATGATCTAATCTTCATCAAGTATTTTCATCATCGGTTACTACATGGATATGAACCCTCATCCATCCAATGTCCCAATCGGATATGAGTATGACATTGACTGTCAACTCGTAGAGATTTCGACACTATAGAATTTTATACTTGTAATCGGATCAATTGAAAAACTCTTTTTTCAATTATCTTATCTACTTGACTAATGATTTAGAGTACTATTTATAGGATATTCTCACTCTCTTACTGAGAGTGGATGATTCTCTATTGTTCGCTCAATTATCTCCACCGAGTTTTCTATGTACCCAATCCATTAACTGTACCAGATCACATAAATAAGTGATCCATGAGTTAATAGTTAATGTACAAGGTACGCTCGACAAAGCATCTTTGAGGATTCAGGTCAAAAATTCAACTATGCAATCGTGATGATAGAATACCTTGATTGACAGTTCATATAAGATATCATTCAGGGATTCTAAACTGGTCAGTTTAGTGAACGCATTTCTCTAATGAGCACCTTTACATGTAAATATTTCCACACTAATGACCAATAAGATCGATCATTCTCATCATATAAGAGTATATCATATATAGTAGTCTATCCGGATCCTTGATGTCTCATCTCATCGGTGTCTTCTTCAGTTAGGCCAACCACGGCTCAAGGTTCCTCGTCTCTCCCACATTCCGTCTGTCAAGGATCGTCAAATGGGCACGGCGACTGACAATGAAGAATGCCAGAGCATTCTTGCCATTTGGGGAATCTGCAAGAGTTTCTCGCCGAGTGCCTACATGGACGAAGACGAGGTCTGGAAGAGCCGATACATGGCGAAGCTGAGGAAGCTGCGCGGTGGATGACTTGTATCTGCTTTCAATTGTGTCCAGTCGTATTTTGTTTGCTTTTGTTATGTCTAGGACTTGATCAGTGTAGGTCTAGGGCTTGCTTGATGTAGTTCCTTTTCCAGTCGTGTCTGTGTCCTATCAGTGTTAGCAACCAGCAAAAATATGCAAAAAAGAATTAAATATCAATGTTTTGCTGATGAATTTGTGTTTTACATGAAGAATATAGCTTGCAAACATGTTCTAAAAATTTTGAAAATTTTGCCCATGACACTTTATATTTTCACCCCTGCACCTTTTCTTCATTTCACCATCAACTTTTTCTAGTTTTTCTACTGCGCGGGACCTTCTCGGAGTGTGCAGCATGCCGAGCAGAATCCATAGTAAGTTTCTTCCAACTGCAAACTTGTAGTTTATTTCATTATCTTCGTTTTCGCAGAAGGGACCGAACCAATCCGGAGTTGTTCCGGATTGGAACGGGGAGAGAGAAGGGGGCCAAGCCCCCTAGCGCCCCCATGATGGGGCGCTAGGAGGGGGCGCCAGGCACCCTATCATGGGGGCCCCTAGTCCAGTTGCCCCATAAACGGGGCACCTGGTCACCAGGCCCCCGTCTTCCTTGTTTTGCTATTTTGGGCCCATTCTAACATTTTGAAATGATGCAGATGACGAAGAGATCTCGTGTTGAGCGTGGCGGTGCCTCTGGCACTGCCGGGGCCTCTTCTTCTGCCGGCGCTTCCTCTTCTGCTGACCCTGGCCCGTCGGAGCTTCCTTCCCTCCATCCTCCTCCGACCATCTCGATAACCGAATCTTGACTTCCCCTTTTTGAATTATTCTTAAATTGTTGTTTCTAACATTATTGTTTGTTTGTGCAGGGGAAGATCAAGTCCCGGATATCCTGGGAAATGGTCTTCCATGCCTACAAGGAGTTGAAGGATTTCTAGAAGACAAGACTGGATGCGATGGGTTTTGGCCCGTTGCTTCGCTGCTCTACCTTATGGGAAGACCTCCCCCTGCTCCAGGCTTTGAGGGAGAGATGGGATTCTACTACCCATTCCTTCCTCTTCCCCTGGGGGCATATGGTTCCCACCATGGAGGACGTTTCCCGGATCATGGGTCTTCGCGTCCATGGTCATGCCGTCACCGGAAAGACCTACCGCGATTACTCGGCTATGGTCCGGGACTTCTTGGGTCATCCGATCCCACACTGCCCCGGCGGACTGCGCGTTATGAAGCGCACAAACGTCGGGAACTTGCTCGGTCTGGGCAATGCCAGTGTGGGGAAGGATGATCTGGTGGCGGATGTACTCGACGCGTTGACGAAACTCGCTGAGCGCTACTTGGTCGGTGAGGAGGGCACCGTCCAGGCCGACCAGGATCTCTGCCGGTTCCTCCTTTTTTTTCTCACCCATCTTCTGTTGGCCTCGAAGACGGATAGGGTGCACTTGCGGTTCCTCCCCTTTCTTGCCGACCTGTCGAAGGTTGGTGAGTATGCATGGGGTGCCGCCATGTTGGCACATTTGTTCTCCTCGCTGGCGATGGAGAGCGGTCCGATTTCAGTTGCCAGCTTTACTCCATTCCTTCATGTATGCCTTGTTCCTTTGTTCATCATTAATTCTGCCTTGTTTTTTGATGACTAATTGAGCTTTTATTGACAGGTTTGGAGTTACTACTACATCCCCTTGGGTTGTGCCTTGCTGAAGGCTGACCCCGAGTACCCGCTCATCAGCAGCTGGGTTGCTACCCGATCTGCCTCTTCCCACCCTACCAGGTGGAAAACCTGAGGAGGCAGCTGCTCTGCTTCTCCCACCATGAGGTATTCTGCTACTTTTTCTTTTCAGCCTTTCGATTCTTCTTATTCACTGTCCTGCCTTGCTTTTTCATGTGGTATGGCGTCCATATTCAGACCTTCATCTGGATCGGCAGCCGTGGGTATCGGAGGGTCGTCCGGTTTTTGGCCATGACACCTTTTTGATTTGCCTGAACGAGATGGAGCCATTGTGGGTGCGTCTCACGATGCGCTCATTGAGGCTTCACCGGGAGTGGGTGGACCTCCCCCCTTACCTGCGCCTGGGTCGTTCTACCTGCGGCCTGATCCAGGAGATTGACTGGAAGAAGGAGGGCCAGTTCGCTGTTCAGATCTGGAAGAGGGGTGGCACCCCAGTGACTTCTAGTGCATCTGACAATGGTGACTATCTGTGTTGCTACATGGCGACGTTTGCCCACCGGAGGAGACCGAGGAAAAGAGAAAAAAAAGAGAAGAAAGAGAACTAAAAAAACTACATCTCCCCTAACCTTTTTGGCACAATTCCTATTGGAGGTTAAAGGAAGAGATAGTTGTCCTTCTTTTCTTCTCCTTCTTCTATAGATGGTGCTGGAATTGGAGTTGGCGCACCAAGAAGGACTTGCTGCTGTTGGAGTTGATGCACCAAAGAAGGCTAGCTGCTGGTGCTCTTGTATGTAGGACACCTTTCTTCTTCTTCTTCACTTGGTGCACCAAAGAGAGGAGAAGGAAGAGCTACCTTTTTGCTACTATCATACACACCAGAGGAGGAAAGAGTTGGAACTTATGAAGGTGCTGATGGCTCGCCAAGAAGAAGATGAGGGAGAGTTGGAGCAGGGCTTGCACATAGTTGAGTAGAGCTAGGTAGGCCATGGCCAGATGGGAGCCCTTTTTATAGAGCAAAATGGTGCCATCTATAGTTGAGAATACATCTGAGGGGTTGAGAGTCCTCATGCTTAAATATTTCTATTATTAAAAGACTCCAAATTAGACAAGGAGACTCAACTATCTGATGTGTGTGTGAGGAGATCAGTTGGTGCACTAGCTCCTAGAATGTAAGGCATCTTGCATACATGGTAGCTGGTAAAGGGCTGATCTTCAGCCAGATGATGGCCATCTGATGGGTAAGAAAAGGCTAAGGAAGATAAGGATAAGCCAATGAGAAATAAGGTGGTTGAGAGTAAAAATTACATTAAAGAAAATGGTGATGAAAATGAGATAATGTTCAATGTAAGATGAGGATAAGATGAAGTGAGGTGATAAAAATTATCTTCTTCTACTCCCACCTTATTTATAAGAGATAAAAATTTTCTTCTTCGTGCACATGCTTTTGGAATGACCAGAATCGGAGTTTATTTATAAGAGATAAAGGTCGCGATCCAAGCTACAAAATAGGGGACCTTGTGCCCTACCCCAGGGCACATGTGCCCTGGTGCTGGGTGCATGTTCCCCCACCTGAGGGCGCATGGCATCCATTCGAAATTTTTGGTCTTATCCGGTCTGATCCGTTCAGAGGTAGAGTCCCGGTGAAAAATTGGTTCCCTCGTGCCTCAAGGGTAGGGCGCATGTGCCCTCAAGTCAGGGCACAAGGTCACGTGCCTCAGGGGTAGGGCGCATGGGCACGTGCCCTGGGTCCTGGGCGCATGTGACCAGGGACCCGGGCATATGGGACTATTTTTGCGCGTCCTTCTTTCGGAAACCACTGCGAACACTCCCGAACTTGGAATTCGACGCCGTTTGTTGCGTTGGAAAGATAACAGGCAGAAGAATCTCTCTATAACATTGGATCAGCCATAACACCCTCCAAAACTTCATAATTTTGTCCGGAAGTTAGGATAGTGAACAGAAGATCTGATACTGGTCAAAATGACTCTGACGGCAAACTGGAAAGGCACGGTATGCAACAAAATTGTCTGGGTGTAAATATGACCATAACCATCAATGCATGATCATTAGGCATTGGTCATTCAGCCAATTTTCATGTTTACACGATTTACGTGTGGCTTTCGCTCGGAAATTACGGCTTTTTGCGGAAAAATTCAAAAAGCATCCGATTTCGTTCGGCGAAGCTCCAAATCAACATTAAAATATCCGGCATCATTATAAGGTCATTCATACATGTTACCCTATAAAACATGAGTTTTATGCTCTAAATTAGGCGAATTCGTCGTGTCTACAGCTTGTCTCGCCTTGATGTCGGCTTTGTAAGGGAGTGGCTTGTAATGAAGCGGAGTGATTCGGAGTGAACTATAATGGAATGCAAGTGAGTGTAGATGAATGTAGCGGAATGGAATGATGATGGACTGAAAAGGTGGCAACAAGGTGTAGATATAGACACGCTTATCTACCCGATCCAGCAAAATGAATCTCACTAAGTATTCTAGATCACTTTCATGTTCTATCAAAACCTCACATAATTGACTGGTAAAAGACATGCCATTGTCACGAGAGATAAAAAATAAAAGATAAAGGATAAAGGATGTAGCCAACCCTCAACGCAGTGAGGAGTCCTTGAATT
Source organism: Cryptocoryne crispatula var. balansae (assembly GCA_036172225.1). Taxonomy (NCBI): domain Eukaryota; kingdom Viridiplantae; phylum Streptophyta; class Magnoliopsida; order Alismatales; family Araceae; genus Cryptocoryne; species Cryptocoryne crispatula. Next base: position 12,811,319 of record CM069934.1, read on the forward strand.
CGTAGGTTCATCATCAGCCAGCAACCCGAACTTTGCGGTGTTCTTGTACTGTGATGGACTAAAGTTTTAAAGAGAAGTTGATCTTAAAATGAAAAGAATACCAATCCATCATATTTGGAATCTAAGTTCATTCAAGTTTCACCAAAACACTCAGTTTAATTCTGAGTGGAATAATCTCAAATTCTAAAAGGGTTCGTTTAAACATAACAAAATTGCTCGGGTATCGTAAAACCATGAATCATGCTCTGGCAGAAAACCGAGTATTTGGAAAACGACAAAACAGACTTAAGCCATAGTGAGATTGAAAGATAATGGTGGTACTAACAAAGGATGATGGGAAAGATGAAACAATGGTATGACAAACATGACAAGGTGGGATAAAATAAAAGACATAGTGGGATAAAAGAAAGGAAAGAATAAAACATGATGGAATAAAATGAAAGGAAATAATAAAACATGAAGGGATAAAATTGGTAATGATGAAGAATGAAAAGGAGATGGATATGAAAACATAGGAAATTATGTAGAAAATAGTTGAAGCTATAGATTGTCTATTGGAGGTCAAGACACCCGATTAGGAACCATCGTCCCTCCAATGTTCAATTTTGGCTTATCCGTGAGTGTGAAGAAATGACCAAGCCGTCATAGATTTTGTTAAAGGGGATCTTAGGCCCAGTCATCTTCACGCTCAAGGTCTTTAACATCAATGCATATAATACGTATCAAATGGACCTAACATAACTAAATGACAAATGGTAGGAGTGATGTGAAGTGCAAAATGGAGTGATGGTGATTATGTGAGATTGATGTGAAACTGAGTGAAGTCTTCAGGCATGATTTATCAACTTGCATCGACTGCCTGATTCATCAGCATCTTTGGTCCATCCTTGTCTTTCCTTCTGATGGAATACAGCTCCACGCTAAGGTTTAGCTGGGTGGTGCTTCCTCTCTTTTCATCGTAGGGCTGGCATGATGTTCCTTCGGGAACACTGATCTCACCAATTCACCTGTTGGACTTAAAAGGTTGCCTGATGGCCCCTGAAAACACTTATCAAAGATGATTAAATTTTCATCATGACTCATCTCTTTGCCTGTATATCGTTTGTCTTGATTTTGACTCAAAGGGAGGAGCCTTCTTAACAAGGTGGAATAAAACAAATGACTTAAATGAAATGGGGTAAGAGTTGAGAGAAATTACCTGTCGTGGTGGAAATCCTCTCCTCTCCAACATTGAAATGCCTGAAACACTTGATAAAAAGGGGATTAGATCTTCACCGTGACTCATCCCTTTGCCAATTACGGTCAACTTTGACTTAGGTCAAAGGGAAGAGACTTCTTAACAAGGTAATTAATGTAAAAATGGATATACAATACAGGAATGGAAATATGCATAACAGTCAAATAAACATGGATGCAACTAAGGCAATGATCATGACTGAGCTAATGAGCATTTTTTTTGGTTTTCTTGAAAACAATCATTTTTTTATTTTCAAAAGTATTCAAATTTTTTTGGATTTTTTGAAATATGCAATTTTTTGGATTTTTGAAATATGCATTTTTTTGGATTTTTGAATATGCATTTTTTTGTATTTTTAAAATATTCACTTTTTTTGGAGAGAAAATACTGGTATTTGAGACAGTTCATCAGTCTTTGGGGTTTGTTAAGACTCAAATGGTAGATGCCACATGCAAAATAAAGTTCCCTACCTAGAATCCTTCTAACCTTCTTCCTTTGATCGGCTTGGATTCTATCTGAATTTGGTCGGTTTACCCTACCCAAGGGGTTTAAGGAGGAAGAGTATAGAGGAAGTCCTTGATAGGGTTTGGAGATGTTGAGAGGGATTTCTCTACTCACTCGCAAATTGTCCGTTGGGGTTCGGCCTCTTTAGGTCTTTCCTATTTTTTGCTCTTTTCTATGTGGCACACACTTAGACAGGTTTTTTTTTACCCATGGGGACATTGCCCATCTTTTCGTGCCTTGTGTCTTGACTATCATTCTGGGTACTCATTCAGACAGGTTGATCATTTTTTTCTTTTTCTAACCTGAGGGGTTCATTGCCCATCTTTTGGCACCCTTTTGCACCCTCTGAGACGGCCTCCTACTAGGGTGGCGAGTGTTTTCGGTGTCGACTCCAGAAACGGGTTCCGGATCGGCACCTCAAGATAAGAAGGTGAAAGATGGAATAGGGGAGCGGGAGATTGTGGGTTCGAGTCCCACCGTGGTCGCCAAAAAGCTGTCGACTCCAGAAACGGGTTCCGGATCGGCACCTCAAGAGAAGGTGAAAGATGGATGGAATTGGGGAAAAAAGGGAAGTGAATTGAAAACACTCGGAAAGCGGTAAAATGTCCTCACCTCGGTCCCACACTCACATTGATCCCCGAACTTTCATCTCACGGCGTCGCTCGAGCACCGGAGATGGTTTGGGTCATGTGGGAGGAGAGTGAGGAGTGAATTAGCTTAGAACATGAATAAAAAGAAAGGTGGTCGCCAGGAGCCGTGGGCTCCGCTTTATAGAATAACAACAAGATTGAGTTGTTTTGATCGTGTACCTTAGCGTGGGAGAGAGTGTGTGAGTTCAACCTTCTTCCTCTTCGGCCGGCCGATGAGGGAGAGTCCAACCAATGCTAGCTTGATGTATTTTTGCAACTAGAAGACAATAAGACAAGAAAACAAGTGAAGAAGGATTAGAACTGAGTGAAGTGTAGTAACTTGTAAAAGTAATAACATAAAACGACAATTGGAAACAAACTCACCGGATTCGAGGTTAGCCCTAACCCCTTTTTTTGGTTTTTTTATGATGTATGAAATGATGCAAGATTGAATAAAAATGATTCTTAAATATGAACTAAATGATTTGAATGAAGAAAAAAGAATATAAATGGTTAAAGACAACACAACCCAGACAAAGTGGCAACCGGGTTGGACAGATTTAATGTAAACTGCGCGGCTCTGATACAGAGACCGTAGAGGACAGCACCGATGTAAGAATCAAGTGAAATTTATTTCAAAATAAAGATAACTCACCGAGGGTGGTTTTATATGAAGACAAGTTTGCCTGAATATTATTATAAGTAATCTGAATTTATCTTATAACCCGGATCTTGGGCAGTGAAGTTCTGGAAACTCCCAGCACAATGTCGATGTAGGACATACTATGGGCACCACAGATATCCAAATTGAATTATTCTTGTTGGAGATAAAATATAACTCACCGGGTAACAATTTCTATGAAGGATGCATAGGTTGAATCCACCATTAAATGTACTGAAATTGACTGAGAAGATGATGACTTAGAAGAGAAGACTTCGGATCTGTCTGTGCATCTCCGGTGTTGAATCCATAAAAAGAAGAGGAAATGTCATAATTGATCTATGTTTGTTGGAGATGAAATATATCTTTATGAACCACACTTAGTATGAAGAAAGTCAGGCCATAAAACGACTACAAAGATCTGTAGAAGCCGATTATCGGAAGTGCAGCACGTTGGAGCATAGACCGGCTTCTTCTTCACTTTGGGATGATCTCCGGGCACCGGGACGAAGATAGAATTATTTGGAGAGATTGGGAAGAGCCTAGGGTGGCTGGAAAACGAAGAGAGAAGTGCTGGAGGATGGGGATGCCCTTCTTAGGTCGTTCATATGAGTCTCCCTTTATAGGGGATGAGAACCAGGTCAAAAAAAAGCAAGTTTTGATACATCCGACCATAGGTTGGATTTCCTCCATTTAATGTTGCTGATTTTCATACTGAGGCATCTAGAAACTTACCTAAATTATTGATAGAGATTGGAAACCGTGGATCATCTTCCCCATGCTCAAAATATGTCTCCACTTGAAGAGGAAACAAATCTAGTCTAAAAATGGCAAGTCTTGATATACAAGACAACAAGTTGGATTGCCATCATTAGATAATGCTAATTTCGACCATGAAGATTCCAGATGCTATAAAAAGTGATATGGAGGAGGAAAAAGGAAGGTAAGTTCGTGAATTGGTCAGATATGTGCCCAATGGGCTGGGCTTGCATGCAATTGGGCTTGATTGGTGCTGCGTGCGGACAGAACTACGCATCTGACTTCCAAAGGGTGCTACGGACAAATGGGAGATGAATTGAATGACATTTGTTGCATTGAAAAGAGGCCTCAGAGAGAAAGATTATTGATGTTGAATACTTCTTCATTTGATGTCCACATAATCCTGTGAAAAATTTTCAAGTAGAGGATATGCTGGGAAAAGCATAATCTGGCACACCACCAAGAGTCTCTTGTTCGGCAAACACGGATTTGATTAGAAATTAGAAAATCATCCTCATATTTCCAATAAGCACCTCAGCTCATCCAAAAGGGTGGTTCATCATGATTTTGATGGTCTAAAAGAGATGTTGCCAATGGAATAATGGTTTAAGCTCTAAATAAGGCCAAATTGGCGTGTCTACAGTTTGCCTCGCCTTGATGTCGGCTTTGCAAGGGAATGACATGTAGCGTAGCGGAGTGAAATGTAGAGGAATGTAGAGAAGCGAAATGAGTTGTAATGGAATGCAGCGGAGCGAAATAGAGATGGACTGAAAAGGTGGCATCAAGGTGTAGATATAGACACGCTCAATGACCAAATTCGGCAAAGAGAATCTCTTCATGTCTCCTGGTTAACTGCCATGTTTCATCAAGTCTTCCTATGTTCGATTGGTAAGAAATGTGCCATTGGCACGAGAGAAGAATAGCCAACCCCCAATGCGGTGGGGAGTCCCCGAAACATGGGTTCGTAGGTTCATCATCAGCCGGTAACCCGATCTTTACGGTGTTCCTGTACTGTGATGGGCTAAAGTTTAAAAAGAGATTTGTTTTGAAAAAGTAAAAGAATACCAATCGAGCACATTCAGGCTCTCTGATTCATTTAAGTCTTCCGAGAGACAAGATTTGATTCGGAATGGAATGATCTCGAATTCCAAAAGGCAAATGTTTAAGTACAGACCATGACGGTGCAAGTTTAGATCGAATAGGAGGCCCTTGGCGGGAGGAAGTGACTGCCATGGTGAGATGAATAGCAAAAGAGTTGCAGTGGCCACAGTGGGAATAGAAATAAAATATTTGAAGGCACGAGGTGATTACCGAACACGGTGGGATTAATAGACACGGTGGGATATTAGAGAGGTTGGTGGGACTAGAGATCAAGGTGGGATTAGAGAACACGATGGGATTAGAAAACACGGTGGGATTTAGAATGATCGAGAAAGTGAGAAGGTGAAGTTTAGGAAATGATGTATGCAATGATAAAACAAAATTGAATGCAATTAATGCTACATGATGCATGTTGGGCTCAAGAAAACAAAACAAAACTTGTATAACAAATAGTTGAAGATATAGATTGTCTATGAGGTCAAGATACCCATTCGGGAACTATCGTCCCTTACTGCACAATTTTGGCTTATTCGTGAGCACAAAGAATGACCTGACCGTCGTGGATTTTGATGAAGGAGATCTCGGGCCTGGTCTTCTTTGCATTCACGGTCTTCAACATCAATGCATAAAATAAATAGTAATGCACCTAATATATGCTAAGAAAGGAAATGATAACGGTGAGTTTGCGGTGTGATGACATGCATTCTCACAAAAGAGTTCATGTGTCCTAATGAGGACACAGAGTGAAAATTCCTCGGCAAAGTTGAGGCCGAGGTAATGATGACACCTCCTCCTGAGAATCCTCAAGGGAGGAAAGTGGGGAGCATCGCCTGCAAAAGGTTTCTCGGCAAAATTAAGGCCGAGGTTATGGTGACACCTCCTCCTAAGAATCCTCAGGGGAGGGAAGTGGCGAGCATTGCCTTATTGAAATCTTGAAAATGCTCCTCGACGAAGTTGAGGTCGAGGTCATGGTGGCACCTCCTCCTAAGAATCCTTGGGGAGGGAAGTGGCGAGCTTCGCCTTTTTGTGAAGTTCTCCTCATTTGTTCTTCGTGCCTGAAACACTAGAAAAAGGAGATTAGAATGCCAATATGGCTTATCCCCCTTGCAAGTTGCAGTATGCCTTGACCTTTGTCAAGGGGTGTAAAGTTTTCCTAGTGCCTGAAACACTTAGAAGGAAGAGATTAGAACAACAATCCGGCTTATCCCCCTTGCAAGTTGCAGTATGCCTTGACCTTTGTCAAGGGGTATAGCCTTCTTAGGAGTGTAAAAATCAAGTAGCAAATATGCAATGAAGAATTTGAAACATGAGAGATTGAAAGTAAACATGAATGTAAAGATGAAAATTCAAACCAAGCATGGTGATAAAATATTTTAAAAAGTTTGAAAATTTTTGTTGAATTTGAAAAAGAAGTTTTCTTTTTTGTTGAAAAGATTCAAATTTTTTGAAATTTTTGAAAATTCTATTTTCTTTTTTTTGAGTTTTTGAAAATATTTAATTTTTTTGGAGTTTTTGAAAATATTCAACTTTTTTTTGAGAGTTTTTTTTGAAAATATTTTTTTGGGGAGAGAAAAATCAGTATTGACACAAGTTCTCATCACTTGGTTGTTTTTCTAGGTTCGTTGGTAGACACTATGTGCAAAATGGGGTTCCTTGCCTAGAATCTTTCCGACCTTCAACCTTTGATCGGCTAGAGTTTAGCTTTGATTTTGTTGGTTCACCCACACCTTGGGGGTAAGAATGAAGAATTGAGGGAAAGTCCTTGATAGGCTTTGGAGATGTTGAGAGGGATTTCTCTACTCACACCCAATTGCCCGTTGGGGTTCGGCCTCTTCGGGTCTTTTCTTCTTTATCGACAAACCTATTTTTGTGGCACACATTCGGACAGGTGCTTTGACCTGTGGGGTCATTGCCCATCTTTTGGTGCCTTTTTTCATTTTCTGCATTTTTGGGTACCCATTCAGACAGGCCCATATTTGTTTAAACCTGTGGGGTTCATTGCCCATCTTTTGGCACCTTTTTCTTTTGAGAAGTTGGACCTTCTAAGACGGCCTCCTACTAAGGTGGTGGATGCTTTCGATACTCTCCCCCTCTAGTCCCCTTTGCCTATCTTGGACCGAACAGAAGAGAATATGGCGAGGGTTTTCCTTCCATCTCTATGCCTTGCCTAGCTTCTCTCGTGTGTCAAGTCATCCAGATGCAGGATCAGGACGTGTTGTGTGTGTAGAATGGTATCTACCCTCGACTCCTAGACAACAACCTAGAACATGTTGACTTAAGTCATACTGGTAGTTCTCTTCATTTTTGAGGTAGATTACATTCCATGGGCGAATCATTTGAAAACATGCCTTGCATTGTAAAGAATTCATTAGGATAAAACAAAAGGTAGTTATCATCAATCATAAATTTCTCTCAAGTAAGATTGTCATGTGAGATTAAAAATCATTTTTTTTAAAAAAAATATTGCCTTACGGATGACATAATGATGATAAATGTAATTTAATGTAATACCTGAGAGAAGGAGAAGTTCATTGTTGATGACAACTTTGCTTGTGCTTGACTTGCCTTGCCTGCCATGCCTTGCCTTGCCTTGCCCAACTGCTTCCACTTTTGATATGCTTTATATCACATTGGATTCAAGTTTCAAAGTCATATGATGAAGTGAAAGATGTGAAGGATATGATTTAACATGGCAAAACTAGGATTGATGATGTAGAAGGCAAAGATTGGGGTATCACCTAGGAAATTTCTCTACCTTGATTTTTTGTTGAAAGTAAAACTTGGAAAAAGAAAGAGAATTCAAAAAGGACAAAAACATGCTTGGAAACAAAAGTGAGTTAAAATGGGCTCTTGGGCCCGTGAGTTGAAAGTGGGCTTGAAGGCCCGGGAGTAGTCGGAATCAGGGGGCACGTGGGCCCAAGATTTGAATGTGGGCTAGAGAGGCCGGTTGATGTTGATGGGCATGAGGGCCCGATTGGAGGTTGAGCCCGAGGGACCCAATGAAAAGAGTGGGCACATGGACCCGATTTAAATGGTTGGGAGCAAGATTGTGATTTGTGATGGGCTCGCTGGCGCCATTGAAGAGTATGGGTGCGCAAACCCGAATTCGAAGAAGTGGGGGCACGGGAGCCCGATTTTGAAGAAGTATGGGCACGTGGGCCCGATGGTGAAGAAATGGGGGCATACAGGCCCGAAGTTGAAGTGTGGGCATGTGCGCCCGAGTTTGTTGGAAGGTGGGCACGTGGGCCCGATTTAGAAGAAATTTGGGCACATGGGCCCGGTTGTAGAAAATCATGGGCATGTGAGCCCGGTTGAGGTGAATTGCGGGCACGTGGGCCCGATTTAGAAAAATTAAAAGCACATGGGCCCGATCGGGGAGAATTATGGGCACGTGGACCCGATGGAAGGAAAGGAATATGTAGGCCCAATTGGGGAAAAGGGGCATATGGGCCCAGTGGAAGGAAAGGGGCATGCAAGCCCGATTGATTAAAAGGGGCACGTGGGCCCGGTTGAAGAAAAGGGGCATAAGAGCCCGGTTGATTAAAAGGGGCACATGGGCCCGGTTGGATAAAGGAGGCACATGGGCCCGGATGATGGAAAGGGGCACATGGGCCCAGTTGATGAAAAGGGGCATAAGAGCCCGATTGATGAGAAGGGGCATAAGTGACCGAAAATGGGGCATAAGGGCCCAATTGAGTGGGATGAGGTGTGGGCCATGGCCCTAAGATTGACAGATTTTGGACCCATGGGCCTGATTGATGGTTGTAAGAAGGATAAAGAAAGGGCAGTGGCCCTAAGATTGAGGAATTGTGGGCCCATGGGCCCAATCGTTGATTTGGAGGAGAATACAGAAAGGGTTGTGGCCCTAAGATTGATTGATCGTGGGCCCATGGGCCAGATTGTTGCCTAGGAGAAGAATGGGGTAAGGGTCATGGCCCTAAGATTGATGTTAAGGGATTTACCTTCCTAGTTGGAGGAGGTCCCAGTATCCCCTTGCTAAGGTCTACATCCTTCAGGAGGCTTTTCGATTCATTTTCCATTTCACTGACCAATTCTATCCCCTTATTTTTTTGTTTAGGGGTCAATTTTATCTTTCCATCTTCATTGATCAATTCCAATGATGGTAACAGTTGATCAATGCCTGACAAATCCTTGCCTAGTCTATCATTGGATTGACAATCAACTAAGTTTGTGATCCCCTCATCTAAGCTCCCTATAGTAGGCTTCTCCTCAGGTTGTTCTGGGGAAGAGGGCATGCCTAGTTTAGAGGATTCTAGAATGACAGAAGAGTTTTGTTTGACCTCCCCTACTGGCTTACTTTGATCTTGAGAGAGAGCAAGGATATGTTGAGGAGTTGATTCTTCTGCCATGGCAGGAGCACAAATAGTTGGAGTTATTAATTCCTCTGTCAGGGCAGGAGCTTGAAGAGTCAAAGTGTCTGAATCATCTACTACAGTAGGAGCAAGAATAGTAGGAGAAGAAATGATTGGTTGTTGTGCAACCAACTGAGGAGGATCCCTATGCAGTGGGATTGATTGAAGTGGTGCTGACATAGAAGTCAGTTCAGGTTGGGGAGCTATTGATGTAATTAGTTGAGGAGTCATAGCTTGGATGGTTGGCTGAGGAGTTGTTGGTGGAATAGGCTGAGAAGCCAAGGGCCGGATAATTGGCCGAGGGGTTGTTGGTGGAATAGGTTGGGAAGCCAAGGTCCGGATAATTGGCCGAGGGGTTGTTGGTGGAATAGGTTGGGAAGCCAAGGGCCGTATGATTGGCTGATGGACCTTAAGAAATGTTGGTGGAGTCGAAGGCTGGGGAGCCGGTTGAAGTAATGGAGTATTTGCATAAGCAACAAGAGGAGCTTTATTAAGCGTGGTTGGTTGTGCCATTGACTCGGGTTGCATGACTGGCTGAGGTTGGGGCATGGGTGGCCTAATCAACTGGCATCGAGGAGTTGGCCGATGATGATGATCTGGATGGGGTTGGGGAGGGCTCCTAGGTTGGTGCATAGCATCAATGTTCTTCTCGGCCATGGGGCTCAATTCATCATGATATTGCATTAATTCCACATCTTCTTTTACTTCCCCAATTATTGAATAGCCTGGCCCATATCGTTTCAAGAATTTGACCTTGACAATTTCAAAATCCCATATTTCTATTTCCCCTAGTGAAAAGAACCATTCTAGGGCTGCACCATCCAATGATCGCTTAAAAAGAATAGCAAGAGCTCTTCGATCATTTAGCCATTGAGACGATTTGCTCAAGAAATCATTGACATGGGTGAAGGGATCACCTGAGCCATTGTAGTGATGGTAGGCTGGTGTTTGTGATGGAGGGATATGTGGGACTGGGAAAGATGGAGCAGATATTTTAGGGATGGCCTTCGAGTCCAAACGGTGCCTCAGCTCTTCAAAGTGTTCATCCATTTGGTTGAGTTTCTCCATGAATGCTTGAGTGAGGCTGGGTTCCTGAGCCACCGGTGAAAGGTATTTAGATGAATGGGTTGGAAGAGGTGGCTTCAAAGTAGGAACTAGCATAGAATTATATGAATGCCCCACAACGGGGTGAGTAGAGGCACTACAGGGTTGCCTAGGAGAGGAGATGATGAGGGGCCTGACTGTCGATTGGGGTGGTGAGGGGGCTTGATTTCCTTCGACTGGATCTTCATTGGTGGGCATCTTTCCCTTTGTTAAAGATTGCACAAGTGAAAAGGATTCATGATCTAGATGGAGGGATAGACCCTGGAGGATTTGTTCTACACTGAGTGATGCAGGTGGATGAGTAGGATTTTGAACTTCAGGTTCCCTGATGGCATTAACATGGCCCTCTGGTTGGACCATGGGTTGTTGCAGCTTGTAGTAGTCCGACCTCCCAATGTGGCTTCTGGACCTTAGCATCATGGGCATCATGTCGATCTTTCTACAAAGATGGTTAAAAAAGAGAGCAAGCAAAGCACACAATTGAAGATTTTTTTTTTATGTTTTGTTTTGTTAGAATTTTTTTTTGTTTCAATTTGGTTGTTTGGAAAACAAGTTGAACACCAAATTAAAAATGTTGTTTTTTGTTTTTTTAGGTGTTTTGAAAGAAGAAAAAAAATTTTTGGTTGTTTTCAATTTTTGGTGAGGAAGTAAGTTATGCAAACAAGTTTTTAAAATGACTACTCGACAATTTTTGGGTTGAAACCTTAGATTAGATAGATTGTTAGCAATTGTTCACTCAAATGGGTATGGTTCCTATTGCTTCAATCTTCAAGACCTAAGGTTGTCACTCAATCACCACGAGTAGGTACTTGGGTTCTTCGGGTTTTGGGAAAGTGGTACAACCGGCCCAATCGTGCAGAGAGGAATACTCCACGGATGGGGACTTACGGAGGTCTTGATGGAAACAACCAAATCAACTAGGAAGGAATATCCCAGAAGAGAGGTTAGAATCCACCAAGAAGGTGTTTGGAGGGTGAGGGTGTGTTGGGAGAGAGAGCCCCCGCCTCAAATTCCCTATGGATCGGAACACGTCCGGTACCCGATGCAAAAAGCTAATGCAAAAGTAAAAATGGAGGGTAGGAGAAGAAGAAGCAATCAATATGCAAGAACATGAAATGAAAGGAAGTAAACAGCGCATGCGATATGCAAACAAGACAAGCAATCATGCAACAAAACAAACAATCTAGTGACTAGAATTGAATTAGAATGAAACTAGTTGCACAAACAAATCAAGCTAGCATGGTTAAAGACATTGGTTGTCCCACCGTTGTCGCCAAAAAGCTGTCGACTCCAGAAACGGGTTCCGGATCGGCACCTCAAGATAAGAAGGTGAAAGATGGAATAGGGGAGCGGGAGATTGTGGGTTCGAGTCCCACCGTGGTCGCCAAAAAGCTGTCGACTCCAGAAACGGGTTCCGTATCGGCACCTCAAAAGAAGGTGAAAGATGGATGGAATTGGGGAAAAAAGGGAAGTGAATTGAAAACACTCGGAAAGCGGTAAAATGTCCTCACCTCGGTCCCACACTCACATTGATCCCCGAACTTTCATCTCACGGCGTCGCTCGAGCACCGGAGATGGTTTGGGTCATGTGGGAGGAGAGTGAGGAGTGAATTAGCTTAGAACATGAATAAAAAGAAAGGTGGTCGCCAGGAGCCGTGGGCTCCGCTTTATAGAATAACAACAAGATTGAGTTGTTTTGACCGTGTACCTTAGCGTGGGAGAGAGTGTGTGAGTTCAACCTTCTTCCTCTTCGGCCGGCCGATGAGGGAGAGTCCAACCAATGCTAGCTTGATGTATTTGTGTGACTAGAAGACAATAAGACAAGAAAACAAGTGAAGAAGGATTAGAACTGAGTGAAGTGTAGTAACTTGTAAAAGTAATAACATAAAATGACAATTGGAAACAAACTCACCGGATTCGAGGTTAGCCCTAACCCCTTTTTTTTGGTTTTTTTATGATGTATGAAATGATGCAAGATTGAATAAAAATGATTCTTAAATATGAACTAAATGATTTGAATGAAGAAAAAAGAATATAAATGGTTAAAGACAACACAACCCAGACAAAGTGGCAACCGGGTTGGACAGATTTAATGTAAACTGCGCGGCTCTGATACAGAGACCGTAGAGGACAGCACCGATGTAAGAATCAAGTGAAATTTATTTCAAAATAAAGATAACTCACCGAGGGTGGTTTTATATGAAGACAAGTTTGCCTGAATATTATTATAAGTAATCTGAATTTATCTTATAACCCGGATCTTGGGCAGTGAAGTTCTAGAAACTCCCAGCACAATGTCGATGTAGGACATACTATGGGTACCACAGATATCCAAATTGAATTATTCTTGTTGGAGATAAAATATAACTCACCGGGTAACAATTTCTATGAAGGATGCATAGGTTGAATCCACCATTAAATGTACTGAAATTGACTGAGAAGATGATGACTTAGAAGAGAAGACTTCGGATCTGTCTGTGCATCTCCGGTGTTGAATCCATAAAAAGAAGAGGAAATGTCAGAATTGATCTATGTTTGTTGGAGATGAAATATATCTTTATGAACCACACTTCGTATGAAGAAAGTCAGGCCAGAAAACGACTACAAAGATCTGTAGAAGCCGATTATCGGAAGTGCAGCACGTTGGAGCATAGACCGGCTTCTTCTTCACTTTGGGATGATCTCCGGGCACCGGGACGAAGATAGAATTATTTGGAGAGATTGGGAAGAGCCTAGGGTGGCTGGAAAACGAAGAGAGAAGTGCTGGAGGATGGGGATGCCCTTCTTAGGTCGTTCATATGAGTCTCCCTTTATAGGGGATGAGAACCAGGTCAAAAAAAAGCAAGTTTTGATACATCCGACCATAGGTTGGATTTCCTCCATTTAATGTTGCTGATTTTCATACTGAGCCATCTATAAACTTATCTAAATGATTGAGAGATATTGGAAACCGTGGATCACCTTCCCCATGCTCAAAATATGTCTCCACTTGAAGAGGAAACAAATCTAGTCTAAAAATGGCAAGTCTTGATATACAAGACAACAAGTTGGATTGCCATCATTAGATAATGCTAATTTCGACCATGAAGATTCCAGATGCTATAAAAATTAATATGGAGGAGGAAAAAGGAAGGTAAGTTCGTGAATTGGTCAGATATGTGCCCAATAGGCTGGGCTTGCATGCAATTGGGCTTGATTGGTGCTGCGTGCGGACAGAACTGCGCATCTGACTTCCAAAGGGTGCTGCGGACAAATGGGAGATCAGAATTGAATGACATTTGTTGCATTGAAAAGAGGCCTCAGATAGAAAGATTATTGATGTTGAATACTTCTTCATTTGATGTCCACATAATCCTGTGAAAAATTTTCAAGTAGAGGATATGCTGGGAAAAGCATAATCTGGCACACCACCAAGAGTCTCTTGTTCGGCAAACACGGATTCGATTAGAAATTAGAAAATCATCCTCATATTTACAATAAGCACCTCAGCTCATCCAAAAGGGTGGTTCATCATGATTTTGATGGTCTAAAAGAGATGTTGCCAATGGAATAATGGTTTAAGCTCTAAATAAGGCCAAATTGGCGTGTCTACATTCGGTACTACCCCTCTCTAATCTTCTCTCCCTATCTTGGACCGAGTATAAGAGAATAGGGTAAGGGTACTCCTTCCGTTTCTAGATTTATGCCTTGCCTTTCGCAAGTGTCAGGTTGTCTGGATTCAAGGATCGGGAAGTGTTGTGTGTGTAGGATGGTACCTATCCTTGACTTCTCACGAACAACCTAGAATTGATGACTTGAGATTATACCAGCCGTTTCTCCATTTTTATGGAAAGTACTTTTTGAGGTAAACTCCATTCCAAGGATGATTCAATTTTTCTCCATCTGCATTAGTCAATTCGTATGCATTGCCTGGATACTTTTCAGTGATTCAAAAGGCCCTTCCCAGTTAGGTTGCAACTTGGAGCGGGCACCTCCCGGCATAACGAATCTGCGTTTGACTACCATCTCATCGATCTCGAATTTTCTCTCGACCATCCTTTTTTGATAAAACCTTTTAAGTCTATTCTGATGAGTCTAGGCATGCTCGACGGTGGCTAGCCTTCTTTCATCCAAGAGTTCAAGCTGTGCAAGGAGTGATTCTCGTCTCTCGTCAACAGGAATATCCTTGTCGAGCTGAACTCAGAGAGATGGAAGTAATACTTCATAGGGGACAACTGCTTCTATCCCATATGCCAAAGCATATGGGGTTTTTCCAGTGGGAGTTCTTACAGAAGTACGATAAGCCCATAGAGCATCTACAAGCTTATCAGGCCAGTCGGAAAATTTGCTAGACTTACAAGATTTCTTGATGATTTTGATTAAAGTTTTGTTGGTGGCTTCTGCTTGATCATTGCCTTGAGGATAGTATGGTGTTGAATGATGCAATGAAATGTGATACATATTGCACCTTGCCATGATGTTGTGCTTGTTGATGGAGTAGACTGTTGATGCTTTAATCTCCACAAATGCTTCCGCTTCCGCCCACTTTGTGAAGTACTCCGTTGCCGTCAGAATGAATGATTTTGAGCGCATTTCGAAGTTGAGGTCACTCAAGGGGCCAATGATATCAAAAGCCCACATGGCAAAAGGCCATGGGGCATGAATTGGATGAAGGGAAGATGCGGAAGAGTGAATCTTGTCAGCATGGAGTTGACATGAATGATAGTGCCATATAAAGATGGAACAGTCTTCTTCTAGAGTTGGCCAATAATACCCTTGTCGGATGATTTTCTTAGCAAGGGCTTGGGCATTCACATGACCACAACAAACTCCAGAATGTGCTTCCTTCAGCACCAACTCGGCTTCTTCTTCATCAAGACATCTGAGTAAGATTCCACTTAGGCTTCTCTTATAGAGCACTCCTCCTAGGATTGTATACCTCTGGGATACTTTTCTAATTGCCTTCTTTTCTTTGGTGGTTGATCCAGGCGGGTATGACTGATCTTGGCAATACCTCGCAATGTCGTCATACCAAGGTCTCTCACCTTCTTCTAATTCTTCCAACTCAATTAAGGAGATTTCTTATTTATGTTCCAAGTATTCCTTTCTGTTGAACCTCTCCTTAACCTTCAAAAAACATCCATCCTCAATTGTTGGAATTGACCTCTTACAGATGTGGATAGTTCACACTTGCCTGCCTAGCTAGTGAATCTAAGGCATCGGCGAGGATATTATGAGAACGGGGGACATGAACAAAGGTGAGTTTGAAGAATAGCTTGATGTAGAAGGTGGTGAGCTCCTGGTAGGGTTTGAGGTTTGGATGGGAAGTTTGGTATTTAGATAGGACTCGGCGTAGGATTAATTGACTATCACCTATCACCCTCAGTTCGGTGGCACCATGGAAATGAGCGGCCTCCAGCCTGGCCAGCAAGGCTTCATACTCAGCTGTGTTGTTGGTTGTTGGAAAATTAAGCTGAAAAGCCTGTGGAATGGTGACACCTTCAGGTGACATAAGAACAATACCTATCCCTCTACCATGGTAGTTCAGAGCCCCGTCAAAATATAATGTCCAAAGATTGGAAGATCAGACTGACATTAGTTCGTCATCCAGGAACTCCGACCGGACTGGGTCAAAGACGGGTATGGGATGATGGGCAAGGTGTTCAGCAATAGCATAGCCTTTGATTGCCTTCTGTGGGACATAAGTGATATCAAATTGGGATAATAAGCTCTGCCGTCGCCCTAACCGATCAGTTAAGATTGTCTTCTCTAACAGAAACTTAATAAGATTGATACGAGCAATGAGCTTGACTTGGTGAGCAAGAAAATAATGTTTAAGTTTTTGAACCACCCAAACAAGAGTAGCACAGGTCTTTTCTACCACAGTGTATTTCAGCTCACAAGCATCAAACATCTTAGATAAGTAGTAAGTAGCTCGTTCTTTCCCTTCATCATCAACTTGTGCAAGGATTGCCCTAAGAGAGTTCTCAAGAACCGAAATGTAGAGGACCAAGGGCTTGTCGAGAATTGGTGGTCTAAGTACAGGGGGACTTGCCAGGTATGCTTTCAACCCATCAAACACCTCCTGGCACTTCGAATCCCATTTAAACTCGGCCCCCGCCTTAGTTAACTCATAGAAAGGTTTACACCTTTGGGAATGTTGTGAGATAAACCGGCGGACAAATTGTAGCCTCCCATTCATATTCTTTGGGGGAGGCATACCAATAATTGCTTTGGCATTGTTTGGGTCGATCTCTATGCCCCTTTTGCTTACTATGAACCCAAGTAGCTTTCCTGATGAAACTCCAAATGTACACTTCTTAGGGTTCATTTTCAACTTATATTCTCTAGCTTGTTGCAGGACTTTCCTTAGCACTTCAGAATGATCTTCCCAACTCTTGGACTTGATAACCAAATCATCCACATACACCTCTACAAGGGTGTGCATCATGTCGTGAAAGATAGCCATCATAGCCCTCTGATATGTAGCACCATCATTCTTTAACCCAAAGGGCATGACAACATAGCAATATGTTCCCCAAGGTGTAGTGAACGAGGTCTTCTCTTGGTCCTCCTCAGCTAACCGGATCTGATTGTATCCAGAATAGCCATCCATGAATGAGAGCATTTCTAATCCAGCTGTGTTATCAACCAAAACATCGATATGAGGTAAAGAAAAATCATCCTTAGGACACGCTCAGTTCAAGTCCCTGAAATCTATACAAATCCGAACCCGTCCTTCCTTCTTCATAACAGGGACTATGTTAGCCACCCATTGCGGATACAAGACAACTTTACTAAATTTTGCTTCGTGTAGTTTGTCGACCTCTTCTTTTATTTTAAGTGCAATATTAGGGTGGAATCTCCTGAGCTTTTGTTTAACCGGGGTAGTTCCATGTTTCAAGGTTAATCTATGTTCAACCAATGCATTATCTAATCCCGGCATGTCTTCATATGTCCTTGCGAACGTGCCCTTATATTCTTCCAAAACTTTGATCAAACGTTGTTCTTCTGAGGGAGTGAGGTTTGCACTGATGAGGATAGTCTTAGGATCGTCCAGGGTTCCTAAATTCAGTTCCTTGGTTGGTTCATTCCCTGTGGCAGATGGTTCTTCAAATCTTCTAAGTCCAGATGCATACGCATCGGCCAAGTCCTCAATTTCATCCTCAAATTTGGGATCCTTCTCTGATACTACCTCATATGCTCTCAAAGTATGATCTATGTTATGCTCATCCTCATATCGGATTTCATCTAGCTGGATGGTATTCTCTAAAAAGTTTGGCAGCCTTGCACACTCTACGCATTTCTGTGTCAATTGTTGCAGATACATATTTGGAACTCGTTTACCTCTAACTTTTCTATTTCCTAACCTAACTTGACCTACTGAAGATAAAGCTGGAAAGGTGGTATTTACAATGGAGGGAGGATCGAGTAAATCGATCAATGATTCAAAAAAGGGTGATCCCTAATTGGGAGTACCCTCTCGGATGAGTAGAGACGTCTCCTCAATGGAAATGTGAGTTTCAAAGAAAACATTTTTTTGGATTTTCAAGTAAGAAGATAGAATGAGCCTGAGTGACTCGAGACTTGCTAGAAACTGACTGAATTACCAGAGATAAAAACTTAAGAATAAAAGGGAAAAAGGGGCTCGTGGGCCCAATGGTAACATAAAGTGGACACATGGGTCCAAAACTGATAAAAAGAGTAAACGGGTACGTGGACCCGATCTTAGAAATGGATGGGCATATGAGCCCATGTTGGGAAAAGCCCTTAGTCCTAAAGTTGATGAGGGAAGTAAACGGGCAAGCAGGCCCAATAAGAGTGGAAGGCTGGAAAGGGCGCATGGGCCCAAAGTGGGTAAGTGGGCCCGGAAGCCCATCCAAAAGATCTAGAAATAATGGTACGAGGTTCAAACATGGGATTGTTATATTTGGGCCTCATGGAATGGTTCTGACTTGGGTGGTATGCTCAACCAGAAGATCCAAGATTGGTCTGCCCTTGAGTGGTTCTTGGTGCTCTTCCCCACTTGAGAACAAATGAGTCAAAGATAAGCATATATCTTCCAAGTCTTCTACTTCATCTGGAGCCTTTCTTCTCTTGACAGCTATCATAGAACTCTTGTCATCTTCAGCCATCATCATGGTCTCCCCTTTGATAAAGAATGTATGGGGTCCCATGGCATATCCTGGCTAGAAGACCCTTCTTGGGATGGAATCCTCTTCATATCCCAACCCCTGCCTACGTGGCCTTTTTGCAGATTGAATCGGCTGAGTGATCCCTTGAAGATCCTTGCCCAATCCTTTTCCAGGCTGATAGCCCAATTTCATCATTATCCGCCATCCCACTGTGTCGGGTAGAAAGTCGGTCATGCATCAGACTTCTGGCAATTCTCCCACCAAGATCTGGGGCTATATTGACAGTCCTAAGGGCGATGTAAAAGTAGGATCATTCATCTCGTCCCTTATAGGCATGCTAGTCACCTTGACCACTTGTCCTTTAAAGAGAAACTTTATGCACTGGTGGTTTGTTGAAGCCACAGCTCCTATTACCTCCAAGTATGGCCTCCCAAGTATAGCCCGAAAAGTTGGATCCAATTCTAGAACATGAAAATCTGTTGTGACCGTACATGGTCCAAGTTTGACTTCTAAAGTGACCACCCCATGTGCAGACTTCTTGGAGTTGTCATAGGCCATCACCATGGCACAAGATGGCTTGATTTCTTGCTCAGAAATACCGCACAACTGCAAAGTTTCTGGCAGCATAATGTTGATAGAAGCTCCAGTGTCAACCAAACAAGATTTCACTTCAACATTGTAGACCCCCCAAATTGGCCTAATTCGGAGCCCCAGACTCTTATTCCATAGGCGATATCTTTTATTTGACTATTACCTGATTCAGATTACCTCGTGGACATAAGCTAAGGACATTGGTGGAGCCCCTTGTGAGTTGAGAATGGACCAATGATTTCCGGAATGATGCCGAAAACTTCAAGCGAGAGCCGCGCGTGAACTATAAAAATACGAAGCCTGCTCGATGACCGACCTTGAATGGTCCATAATTGAAGATCTTGGGAGTCCCGCATGTGTTCCGTAACATTCAGGGTTTCCGAGAAGTCATTTCGGTAGGCGTCGGTCAATGACGGCTTTCGTTACGGCTTTTTCGATCTGTACTGACACGGCTATCCCAGACCATGAGTTAGGCCTTTTTGGTCATCACCGGGTCTTTTTGGGTCATCCGGGTTGATTCTAGCCATATATTTCATCAATCATGGCCATACGTCCAGTTCTGTCAATTTTAGGGTTTCCCGGCTTTTCCGAGTTTCGGTTCACGTTTACCGGGTTAATCTCAGATTTTTCGATGACTTAGGGTTTTCCGATCATACCGGACTTGTTCGGTCATCATTTTAAGTCATCTTTAGTTGACTCGAGATTTCTCGACCGGAACCGTGCTCTTTCGGATCTTTGCCACGGGTTTCGGCTTTCTGCGAGAGGGTAAACTGGTAGAAAGCCCCGTGTGAATGTCTCAAGAGTCATGCCGGCTGGTTTACCAACTTGAGGAGGTGCGGTTAAAGGCCCTCTTTCCAAAGCAACAAATGGGAGCCGAATCGGACATCCCGTTTGCAAGATACGGCTTGCGGAACGCGCGTGTAGGAGAGAGTCTACCGCGCCCCAGCTCCCTTTGAAAAGGGAGGGTGCGCCCTGCGCACCCTCAACCTGAGGGCGCGCCCTGCACTCCCTCAAAATGGGGGCATGCCCTGCGTGCCCCCAATTCCTTTGAAAAGCGGGGGCATGGTCAGTTTCCAAAAATCAGAAATTTCCCCAATTAGCACCTTCTAAACCGGATTTTTGGAAGGTTTCCGACGGTGATTTTCGATTATTTGTACCGCGCCCCCGGTTCGGGGGCGCGTTACGTATGTCAAGTTGAATTTTAGCAATTTACAGAAGTTTCCGATGAATTTTAGCAGTGAGATGCGTACTGCGCCCCCGGTTTCTTTGAAACTGGGGGGCGCGCAGACCGCGCCCCCGAGGTGAGGGCGCGCCCTGCGCGCCCTCGTCTCCTTTGAAAAGCGGGGGCGTGGTCGGTCCAGTTTCCATATTTTGCACCGGCTTCCTTCCCCTATAAATTGAGGGCCATTCTCAATGACCCAAGGTTAATCTCCCATACCTAGCTCATCCTGAGGTCGTCCAAGCTCTCTTCCAAAGCCGTCCCGACATCTAAAGCCGATCCGACGTCGAGAGATCGATCCCGAAGTGAAGGAGAAGGCTCAATCTGGGCATTCTGCATCAACAGACTTCATCGACTTCTGAAGAAAATCCGGGACTCCTACTGCAAAATTCTTCAACATAGATATTGTTCCTCTCTTCGTCCTCTTTCATCTCCAACTGACGCCACTCGATTCTGACTTGCCGTTTGTTCTTGGCGGTTTCTGCACTGAGGGCGCGCATCCAGGTTATGTTTTCCACATCCGCCCACTTTCATATTTTTTATAGACTTTTATAGGAGGATTTCGGAGAAATCATCAACATAATAACTCTTCCTCTCCAAGTCTTATGTCTACTCCAATAAACAGTATTTGATTCTGACATCAGGGTCATCCTTATAATTCTCTGCACTAAAGTTGCACCAGAAGGGTGCAATGCTACCCGAACCGGCTTGTTTTACTCATCTCGGCTTCAACTCAAGCCGTTTCATTCTATAAGTTTCTCTTAACTCAGTTCATTATATTGTTATATCATATTTTAGTTTATATGCATCATTTTAAATAACCAAAAAACCAAAAAAAGGGGGGTTAGGTATCGCCCCAATCCGGTGAGTTCGATTCCAATTGCTTATTTATTTCATCTCTTCTTCTATAGTTTCTACACTTCTCATAGTTCTAATCGGTTTCATTCACTTGGTTTATTGTTCTAGTTGCACAGGTCTATCAGGCTAGCATTGGTTGGAGACTCTTCTTCATCGGCCGGCCGAAGAAGAAGAAGGTTGAACCCACATCCCAATCTCCCACGCTAAGGTACACACGGTCAAATCAACTTAATCTTGTCTTTTATTCCATAAAGCGGATCTCGCAGCTCCTGGCGACCACCTTTTATTCATGTTCTAATTTCATCTCATCCTCACTCTTCTCCCACATGACTCGAACCATCTCTGGTGCTCGAGCGACGCTGTGAGATGAAAGTTCGGGGATCAATGTGAGTGTGGGACCAAGGTGAGGAGTCTTTACCGCTTTTCGAGTGTTTTCAATTCACTCCATTTCCCCTATTCCATCTATCTTTCACCTTCTCTTGAGGTGCCGATCCGGAACCCGTTTTCGGAGTCGACAGCTTTTTGGCGACCACGGTGGGACAACCAATGTCTTCAACCGTGCTAGCTTGATTGATTCGTGCAACTAGTTGTTTTCCGACTTGGTTCCCGCGTGAACCGGCCTGTCCTTTACCTTTTCCATGATCATTTACCTTTAAACTTGATGTTTACTCTTTCTTTAAGATTGTCCCCCATGTGAACTTGAGTTACTTGTCTTTAATTTCAACCAGGTTCCCGCGTGAACCACTTTTCTTCTTATAATCCGGTTCCCACGTGAACCACTTTTCTTTTCCAACTCGGTTCCCGTGTGAACCAACTTATTTTCATATCGGTCCCCATGTGGACCACATCTTTACAGCACCTTTAGATTGGCCCCACGTGGCCCTCTTTCTATTTTGTCACCTTTTATATCGGTTCCCGCGTGAACCACCCCTTTCTTCATTAAAACTGGTTCCCGCGTGAACCAAACCCTTTTCTAAACCGGTTCCCGCGTGAACCAACCCACTTTCAGATTGGTCCCCGCGTGGACCACCTTTTTGCATCATTTTAGATTGGCCCCACGTGGCCCTCCTTTCATTTTTCCAATCAAACAAACCGATTCCCGCGTGAACCACCTCTTTTCCTTCAAAAAACCGGTTCCCACGTGAACTACCTACCTTTCCAAAAACCCGGCTCCCGCGTGAGCCACTTTATTTTCAAATCAGTCCCCGCGTGGACCATCCTTTTACCTTTACTTCAGATTTTTCCCCACTTGGACACTCCAACACAAGCCGGTTCCTGCGCGAACCACCTTTTAGTTGCTAGTTGCTAGTTACTTGTTTTACCTTATCATTGCTTGTCTTGCTTGCATTCACTTGTTTGATTTATTTAATAGCTTTCATTCATGTTTGCATATTGATTGCTTCTTCTCCTCCTACTCCATTTTCATTTTTTGCATTAGCTTTTGCATCGGGTACCAGACTTGCTCCGATCCATAGGGCATTCGAGGCGGGGGCTCTCTCTCCCAACACACCCTCACCCTCCGAACACCTTCTTGGTGGATTCTTACCTCTCTTCTGAGATATTCCTTCCTAGTTGATTTGGTGGTTTCCATCAAGACCTCCGTAAGTCCCCATCCGTGGAGTATTCCTCTCCGCATGATTGGGCCGGTTGTACAACTTTCCCAAAACCCGAAGAACCCAAGTACCTACTCGTGGTGATTGAGTGATAACCTTAGGTCTTGAAGATTGAAGCAATAGGAATCATACCTACTTGAGTGAAAAATTGCTAACAATCTATCTAATCTAAGGTTTCAACCTAAAAATTGTCGAGTAGTCATTTTAAGAACTTGTTTGCATAACTTGCTTGCTCATAACAATTGAAAACAACCAAAAAAATTTCTTCTTTCAAAACACCTAAAACAAAACAAAAAAAAATCCCTTTAATTTTTGTGTTCAACTTGCTTGCCAAATAACAAAATTGAAACCAAATCAAATCAAAAAAACAATCATAACCAAACAAAAGCTCTCTTTGCATTTACACTTTTTATTTGCCTTCTTTCAAACCATTTTGTAAGAAAATTCGACAGGATGCCCATGACACTAAGGTCCGGAAGACACATCGGGATGTCGGACTACTATAGGCAAGAGGAGGAGTACGAGATGGGTTACTACGAGCTTCAGCAACCCATGGTCCAACCAGAGGGCCATGTTAATACCGTGATGGAACCTGAGGTCCAAGATCCCGCTCTCCGATCCGCCTCACGTAGTATAGAACAAGCTCTCAAGGATCTATCTCTTCACCTCGATCCCGAGACCTTTGCAATCATCCAATCTGCCACTAAGGGCAAGATGCCTGCCAATTAGGATTCGATCGAGGGAAATCAAGCCCCCTCACAACCCCAATCGGCAGTCAGGCCCTTGATCATCTCTTCTCCTAGACAACCTTGTCGTGTCTCTACTCACCCCTATAGACACGTCAAATTGGCTTGATTCAGAGCCCTAGACTCTTATTCCATAGGCGATATCCTTTACTTGACCGTTATCTGATCCGGATTATCTCATGGACATGAGCTAAGGACATGGGTGGAGCCCCTCTCAAGTTGAGAATGGACCAATGATTTCCAGAATGATGCTGTAACCTTCAAGCAAGAGCCGCACGTGAACTGTAAAAACACGAAGCCTGCTCAATGACCGACCTTGAATGGTCCATAATTGAAGTTCTCGGGAGTCCCGCATGTGTTCCGTAACATTCAGGGTTTCCGAGAAGTCATTTCGGTAGGCGTCGGTCAATGATGGCTTTTGTTACGGCTTTTTCGATCTGTGCTAACACAGCTATCCTGGACCACGCGTTAGGCCTTTTTGGTCATCACCAGGTCTTTTCGGGTCATCCGGGTCGATTCTAGCCGAATATTTTCATCAATCATGGCCATACATCCGGTTCTGTCAATTTTAGGGTTTCACGGCTTTTCTGAATTTCGGTCCACGTTTACCGGGTTAATCTCATATTTTTCAATGACTTCGGGTTTTCCGATCATATCAAACTTGTTCGGTCATCATTTTAAGTCATCCCGAGTTGACCCGAGATTTCTCGACCGGAACCGTGCTCTTTCGGATCTTCACCACGGGTTTCAGCTTTTCGCGAGAGGGTAAACCTGTAGAAAGCACCGTGTGAATATATCGGGAGTCATGCCATCTGGTTTACCGACTTGAGGAGGTGCGGTTGAAGGCCCTCTTTCCAACGCGACAAACGGGAGCCAAATCGGACATCCCGTTTGCAAGATACGGCTCGCGTAACACGCGGGTAGGAGAGAGAGTCTACCGTGCCCCCGCTCCCCTTGAAAGGGGAGGGCGCGCCCTGAGTGCCCTCAACCCGGGGGCGCGCCTTGCGTGCCCTCAAACCGGGGAAACGTCCTGCGCGCACCCGGTTCCTTTGAAAAGCGGGGGCGCGGTCATTTTCTTTAAATCGCAAGTTACCCCGATTAGAACCTTCTAAACCTAATTTTTGGAAGGTTTCCGGCACTGATTTTCGATTATTTGTACCGCGCCCCCGGTTCGGGGGCGCGTTACGTATGTCAAGTCGATTTTTAGCAATTTCTGGAAGTTTCCGTCGATTTTTAGCAGTGAGACGCGTAACGCGCCCCCGCTCCCTTTGAAACAGGGGGGCGTGCAGACCGTGCCCCCGAAGTGGGGGCATGCCCTGCATGCCCTTGGTTTGAGGGAGCGCCCTGCGCACCCTCGTCTCCTATGAAAAGCGGGGGCGCGGTCGGTCCAGTTTCTAAATTTTGCACCGCCTTCTTTCCCCTATAAATTGAGGGCCATTCTCAATGACCCAAGGTTAACCCCCCATGCCTAGCTCATCCAGAGGTCGTCCAAGCTCTTCTCCAAATCCGTCCCGATGTCCAAAGGCGATCCGACATTGAGAAATTGATCCCAAAGTGAAGGAGAAGGCTCGATCCGGGCGTTCTGCATCAACCAACTTCATAGACTTTTGAAGAAATTTTGGGACACCTTCTACAGAAGTATTCAACACAGAAGTTGTTCCTCTCTTCGTCCTCCTTCATCTCCAATTGATGGCACTCAATTCTGACTTGCCATTCGTTCGTGGAGATTTCTGTACCAAGGGCACGCATCCAGGTTGTGTTTTCTATGTCCGCCCACTTTAAGAATTTTTACAGATTTATACAGGAGGATTTAGGAGAAATCATCAACACTGGAACTCTTCCTATCTGAGTCCTCTGTCTAATCCAATAAACGGAACTTGATTCTAACAATGGGGTCGTCCGTAGCATCCTCTTTACCAAAGTCGCACCAGAAGGGTGCAAAGGCTACCCGAACCGGCCTTCTTCAACCAACTCGGCTTCAACTCAAGCCGATCCAATCCATAAGCTTTCTCAACTCCCTTAACTCACTTTATTTATTGTTTTAATACATCGTTTAGTTTATTTATTTTATTTTTACATAATCAAAAATACAAAAAAAGGGGTTAGGACTCGCCCCAATCCGGTGAGTTCGTTTCCAATTGCTTCTTTCTCATATTCTCTCTATAGTTACTACACTTCCCATAGTTCTAATCATTTTCTTTCACTTGGTGTATTGTTCTAGTTGCATAGGTTTATCAAGATAGCATCAGTTGGAGACTCTTCTTCATCGGCCGGCCGAGGAAGAAGAAGGTTGAACCCATATCCCGATCTCCCGCGCTAAGGTACACGGTCAAATCAACTCATCTCTTTTTTTTATTCTATAAAGCGCAGCCCGCGGCTCCTGGCGACCACATATTTCATGTTTTAATTTCATCTCCTCCTCACTCTCCTCCCACATGACCCGAACCATCTCCGGTGCTCGAGCGACGCCGTGAGATGAAGGTTCGGGGATCAATGTGAGTGTGGGACCGAGGTGAGGACATTTTACCGCTTTCCAAGTGTTTTCAATTCACTCCTCTTTTTTCCCCAATTCCATCTTCACCTTCTTATCTTTTTGAGGTGCCGATCCAGAACCCATTTTCGGAGTCGACAACTTTTTGGCGACCACGGTGGGACGACCAATGTCTTCAACCGTGCTAGCTTGATTGATTCGTGCAACTAGTTGTTTTCCGATTTGGTTCCCACGCGAACCAGCTTGTCCTTTACCTTTTCCATGTCAATTTACCTTTAAACTTTCTATTTACTCTTTCTTTAAGATTGTCCCCCTTGTGGACTTGAGTTACTTGTCTTTAATTTCAACCTGATTCCCGCGTGAACCACTTTTTTTCTTATAAACCGGTTCCCGCGTGAACCACCTTTCTTTTCCAACTTGTTTCCCGCGTGAACCAACTTATTTTCAGAACGGTCCCCGCATGGACCACCTCTTTACAGCACCATTAGATTGGCCCCACGTGACCCTCTTTCTATTTTGTCAACTCTTACACCGGTTCCCGCGTGAACCACCCTTTTCTTCACAAAAACCGGTTCCCGCGTGAACCAAACCCTTTTCTAAACCGGTTCCCGCGTGAACCAACCCACTTTCAGATCAGTCCCCGCGTGGACCACCCTTTTGTACCACTTTAGATTGGCCTCACGTGGCCCTCCTTTCCTTTATCCAATCAAACAAACCGGTTCCCGCGTGAACCACCCATTTTCCTTCAAAAAAACCGGTTCCCGCGTGAACCACCTACCTTTCCAAAACTCGGCTCCCGCGTGAGCCACTTTATTTTCAAATCGGTCCCCGTGTGGACCCTCCTTTTACCTTTACTTCAGATTTGTCCCCACTTGGACACTCCAACACAAGCCGGTTCCCGCGCGAACCACCTTTTAGTTGCTAGTTGCTAGTTATTTATTTTACCTTATCATTGCTTGTCTTGCTTGCATTCACTTGTTTGATTTATTTAATAACTTTCATTCATATTTTCATATTGATTGCTTCTTCTCCTCCTACTCCATTTTCATTTTTTGCATTAGCTTTTGCATCGGGTACCAGACTTGCTCCGATCCATAGGGCATTCGAGGCGGGGGCTCTCTCTCCCAACACACCATCACCCTCCGAACACCTTCTTGGTGGATTCTTACCTCTCTTCTGGGATATTCCTTCCTAGTTGATATGGTTGTTTCCATCAAGACCTCCGTAAGTCCCCATCTGTGGAGTATTCCTCTCCGCACGATTGGGCCGGTTGTACCACTTCCCAAAACCCGAAGAACCCAAGTACCTACTCGTGGTGATTGAGTGATAACCTTAGGTCTTGAAGATTGAAGCAATAGGAATCATACCTACTTGAGTGAACAATTGCTAACAATCTATCTAATCTAAGATTTCAACCCAAAAATTTTTGAGTAGTCATTTTAAAACCTTGTTTGCATAACTTGCTTGCTCACAACAATTGAAAACAACCAAAAAATTCTCTCCTTTCAAAACACCTAAAAAAAAAAATTCCCTTTAATTTTTGTGTTCAACTTGCTTGCCAAACAACCAAATTGAAACCAAATCAAATCAAACAAACAATCATAACCAAGCAAAATTCTCTTTGCAATTATACATTTCGTTTGCTTTCTTTCAACCATTTTGTAAGAAAAATTGACAGGATGCCCATAACACTAAGGTCCGGAAGACATGTCGGGATGTCGGACTACTACGGCCAAGAAGAGGAGTACGAGACGGGCCATTAGGAGCTACAACAACCCATGGTCCAACCAGAGGGCCATGTCAACGCCGTCAGAGAGCCAAAAATTCAAAATCCTACTCATCAACTTGCTTCACTTAGCGTGGAGCAACTCCTCCAGGGTATATCTCTTCATCTAGACCCTGAATCTTTTTCTCTTGTGCAATCCTTGACGAAGGGCAAGATGCCCACCAATCAAGATCCGGTCGAGGGAAATCAAGCCCCCTCACCACCTCAATCAGCAGTCAGGCCCCAAATCATCTCTTCTTCGGTCGAGGGAAATCATCCGTTATGGGGCATTCACATAATACTGTTTCAATTCCTATTTCCAACCTACCTCTTCCAACTCAATCACCTAAACACTTTGCTCCCGTGGCTCAGGAATCCAGCCTCACCCAGGCATTAATGAACAAACTCAACCAGATGGATGAGCGCTTTGAAGAGATGAGGTACCGCCTCGATTCTAAAGCCATTCCTGAAATCTCTATCCCATCCTTCCCAGTTCTACACCTTCCTCCTTCAGAGATACCAGTCTTTCAACGTTACAACGGGACTGGTAATCCTTTCAACCATCTAAAGAGCTTTCTCTATAACTCTGCGTTATGGAAAAATGACCGCAAAGCCCTTGCCTTTCTGTTCCGTCGGTCATTGGAGGGATCCGCCCTGGACTGATTCTATTCTCTTGATTCCATTGAGGCAGCAGATTTCGACATTGTCAAGGTGAAGTTTCTACAGAGGTACAAGGATCGGGTGGGGCCAGCCTGCTCGATAACTGACTTAATTGCCGAAAAGATGAGGCCGGATGAGGACTTTGCTAGATTTGCTGAACGGTGGAGGGGAATGGCTGAGAGGCTAGTGGATACCATCTCAGAGGGGGAGCAGGTGAGGATGCTCATCGGGAACACTACGCCCAACCTTCCCATCCTCCTAATCTTGCACCGCCCAACAACCATGAGTGAGTTGTGTGATAGCGCCCGCTACCTCCAAGCCCACTTTAAGGACGCATCCATGATCAACCCATTTGACACCAAGCCCCGTAACACTAGAAAGCCTACACCTGTAGGACCCACCACCGAAGGGGTAGTAAACAATGAGAGCATCAATGCCATGGGTAACCAGGGTGGGTATCGCCAAAGCCAATACCGTAACCCACCACCCAACCAACAATACCGCCCAGCTCCTCAACCAGCTCCTCAGCCCCAGCAGCAACTTGCATACAACCGAGTACCACCACAGCAACACACCTACAACCGAGCGCCCCATCAACCAAATACTTACAACCGAGCGCCTCAACAACAACATGTCTACAACCGACCAAAACCACAACAACAAGCCTACAACCAAGTGCCACCACCAGCCAACCGACCTAGGAGGGGGGACCCAAGAGAGAATACTATCCTCAACTGCCATTCCCCCTCACCGATATCTTTAATGCATTGATGGCGGAACAACAGTTGGAGCTTCCAAAGAAGAGAGAAGGATGGCCGGCCAATGTTGGCACAACCAAGTACTGCGCTTATCATCGGTATCCTGGGCACACGGTGGATGTATGTTTCCAGATTAAAGACTACATCCATGACCTCAATGATCAAGGGAACATTGACTGGGCACAGATGGGAGAATCTATTCAAGCAATGAAGGCACGTCAGAATCAGCCGCGGCGACAGCAACCACAACAGCAGCCCGGCCTAGGCATAGTCCAAGATCCGCTCTCAATACATGCACCCGTACAAGCACCGGCACTAGCACCACCAAACCAACGACTCGGCCTTGTCCACTCCACCAGCGAGGAGTGAACCCACCATTCCCAGGGTTGGCAGGTCGAGGATCAAATCACCTCCATGCCCGCCAGACCAACCCCACCTACAAACCGCACCATACTCTCCATACCAAGAGCTGCCCCCAGCCCACAAACTCCCCAAACACCACTGGCCCCAACAACCATCAACCCTCCATGGCGCCTAATCATTAGACCGCCACCAACATCCCAACCAGCACCGCAATCATCACCTAACCTACCAACCACCATTAATCCTCCTCGACGTCTAATCATTAGACCGTCACCAACACTCCAAACGTCACCCAACCCACCAGTCGCCACCACTCCGCGACCCCTCATCATTAGACGATCACCAACAACACCCCAACTATCACACAACCTACCAGTCACTGCCACACCACGACCTCTCATCATTAGATCATCACCACCAACACCCCAACCATCACCCAACATACCGGTCTCCACCAATCTATGACCCCTCATCATCCGATCCTCACCACCCCTACCTACCACGGGCTCCTCAACATACCAACCAACCCTACCATCACCATCATCACCACTTCCCCCTACCACGCTGGCGCCGGTACTTCATAGAGGGAGGATGTTCCAAAGGGTCTTCCCCCTGTCGACTCCGAAAATGGGTTCCGGATCGGCACCTCAAGATAAGAAGGTGAAAGATGGAATTGGGAAAAAGGAGGAGTGAATCGGAAAACACTTGAAAAGTAGTAAAAGGTCCTCACCTCGGTCCCACACTCACATTGATCCCCGAACTTTCATCTCACGGCCTCGCTCGAGCACCGGAGATGGTTCGGGTCATGTGGGAGGAGAGTGAGAAGGAGATGAAATTAAAACATGAAAGATGTGGTCGCCAGGAGCCGCGGGCTCCGCTTTATGGAATGAAAATAGAAATAAAGTTGAATTTGACCGTGTACCTTAGCGTAGGAGAAAGTGTGTGCGGGTTCAACCTTCTTCTTCTTCGGCCGGCCGATGAAGAAGAGTCCAACCGATGCTAGCTTGATGTATTTGTGCAACTATTAAACAAAGAAGACAAGAAAACAAGTGAAGGAAGAATTAGAACTCAGTGAAGTGTAGTAAGCTGTAAAAATAATAACACAAAACGACAATTGGAAAGAAACTCACCGGATTCGGGGTTAGCCCTAACCCCTTTTTTGGTTTTTTTTATGATGTGTGCAATGATGCAAAATTGAATAAAAATAATTATTTAATATGAACTAAATGAAGAGTTATCAAAGAGAATATGAATGATTAAAGGTAACACAACCCAGGCAAAGTGGCAACCGGGTTGGACAGATTCAATATAAACTACGCAGTTCTGATGCAAACAGCACCAATGTCAGAATAAATTGATTTTTGTTTCAAAATAAAGATAACTTACCAATGTTGGTTTGATATGAAGATAAGTTTGCTTGAATCTTATGATAGGTAATCTGAATTTACCTGATAAGCCGGATCTTGGACAATGAAGTTCTGGAAACTCCCAGCACAATGTTGATGTAGGACATGCTATGGGAACCACAGATATATGAATTGAATGATTCTTGTTGGAGATAAAAGATAACTCACCGGGGAACAATTTCTATGAAGGATGTATGGGCTGAATCTACCATTAAATGTACTGAAATTGACTGAGAATATGATGACTTAGAAGAGAACACTTCGGATATGTACGTGGCGCCGGTGTTGAAGCCGTAACAAGCAGAGTAAATGTCAGAATTGATCTCTGTTTGTTGGAGATGAAAGATATCTTGATGAAACACACTTAGTATGAATAAAGTCAGGCCATAAAATGACTATAAATATCTATAGAATCCGATGATCAGCAGTGTAGAACGTTGGAGCATAGACCGGCTTCTTCTTCATTTTGGGATGATCTCCGGGCACCGGGACGAAGATAGAACTATTTGGAGAGATTGGGAAGAGCCTAGGGTGGCTGGAGGACTAAGAGAGAAGTGCTGGAGGATGGGGATGCCCTTCTTAGGTCGTTCATATGAGTCTCCCTTTATAGGGGATGAGAACCAGGTCAAAAAATAGCAAGTTTTGATACATCCGACCATAGGTTGGATTTCCTTCAATTAATGTTGCTGATTTTCATCCTGAGGTATCTAGAAACTTAACTAAATGATTGAGAGAGATTGAAAACCGTGGATCACCTTCTCCATGCTCAAAATATGCCTCCACTTGAAGAGGAAACAAATCTAGTCTAAAAATGGCAAGTCTTGATATACAAGACAACAAGTTGGATTGCCATCATTAGATGATGCTAATTTCGACCATGAAGCTTCCAGATACTATAAAAAGTGATATGGAGGAGTAAAAAGGAAGGTAAGGTCGTGAATTGGTCAGATATGTACCCAATGGGCTGGGCTTGCATGTAATTGGGCTTGATAGGTGCTGCGTGCGGACAGAACTGCGCATATGACTTCCAAAGGGTGCTTCGGACAAATGGGAGATCAGAATTGAATGCCGTTTGTTGCATTAAAAAGAGGACGGAGAGGGGAAGATTATTTGTGTTGAAGATTTCTTCATTAGATGTACACATATTCCTTTGAAAAATTTTCAAGTAGAGGATATGCTAGGAAAAGCATAATCTGGCACACCACCAAGAGTCTCTTGTTCGGCAAACACGGATTTGATTAGAAATTAGCAAATCATACTCATATTTCCAATAAGCACCTCAGCTCATCCAAAAGGGTGGTTCATCATGATTTTGATGGTCTAAAAGAGATGTTGCCAATGGAATAATGGTTTAAGCTCTAAATAAGGCCAAATTGGCGTGTCTACAACTTGCCTCGCCTTGATGTCGGCTTTGCAAGGGAATGGCATGTAGTGAAGTGAAGTGAAATGTAGAAGAATGTAGAGAAGCGAAATGAGTTGTAATGGAATGCAGCGGAGCGAAATAGCGATGGACTGAAAAGGTGGCATCAAGGTGTAGATATAGACACGCTCAACGACCAAATTCGGCAAAGAGAATCTCTTCAAGTCTCCTGGTTAACTGCCATGTTTCATAAAGTCTTCCTATGTTCGATTGGTAAGATATGTGCCATTGGCACGAGAGAAGAATAGCCAACCCCCAACGCGGTGGGGAGTCCCCGAAACATGGGTTCGTAGGTTCATCATCAGCCGGTAACCCGATCTTTGCGGTGTTCTCGTGCATCGTGATGGGCTAAAGTTTAAAAAGAGATTTGTTTTGAAAAAGTAAAAGAATACCAATCGAGCACATTCAGACTCTTAGATTCATTTAAGTCTTCCAAGAGACAAGATTCAATTCGGAATGGAATGATCTCGAATTCCAAAAGGCAAATGTTTAAGCTCAGACCGTGACGGTGCAAGTTTAGATCAAATAGGAGGTCCTTGGCGAGAGGAAGTGATCGGCCATGGTGGGAGGAATAGTAAAGAAGTTGCAATGGCCACAGTGGGGATAGAAATAAAAGATTTGAAGGCACAAGGTGATTACCGAACATGGTGGGATTAACAGACACGATGGGATATTAGAAAGGTTGGTGGGACTAGAAAACACGGTGGGATTAGAAAACACAGTGGGATTAGAAAACATGATGGGATTGGAATGATCGTAATTATGATACAAGAGGGTGAGAAGGTGAAGATTATGAAATGATGTATGCAATGATAATGAAAAATGCAATGCAACTAATACTATATGATGCATGATGGGCTCAAGAAAACAAAACAAAACTTGTATAACAAATAGTTGAAGATATAGATTGTCTATGAGGTCAAGATACCCATTCGGGAACCATCGTCCCTCACTGCACAATTTTGGCTTATCCGTGAGCACAAAGAATGACCCGACCGTCGTGGATTTTGATGAAGGGGATCTCGGGCCTGGTCTTCTTTGCATTCACGGTCTTCAACATCAATGCATAAAATAAATAGTAATGCACCTAATATATGCTAAGGAAGGAAATGATAACGGTGAGTTTTCGGTGTGATGACATGCATTCTCACAAAAGAGTTCATGTGTCCTAATGAGGACACAGAGTAAAAGCTTCTCGGCAAAGTTGAGGCCGAGGTAATGATGACACCTCCTCCTGAGAATCCTCAGGGGAGGGAAGTGGCGAGCATTGCCTGCAAAAGGTTTTTTCGGCAAAATTAAAGCCGAGGTTATGGTGACACCTCCTCCTAAGAATCCTCAGGGGAGGGAAGTGGCGAGCATCGCCTTATTGAAATCTTGAAAATGCTCCTCGACAAAGTTGAGGTCGAGGTCATGGTGGCACCTCCTCCTAAGAATCCTTGGGGAGGGAAGTGGCGAGCTTCGCCTTGTTGTGAAGTTCTCCTCATTTGTTCTTCGTGCCTGAAACACTAGAAAAAGGAAATTAGAATGCCAATATGGCTTATCCCCCTTGCAAGTTGCAATATGCCTTGACCTTTGTCAAGGGGTGTAAAGTTTTTCTTGTGCCTGAAACACTTAGAAGGAAGAGATTAGAACAACAATGTGGCTTATCCCCCTTGCAAGTTGCAGTATGCCTTGACCTTTGTCAAGGGGTATAGCCTTCTTAGGAGTGTAAAAATCAAGTAGAAAATATGCAATGAAGAATTTGAAACATGAGAGATTGAAAGTAAATATGAATGTAAAGACGAAAATCCAAACCAAGCATGTTGAAATATTTTTTTTAAATTTTGTTGGAATTTGAAAAGAAGTTTTGTTAAAAGATTAAATTTTTTTGGGATTTTTAAAATATTCAGTTTTTTTTGATTTTTTGAAAATATTTAATTTTTTTGGAGTTTTTTGAAAATATTCAACTTTTTTTGAGACCTTTTTTTTGAAAATATTTTTTTGGGAGAGAAAAATTAGTATTGACACAAGTTCTCATCACTTAGTTGTTCTTCTAGGTTCGTTGGTAGACACTACGTGCAAAATGGGGTTCCTTACCCAAAATCTTTCCGACCTTCAACCTTTGATCGGCTAGAGTTTAGCTTTGATTTGGTTGGTTCACCCACACCTTGGGGGTAAGAATGAAGAATTGAGGGAAAGTCCTTGATAGGCTTTGGAGATGTCGAGAGGGATTTCTCTACTCACACCCAATTGCCCGTTGGGGCTCGGCCTCTTCGGGCCTTTTCTTCTTTATCGACAAACCTATTTTTGAGGCACACATTCAATGTGTGCTTTGACTTGTGGGGTCTTTGCCCATCTTTTGGTGCCTTTTTTTTATTTTCTGCATTTTTGGGTACTCATTCAGACAGGCCCATATTTGTTTAAACCTGTGGGGTTCATTGCCCATCTTTTGGCACCCTTTTTTTCTATTTGAGAAGTTGGACCTTCTGAGACGGCCTCCTACTAGGGCGGCGGATGCTTTCGATACTCTCCCCCTCTAGTCCCCTTTGCCTATCTTGGACCGAACAGAAGAGAGTAGGGTGAGGGTTTTCCTTCCACCTCTGAGCCTTGCCTAGCTTCTCTCAGGTGTTGGGTCATCCGGATTCTGGGATCAGGACGTGTTGTGTGTGTAGAATGGTATCTACCCTCGACTCCTAGACAACAATCTAGAACATGTGGACTTAAGTCATACTAGTAGTTCTCTCCATTTTTTTGAGGTAGATAACATTCCATAGGTGAATCAATTAAAAATATGCCTTGCAATGTAAAGAATTTGTTTAATAAGAACAAGGTAGCTACAAATGTCGTCAGTCATGAATTTATCTCAATCAAAATTGTCATATGAAATTCAAAATTATTTTTTTAAAAAATATTGCTTTGCAGATGACATAATGATGATGAATGCAATTTCATGTAATACCTGAGAGAAGAAGAAGTTCATTGCTGATGACGGCTTTGCTTGTGCTTGTGCTGCCTTGCCTGCCATGCCTTGCCTTGCCTTGCCCAACTGCTTCCACTTTTGATATGCTTTATATCACATTGGATTCAAGTTCAAAGTCATATGATGAAGTGAAAGATGTGAAGGATATGATTTAACATGGCAAAACTAGGATTGATGATGTAGAAGGAAAAGATTGGGGTATCACCTAGGAAATTTCTCTACCTTGATTTTTTGTTGAAAGTAAAACTTGGAAAAAGAAAGAGAATTCAAAAAGGACAAAAAACATGCTTGGAAACAAAAGTGAGTTAAAATGGGCTCTTGGGCCCGTAAGTTGAAAGTGGGCTTGAAGGCCCAGAGTAGTTGGAATCAAGAGGCACATGGGCCCAAGAGTTGAATGCGGGCCGAGGGCCCGGTTGATGTTGATGGGCTTGAGGGCCTACCTAGAGGTGATGGGCTCGAGGGCACGACTAAAGGTGATGGGCTCGATGGCCCGATTAAAGGTTGAGCTCGAGGGACCCAACGAAAAGAATGGGTATGTGGACCCGATTTAGGTGATTGGAAGTATGATTGTGATTTGGAAGATTTGTGATGGGCTCGTGGGCACCATCGAAGAGTATGGGTGCGTAATCCCAAAGTTGAAGAAGTGGGGGCACAGGGGCCCGATTTCAAAGAAGTATGGGCACGTGGGCCCGATGGTGAAGAAATGGGGGGATACAGCCCGAAGTTGAAGTGGGCAGGCATGTGTGCCCGGGTTTGTTGGAAGGTGGGCACGTGGGCCTGATTTAGAAGAAATTTGGGCACATGGGCCCGGTTGTAGAAAAACATGGGCATGTGAGCCCGGTTGAGGTGAATTGCAGGCACGTGGGCCCGATTTAGAAAAATTAAGGGCACGTGGGCCCGATTGGGGAGAATTATGGGCACGTGGGCCCAATAGAAGGAAAGGAATATGTAGGCCCAATTGGGGAAAAGGGGCATATGGGCCTAGTGGAAGGAAAGGGGCATGCAAGCCCGATTGATTAAAAGGGGCACGTGGGCCCGGTTGAAGAAAAGGGGCATAAGAGCCCGGTTGATTAAAAGGGGCACATGGGCCCGGTTGGATAAAGGGGGCACATGGGCCCGGATGATGGAAAGGGGCACATGGGCCCAGTTGATGAGGTGCATAAGAGCCCGAAAATGGGGCATAAGGGCTCGCTGAGTGAGACGGGGTGTGGGCCATGGCCCTAAGATTGGCATTTTTGGACCCATGGGCCCGATTGATGGTTGTAAGAAGGATAAAGAAAGGGCAATGGCCCTAAGATTGAGGGAATTGTGGGCCCATGGGCCCGATCGTTGATTTGGAGGAGAATAAAGAAAGGGTCGTGGCCCTAAAATTGATTGATCGTGGGCCCATAGGCCGAATTGTTGCTTAAGATAAGAATGGGGTAAGGGTCGTGGCCCTAAGATTGATGCTAAAGAATTTACCTTCCTAGTTGGAGGAGGTCCCAAAGATCCCCTTGCTAAGGTCTACATCCTTCAGAGGCTTGTCGATTCATTCCCTATTTTATGGACCAATTCGGTCTCCTTACTTCCCAGTTCCAAAGGGGTCAATTCAATGCGACCATCTTCATTGATCAATTCCAATGATGGTAACTTGATTGATCAATGCCCGACAAATCCTTGCCTAGTCCATCATTGGATTGACAATCAACTAAGTTTATGATTCCTTCGTCTAAGCTCCCTATAGTAGGCTTCTCCTCAGGGATGTTCTATAGAAGAGGGCATGCCTAGTCTAGGGGATTCCAAAAGGTAGAAGGGTTTGGTTCGACCTCCCCTACTAGATGACTTTGATCTTGATAAGAAGCTGATTCTTCTGCCATGGCAGGAGCTTGAAGGGTCGAAGTGTCTGAATCATCTACTATGGCAGGAGCATGAATGATCGGAGTGGCTAGTTCCTCTACCATGGCAGGAGCATGAAGGGTTGAAGTGAATAAATCATCTACTATAGTAGGAGTAGGAATGATCAGATTAATTGGTTCCTCTGCTAGGGTAGGAGCATGAATGATAGGAGTGACTACTTCCTCTACCATGGCAGGAGCAATGTGACGAAACAAGTGGTTTGACTGATCGAGGGGGAACCCTACGTTGAGGGATTGATTGAAGTGGTGCCGGCATAGAAGTCGGCCTGGTCGAAGAGCTATTGATGTAATTAATTGAGGAGTCATGGCTTGGATGGTTGGATCGAGGAGTTGTTGGTGGAATAGGTCAGAGAAGCCAAGGGCCGGATGATTGGCCGAGGGTTGTTGATGGAATAGGTTGAGAAGCCAAGGGCCAAATGATTTGCCGAGGGGTTGTTGGTGAAATAGGCTGAGAATTTGATTTTGATAGTGAGGTGTTGGCACAATTGACATGAGGAGCTTGATTGTGCACAATTGATTGTGCCATTGACACTGGTTGCATGTCCGGCCGAGGTTGTGGCATGGGTGGCCTAATCAACTGGCGTCGAGGAGTTGGCTGAAGATGATGATCTCGGGTGAGGTTGGAGAGGGCTCCTAGGTTGGTTCATAGCATCAATGCTCCTCTCAAGCCTCCGGGCCTCAATTCATCGAATATCGCATTAATTTCACATCTTCTTTTCTTCCCAATTATTGAATAGCCTGGCCCATATCGTTTCAAGAATTTGGCCTTGACAATTTCGAAATCCCATATCTCTACTTCGTTCAATGAAAGAAACCAATCTAGGGCTACACCCTCTAAAGATCTCCTAAAAAGAAAGGCAAGAGTCTTTCTATCATTATGCCATCGAGATGATTTGCTCAGGAAATCATTGACATGGGTGAAGGGATCACCTGAGCCATTGTAGTGATGGTAGGTTGGCATTTGTGATTGGGGGATGTAGATAGTATAGAGGGGGAATTCGATGGTTTCTTTATCCTTGGCAACAGGTGGGGAGGAATTCACCAGGGGGTGTGCATGTGGCACTCAGATGGGAGGGAGGTGGGTTGGTGTGCGAGCTGAAGAATGACCCATAATGGGGTGAGTATGTGAAGTAACATGACAGGGCTGCCCAGGTGGGGTTATGGTAAGAGGGTGAGCGCCGATTGGGGAGGTGAGGCAGCTCGGTTGACTTTGGCTGCACCATGATTAATAGGCATCTTGCCCTTCACTATAGATTGTATGAATGAAAAGGTATTGGGATCAAGATGAATAGATAGATCCTTAAGAGCCTGTTCTATACTAAATGAAGCGGACTGATGGGCATCCCCTTGCACTTCAGTTCCATAGTAGCATTGACATGGCTCTCGTGTTGTTGTTGGAGCTTGTAGAGACCTTCCCATACTCCTTGCTTGTAGTAGTCCGACCTCCCAACGTGGCTTCCGGACTTTAGCATCATGGACATCATGTCAATCTTTCTAGAAAGATGGTTAGAAAAGAGAGCAATCAAAGCACACAATTGAAGATATTTTTTTATGTTTTGTTTTGTTTGATTTTGTTTTGTTTCAATAGGTTGTCAGAAAACAAGTTGAACACAAAATTAAAGAGTTTTTTTTGTTTTGTTTTTTTAGGTGTTTTGCATGAAGAAATTTTTGGTTGTTTTTAATTGTTGTGAGCAAGCAAGTTGTGCAAACAAGTTTATAAAATGACTACTCGACAATTTTTGGGTTGAAACCTTAGATTAGATAGATTGTTAGCAATTGTTCACTCAAATGGGTATGGTTCCTATTGCTTCAATCTTCAAGACCTAAGGTTATCACTCAATCACCACGAGTAGGTACTTGGGTTCTTCGGGTTTTGGGAAAGTGGTACAACCGGCCCAATCGTGCGGAGAGGAATACTCCACGGATGGGGACTTATGGAGGTCTTGATGGAAACCACCAAATCAACTAGGAAGGAATATCCCAGAAGAGAGGTAAGAATCCACCAAGAAGGTGTTTGGAGGGTGAGGGTGTGTTGGGAGAGAGAGCCCCCGTCTCGAATGCCCTACGGATCGGAGCAAGTCCGGTACCCGATGCAAAAGCTAAAGAAAAAGTAAAAATGGAGGGTAAGA
Organism: Cryptocoryne crispatula var. balansae; assembly: GCA_036172225.1. Lineage (NCBI taxonomy): Eukaryota > Viridiplantae > Streptophyta > Magnoliopsida > Alismatales > Araceae > Cryptocoryne > Cryptocoryne crispatula. The sequence goes on from CM069934.1 coordinate 12,850,674, forward strand.
GGAGAAGAAGCAATCAATGTGCAAAAACATGAAATGAAATGAAGTAAATAGAGCATGCAATATGCAAACAAGACAAGCAATCATGCAACAAAACAAACAATCTAGTGACTAGAATTGAATTAGAATGAAACTAGTGGCACAAACAAATCAAGCTAGCACGGTTAAAGACATTGGTTGTCCCACCGTGGTCGCCAAAAAGTTGTCGACTCCGAAAATGGGTTCCGGATCGGCACCTCAAGATAAGAAGGTGAAAGATGGAATTGGGAAAAAGGAGGAGTGAATCGGAAAACACTTGAAAAGTAGTAAAAGGTCCTCACCTCGGTCCCACACTCACATTGATCCCCGAACTTTCATCTCACGGCCTCGCTCGAGCACCGGAGATGGTTCGGGTCATGTGGGAGGAGAGTGAGAAGGAGATGAAATTAAAACATGAAAGATGTGGTCGCCAGGAGCCGCGGGCTCCGCTTTATGGAATGAAAATAGAAATAAAGTTGAATTTGACCGTGTACCTTAGCGTAGGAGAAAGTGTGTGCGGGTTCAACCTTCTTCTTCTTCGGCCGGCCGATGAAGAAGAGTCCAACCGATGCTAGCTTGATGTATTTGTGCAACTATTAAACAAAGAAGACAAGAAAACAAGTGAAGGAAGAATTAGAACTCAGTGAAGTGTAGTAACTGTAAAAATAATAACACAAAACGACAATTGGAAAGAAACTCACCGGATTCGGGGTTAGCCCTAACCCCTTTTTTTGGTTTTTTTTATGATGTGTGCAATGATGCAAAATTGAATAAAAATAATTATTTAATATGAACTAAATGAAGAGTTATCAAAGAGAATATGAATGATTAAAGGTAACACAACCCAGGCAAAGTGGCAACCGGGTTGGGCCAGACTCAATATAAACTACGTTAGCTCTGATGCAAACAGCACCAATGTCAGAATAAATTGATTTTTGTTTCAAAATAAAGATAACTTACCAATGTTGGTTTGATATGAAGATAAGTTTGCTTGAATCTTATGATAGGTAATCTGAATTTACCTGATAAGCCGGATCTTGGACAATGAAGTTCTGGAAACTCCCAGCACAATGTTGATGTAGGACATGCTATGGGAACCACAGATATATGAATTGAATGATTCTTGTTGGAGATAAAAGATAACTCACCGGGGAACAATTTCTATGAAGGATGTATGGGCTGAATCTACCATTAAATGTACTGAAATTGACTGAGAATATGATGACTTAGAAGAGAAGACTTCGGATATGTCTGTGCAGCGCCGGTGTTGAAGCCGTAACAAGCAGAGTAAATGTCAGAATTGATCTCTGTTTGTTGGAGATGAAAGATATCTTGATGAAACACACTTAGTATGAATAAAGTCAGGCCATAAAATGACTATAAATATCTATAGAATCCGATGATCAGCAGTGTAGAACGTTGGAGCATAGACCGGCTTCTTCTTCATTTTGGGATGATCTCCGGGCACCGGGACGAAGATAGAACTATTTGGAGAGATTGGGAAGAGCCTAGGGTGGCTGGAGGACTAAGAGAGAAGTGCTGGAGGATGGGGATGCCCTTCTTAGGTCGTTCATATGAGTCTCCCTTTATAGGGGATGAGAACCAGGTCAAAAAATAGCAAGTTTTGATACATCCGACCATAGGTTGGATTTCCTTCAATTAATGTTGCTGATTTTCATCCTGAGGTATCTAGAAACTTAACTAAATGATTGAGAGAGATTGAAAACCGTGGATCACCTTCTCCATGCTCAAAATATGCCTCCACTTGAAGAGGAAACAAATCTAGTCTAAAAATGGCAAGTCTTGATATACAAGACAACAAGTTGGATTGCCATCATTAGATGATGCTAATTTCGACCATGAAGCTTCCAGATACTATAAAAAGTGATATGGAGGAGTAAAAAGGAAGGTAAGGTCGTGAATTGGTCAGATATGTACCCAATGGGCTGGGCTTGCATGTAATTGGGCTTGATAGGTGCCGCGTGCGGACAGAACTGCGCATATGACTTCCAAAGGGTGCTTCGGACAAATGGGAGATCAGAATTGAATGCCGTTTGTTGCATTAAAAAGAGGACGGAGAGGGGAAGATTATTTGTGTTGAAGATTTCTTCATTAGATGTACACATATTCCTTTGAAAAATTTTCAAGTAGAGGATATGCTAGGAAAAGCATAATCTGGCACACCACCAAGAGTCTCTTGTTCGGCAAACACGGATTTGATTAGAAATTAGCAAATCATACTCATATTTCCAATAAGCACCTCAGCTCATCCAAAAGGGTGGTTCATCATGATTTTGATGGTCTAAAAGAGATGTTGCCAATGGAATAATGGTTTAAGCTCTAAATAAGGCCAAATTGGCGTGTCTACACCCCCAGGTCGGGATACAACCACATGAACAGGCAGAAGAGGAGGTGGTAGAAGAACCGTTGCTCGGCACGGCATATGATCTATTAAAGCATCTGGACAAAATGCCGACACGGATTTCAATTCTGGAGCTGATAAAGAGGTCGAAGAACCATCAGGACATTCTACAACAATACTTGCAGCGGGTCATGGTCAATGAGGACCTCCCGCCCGAGAAGATCATTACTGTCCTGACCTCGAGGAGTGAACATCCGGCACTCACATTTACACAGGAGGAGTTGGCACGGCCAGAGATCAGAAAGTATGCCTTGCGTGTCGTAGTAGTCATCCGAGGCGTGGAGATTAAATCTTGCTTGATTGACACCGGAGCGTCGATAAATGTCATGCCGCCAGAAACATAGCAACTTTGCGGATCTCCGATGAAGAAATTGGGCCTTCTGCCGTCACGGTGACAGCCTACGACAACTCTCGGAAGCTGGCACGAGGGGTGGTTATGTTGGAAGTATGGCTCGGACTGTGTGCCATCACCGCCGAGTTTCATGTTCTAGAAGTGGACCCTACATCCAAAGCTATTTTGGGATGCCCGTACCTTGAGGTAATAGGAGCTGTTGCCTCCACTAATCATCAGTGTCTGAAGTTCCCATACAAGGGTCAGGTGATTAAAGTAACCAACATCCCCATTCTAAATGACATGGATGACCCCTCTTATGAACTACCAATATCAAAATCTGTCCAGCCGTTGGTTTCAACTACAGAGCTACCTGAGGTCATGGTGTTGACGATGCCTCCAGAAATAGTTGCATGGCGGACGATGAAAGGGATGGGCTATCAGCCAGGAAAGGGGTTGGGAAAGGAGCTGTAGGGGGTTGTGCACCCCATTAAAGCCGTACAAAGACCAAAGAAACACGGGCTTGGCTACGAGCCCAATTTCACTTCGAGGATGGTCTACCAGCCAAAAAATGCCATGGGACTCCAAAAATTCTTTATCAAAGGGGAGACCATGTTGATGGCCGGGGACGAAGAAGAAGAACCAGTCAAGAGGAAGAAGGCACCAGAGCAAGAGGAGGAGGTGGACAACCTGAGTTCATCTTTGGCTCGGTTGTTCACAGAGGAGGAAGAACCAGTCGAGGGCAAGTCCATCTCTAAACAACTTGTCCACTCGAACCCACCTCCAAACAACATCCCGCATGAGCCGTATTCTACGATCATGTATTTAAAAATCCTCACTCTATCCCTCTTGGATTCACTTGATGGGCTATCTAGCCCAATTCCCACTTCTGGGCCAAAATGGCCACCTGAACTGATCACTGGGCCTGAGAGCCCATTCAAATCTTCTTATTCCACTGGGCTTCTATGCCCATTCCAATCCAACAACCTTGGGCCCGCGTGCCCACCAGTCGAGCCCACGTGCCCTTTAGATTTATTTTCTTGCTTTGGGCCCGTGTGCCCACCATTCGGGCCCACGTGCCCCTTAGATCTTTTCACTAGATTTGGGCCTATCTGCCCATTTCTTGTCATCATCGGGCCCGCAAGCCCATTTTTCTCCCATTTGCTTAAGCTTTCTATTTCTGCTCGAGCCCCATCGGCTCATTCTCTTTTTGTTATTGAAAATACCCAAAATACCCAAAAAAACGTCCTCTCGCAAACTCAGTTTTCCATTGAGGAGGCGTCTCTGCTTGTCTCAGAGTGTGCTCCCAACCAGGGACCCCTCTTCTCCGACTCACTGATCGATCTACTCGATCCTTCACCCACTGTAAATACCACCTTTTCAATTATGTCTTCTTTAGGAGTAGTTAGTATAGGAAAGAAGAAAATTCGAGGTAAACGTGTTCCAGAGAGATATCTCTAGCAATTATCTCAAAAATGCAAGGAATGGGCAAGGTTGCCTAGGTTTTTGGAAAATGCTATCCAGCTTGATGAAATCCAATATGAGGATGAATTCAATGTAGATCATACTGAACCATTAGCCATCAACTGGGAGTTTACGAGGTTTTTGAAGAACCATTAGCCACGGTGGATGAACCAACAAAAGAACTGAATCTTGGAACACCGGAAGATCCCAAGACAATCCTCCTAAGTGCAAACCTCACTCCCACTGAGGAACAGAGTTTAATTAAAATTTTGGAAGAATATAAGGACACGTTCGCATGGACATACGAGTACATGCCGGGGTTAGACAACTCGTTAGTTGAACATCGTCTAACTTTGAAACCTGGAGTTACCTCGGTCAAACAAAAATTAAGGATATTCCACCCTGATGTTGCACTTAAGATGAAAGAAGAGGTCAACAAGTTACATCAAGCAAAATTCATTAAGGTCGTCCTTTATCCGCAATGGGTGGCAAACATAGTCCCTGTCATGAAGAAAGATGGTAGAGTTCGGATCTGTATAGACTTCAGGGACTTGAACCGAGCGTGTCCTAAAGATGACTTTCCTCTACCTCATATTGATGTACTGGTTGATAACACTGCTGGATTCGAGATGCTATCATTCATGGATGGCTATTCCGGTTATAATCAAATCCGGTTGGCTGAAGAGGACCAGGAGAAGACCTCGTTCACTACACCTTGGGGAACCTACTGCTATGTCGTCATGCCCTTTGGACTAAAGAATGCTGGTTCTACCTATCAGAGGGAAATGATGGCTATTTTCCATGACATGATGCATACCCTTGTAGAGGTGTACGTGGATGACCTGGTCGTTAAGTTCAAAAACCGAGAAGATCACTCGGAAGTGTTGAGAAAGGTCTTGCAAAGGGCTAGGGAATATAAATTGAAGATGAACCCAAAGAAATGTACGTTCAGAGTATCCTCAAAAAAATTGTTGGGGTTCATAGTGAGCAAAAAGGGCATAGAGATCGACCCAAACAAGGCCAAGGCAATCATTGGTATGCCTCCCCCAGAAATATGAAAGAACTTCGAGGATTCATCGGGAGGCTACAGTTTGTCCGCTGGTTCATCTCACAACACTCCCAAAGGTGTAAACCTTTCTATGAGTTGACCAAGGCGGGGGCCGAGTTCAAATGGGATTCGAAGTGCCAGGATGCATTCGATGGTTTGAAAATATACCTAGCTAGTCCCCCCGTGCTTAGACCACCAGTCCCTGGCAAGCCCTTAGTTTTATATATCTCGGTTTTAGAGAATTTTCTCAGGGCAGTCCTTGCTCAAGTGGATGAAGAAGGGAAAGAGAGGGCAACTTACTATTTGTCAAAAATTTTTGATCCATGTGAGCAGAAGTATACTGTAGTGGAGAAGACTTGTGCTGCACTAGTTTGGGTAGTTCAGAAGCTTAAACACTATTTTTTAGCTCATGAGGTCAATCTTATTGCCCGCATCAATCCCATCAAATTCATTCTAGAGAAAATTGTTCTAACTAATTAGTTAGGTCATTGGCAGAGTTTCCTTTCACAGTTTGATATCACCTATGTCCCCCAGAAGGCGATTAAGGGCCATGCCATTGCCGAACATCTAGCCTATCACCCTATACCCCTCTTTGACCCGGTCCAGTCGGAGCTCCTAGATGACGAACTAATGTTGATCCGATCTTCCCATCTTTGGACATTATATTTTGACGGGGCTCTGAATTCTCACGGTAAGAGAATAGGAATCGTCCTTCTATCACCCGAGGGTGTCACCATTCCACAGGCATTTCAGCTTGACTTTTCAGCAACCAACAATATAGCTGAATACGAAGCCTTGCTGGCCGGGATGGAGGCTGCTCATTTCTATGGTGCCATGGAATTAAGGGTGATAGGTGATAGCCAACTAATCCTTCGCCAAGTCCTAACCAAATACCAAACTTCTCATCCGAACCTCAAACCGTACCAAGAACTCACCTTTTGCTACATCAAACTCTTTTCCAACCTCACTTTTGTCCATGTTCCTCGAGCTCAGAACATCCTTGCTGATGCCCTTGTCTCTTTAGCTTCATCTCTATCAGTCCCTCTAGGTAGACAGGTGTGGACTATTCATGTCCGTAGAAGGTCGATGCCAGCGATTAAGGATGGTCGATTTCTAAAGATCAAGGAGAGATTTGGCAGGAAGGAATATCTAGAGCAGAAAGAGGAGATTTCTCTAATCGAGTTGGAAGAGTTAGATAAGGGTGAGAGGCCTTGGTTTGATGAGATCGCAAGGTATTATCAAGATCAGTCGTATCCACCTGGATCCAATGTAAAAGAAAAGAAGGCCATCAGGAGAGTATCCCAGAGGTATACCATCCTAGGAGGGGTGCTCTACAAGAGGAGCTTGAGTGGAATATTGCTTAGATGCGTTGATGAAGAAGAGGCAGAATTGGTGCTTAAGGAAGCACATTCTGGGGTCTATGGGGGACATGTCAATGCTCAAGCTCTGGCCAAGAAAATCATCAGGCAGGGGTATTATTGGCCAACCCTAGAAGAGGATTGCTCTATCTTTGTCTGGCACTGTCATTCTTTCCAACTCCATGCCGACAAGATCCATTCTCCCGCATCTTCCCTTCATCCGCTTCATGCCCCATGGCCCTTCGCCATGTGGGCTTTCGATATCATTGGCCATTTAAGTGATCTTAACTCTGAAATCCATTCCAAATCATTCATCCTGACGACAACAGAGTACTTCACCAAGTGGGCAGAAGCGGAAGCGTTCGTGGAGATCAAGGCATCAACACTGTGCTCCTTCATCAAACATAACATCATCGCCAGGTTCGGGATACCCAACAACATCATCACCAACAACAGACCACAATTTCTCTCTCAAGATCTGCGTGATCTTTGCAACAGGTACCACATTGCATTGCATCATTCATATCCTTATTACCCGCAAGGCAATGGTCAAGCAGAAGCCACCAACAAAACTTTAATTAAAATCATCAAGAAAACCTGTAAGTCTAGCAAGTTCGCAGACTGGCCAGATAAGCTTGTAGATGCCCTATGGCCTTATCGTACTTCTGTACGGACCCCCACTGGTCAAACCCCGTATGTTCTCGCATATGGGATGGAAGCGGTGGTCCCGTACGAAGTACTCCTTCCATCACTCCGAGTTCAACTCGATAGGGACATCCCTGTCGATGAGAGGCGAGAATCTCTCCTTGCACAACTTGAACTCCTAGATGAAAGAAGGTTGGCCGCCTCCGAGCATGCCCGGACTTATCAAAATGATTCAAAAGGTTTTATCAAAAGAGGGTGGTAGAGAGATAGTTCGAAATCGGTGAGATGGTAGTCAAATGCATGTTCGTTAAGCCGGGTGGTCCCCGCTCCAAGTTGCAACCTAACTGGGAAGGGCCTTTTGTCATAACTAAAAAATATCCAGGTAATGCATATGAGCTCACCAACGCCGATGGAGAAAAATTAAACCATCCATGGAACGGCGTTTACCTCAAAAAATATTTTTCTTAGAAGAGAAAATGGAGAATTTCTAGTAGGATATTAAGTCATCGATCCAAGAGTGTTAGCTAGAAGTCAAGGGTAGACATCACCCTGCACACACAACACCTCCCGATCCCAAAATCTAGATAGCCCAACACTCGAGAGAGGCAAGGCAGAACCCTGAAGGCGGAAAGGAAACCTTACCCCATTCTCTTCTATTCGGTCCAAGATAGGTGAAAGGGACAAGAGGAGGATAGTATCGAAAATGCCCACCGCCTTAGTAGGAAGCCGTCTCATAGGGTGCAAAAGGGTGCCAAAAGATGGGCAATGAACCCCACAGGTTTAAACAAATATGGGCCTGTCTGAATGAGTACCCAGAATAATAGAAAATGAAGAAAAGGCACCAAAAGATGGGCAATGACCCCACAGGTCAAAGACTTGTCTAAGTGCCACATGTAGAGAAAACCCGAAGAGGCCGAACCCCAACGGGCAATTTGGGCATGAGTAGAGAAACCCTCCTCAACACCCCTGAATCCTATCAAAGACTTCCTTTATTATTCTTCCATCTTAAAACCCTAGGGTAGGGTAAAACTATCCAAACTCAGGGGGAATCCAAACCGATCAAGAGAAAAGGGCAAGAAAGATTCTGGGTAGGGAACCTTATTTTCACGTGGTGTTCATCACTTGAATCTTGATTAACACTCAAAGATCGATGAATTGTTTCAATACCGGCACATTCTCCACAAAAATCCAAAAAAAATGAATATTTTCAAAAATCTAAAAAAAATCAAATATTTTCAAAAATTCAAAAAAAATGAATATTTTCAAAAATCCAAAAAAAAAGTTGAATATCTTCAAAATTAAAAAATGAATATTTTCTAAAAAAATGCATCATTTAGCTTGTCATAACCTTGATTTTTGCCCTTGCTAGCATTCATGTTTATTTTTATGTCTTGCATGTTTCATTTCTGCATCGCATATTTATCTTGATTATAACCCCATTAAGAGGGCTCCTCCCTTTGACCTAAGTCAAAGTTGGCCATAATAGGCAAAGGGATGAGTCGTTGTGAAGATCTAATCCTCTTTTATCAAGTGTTTTCAGGGACTTTAAAAAAAGAGGAGAAAGTTCTCTCAACGACAGGTAAGTTCTCTTAACCATTTCATTTCGGTCATTTAGGTTATTACACCTTGTTAAGAAGGCTCCTCTCTTTGACCTAAGTCAAGGCAGACAGCAATAGGCAAAAAGATAAGCCATGGTGAAGATTTAATCCCCTTCATTAAGTGTTTCAGGATTCTGAGATCAAGAAGGGAGTGACTCTCACCATAGCAGGTAAGCTCTCTTAACTTTTACCTTGTTTGTCATTTTGTGCATTCTACCTGGTTAATAAGGCTACCCCCCTTGACATGTAAGCAAGGAAATATGACAATAGGCAAGGGGGTAAGCCATAGAGAAGATTTAACCCTTCTATTAAGTATTTTAGAAAATAAACACAAGTCAAGGAGGGGTGAGAATCTCTCCAACAGGTATGTCTCTTAACCCTACATCTATTACTTACTATTATTATTTGTCATCCCTTAGAAGGCATCACCCCTTGACAAACTTGCAAGGGGCTAAGCCGAAATGTGATACTAACTACCCTTTTGAGCGATGTCAAGCAAATCAAACAAACACTGAAGCAAATAGGTGAAGATCTGATTACGCCATTAAGTGCTACAACAAAGAAGAAAAGCAGCTACAACATCAGAAAAGCTAAGCCTGCTACAAAAATCAGTGCCTGCTGCTACCCTCTCTAGGAGAATGACCACGTGGAGGAGGCATGGTAGTCGTGTCTGCCAAAGCTGCTGCGGCTGCCTCATTGTGGCGACGCTCTGAAGAAGTGGCCAAGAACGCAGAAGCACCATGCTCATGGCTCTGGCTCTGGCCACTCTGCCCCTACTGGCTCTGCCCGTGGTGACCCCGGCTATGAGTGGCGCCGCCACTCTGGTGCGTACCACTCCGATGGGAGCTTCTCTGATGGGTGAAACTCTGGCTCGGCTGTGGAGGGATGCCTTGGCGGTAAACCTGCAATGTCGCCTCTGCTGCCGACAAACGAACCTGCGCCTGCAGGTGCATATGCTCTAGAGATCGCATGGCCTGGCTATGCTGGCGCTCCATCTCGTGCATGGCTCTCTCGTGCTGAAGGCGGAGATCCAAGACGATCATCTGGGAACGAAGATCGGCTGGGGCAAACCGCAATGTCTCCACCTCAGACTCCAAGGACTGGATACGGGAGGACAAGCTACTTTGAAGCTCGGCAACCTGGAAGAAGAGGAAGAATATGAACCAAGAAAGAACAACAACCAGAATAGACAACAATGAAAGATACCTCTGCCTCCTTGGTCATCAGGGCCTCTCTCACCTCACTAAGACGCTGGCGGAGCTCAGCCACCTCTTCCCTCGACAGAGAAGGAGGTGAACCCTCAGCACGAGCCTTCCGCTGTGAATAGAAGAAAAACACATCAGAGCAAGGCAATCATATGTCGAGGATACAAATGAAGGTCAAAGGCAGTGTCTACCTCAGTCTCCAGCATGCCACGAAGAGTGGCCACCTCCTGCCGAAGATCAACAATCTCCAGTTGTTGGCGTAGCAGTAGAGCCCGAGCCTCCTGAAATGGCATGAAGGTCAGAAGAGAACAACAACACATAATTGAAGAAAAGAAAGAAGCATTTACCTGACCCTCTAGAACAAACAAGTGGCCGTACGCCTCCGCGTATCAGCGAAGGTAGTCTCGGCTATCCTCTGCCCAGCCAATAACTACCTCGCCGCCTTCATACCACAAAGTGATCGAGGCGTGGTATCTCTCCACCCAGTCCATGGGAAGGAGTCCAGAATAAGGAAAATCCAAGGAACATTCGAATATTAAAGGCTTATTGTGTGCTCGATTGTATGTACAGAAGGTTTATGAGGCCTCTTGTAAACAGATTGAGAAAGGTTGTCAGCCAGCTGATAGATAAAGGCCTCTATTATGATTCTGCAATTTTACTTCACTAGTAAAAAAAACGTGCTTCACATGTGTATGGTTATACTAAAAATCATATGTCAAAAAAAAAAGTTTAGGTGTTAGTACTTAATGAGAAAAGCATAAAAATGGATTGGAAAACACAAGTAAGAATAAATAAACTCATTAAGATTTTCGACATGAAGAAAAAAAGGTCTTTTGATAGAGTACGAAAAATAAACTCAACTTTAAATCTGAGTATATCACTAGACAAAGTGAAGTATATGTAAATAAAATGAGATGAAACACACAATTGACTAGAAACTGACCGGATTCGGGTTATCTCTAACCCCTCTTTTTTATTTTCGGATAAATAGATTAAAAATAATGCAAAAAATGTAAAAAATTATATGAGGATGTATAAACACTAAAAAAAGATATAGGAAAAATAACAGAAAGATTCTGAGTTGAATAGAGAAAGATATGGCCAAATCTGGGTTGTCGAAAAAGCCGAGCAGTAGTCCGGGATCTGCCAGGCGCCACTTTGCTTCTGCGCTCGTCACGACCAGCCCCGACCTCAGAATCAAGTGCCGTTGATTGTAAACTAAAGAAGACTTAGAGAGTAAGAACTTTGATGAAGAGAGATCGGACAGGAGACATCCACACACTGCTGTAGAGGCCAAAGAAGAGAGACCTAGCAGATCACCTGCAGAACAACCTTCCTCTCTCTTGAACTGACTTTTCTCTCTCTAAATACTCAAAATTTTCTCTCTAAAAATAACAAAATCAATGCAGGAGGGAGGTTGGATGTCTTTAGATGCCTGGTGGGTTGTGCCCATGCCTCTGGAATGACCAGAATCAGAGTCAATTTATAGAAGAACGAACGGCGCGATCCATACTAAAAAATAGGGCTCCTTGCGCCCTACCCCTGGGCGCATGCGCCCCACTGAGGGGCGCATGTGCCTCCCAGTGGGGGCGCATGGCACTGTTCCCGAAAAAAATGGTCCTATCCTGTCGATCGGTTCAGTGGTAGAGTCCCGGTGAAAAACTGGTTCCCTCGTGCCTCAAGGGTAGGGCGCATGTGCCCTTAAGTGAGGGCACAAGGTCACGTGCCTCACTGGTAGGGCGCATGGGCACGTGCCCTGGGTCCCGGGCGCATGTGACCAGGAACCCGGGCGCATGGGACTGTTTTGCGCGTCCTTCTTCCGTAAGCCATTGCGAACACTCACAAACTCGGAATTCGATGCCGTTTGTTGCATTGGAAAGATAACATGCCTAAGAATCTTTCTATAGCATCGGATCAGCCATCACACCCTCCAAAACTTCAGAATTTTGTCCAGAAGTTAGGGTAGTGAACAGAAGATCCGATACAGGTCAAAATGACTCCGACGGCAAACCGGAAAGGCACGGCATGCAACAAAACTTGTCCGGGGTGTGAATATGACCATAACCTTCAGTGCATGATCATTAGGTATTGGTCATTCAGTCAATTTCAGTGTTTACACAATTTACGTGTGGCTTTCGCTCAGAAATTACGGCTTTTTATGGAAAACATCGGAAAACATCCGATTTCGTTCGGCGAAGCTCCAAATCAACTTTAAAAGACCCGGCATCATTATAAGGTCAATCATACATGTTACCCTATAAAACATGAGTTTGATGCTCTGAATTAGGTGAATTTGGCGTGTCTATAGCTATGTGGGCTTTTGATGTTATCGGACATCTTGGTGACCCAAACTCTACAAACAAAACCAAATCCTTCATCCTAACGGCAACGGAGTACTTCACCAAGTGGGTGGAAGCGGAAGCATACATGGAAATCAAGGCATCAACAATCTGCACCTTCATCAAACGCAACATCATTGCCAGGTTCGGGATCCCGGGCGACATCATCACCGACAATGGACCGCAATTCATCTCTTAGGAGCTGCACGACCTTTGCGACAGGTATTGCATATCAAATTGCATCATTCATCTCCATATTATCCTCAAGGCAACGGTCAGGCAAAAGCCACCAATAAAACCCTGATAAAAATCATTAAGAAAACTTGTAAGTCTAGCAAATTCGCGGATTGGCCAGATAAGTTAGTTGATGCTCTATGGGCCTACCGCACCTCTATTCGAACCACAACGGGTCAGACCCCCTATGCCTTGGCATTTGGGATGGAGGCGGTAGTCCCATACAAGGTAATCATTCCTTCTCTCCGAGTCCAGATCGATCGAGACATCCCGATGGATGAACGCCAAGATTCCCTTCTCGCGCGACTCGAACTCTTGGACGAAAGGAGGCAGGCCACTGCCGAACATGCTAGATCTTATCAGAATAGACTTAAAAGATTTTATCAGAAGAGGGTGGTAGAGAGAAAAATTGAAATCGGTGAGGTTGTGCTTAAAAGAATATTCATTAAGCCGGGCGATCCCCGCTCCAAACTTCAACCTAATTGGGAGGGTCTGTATGTGATTTTAGCTATTTATCCCGGTAATTCATACAAGCTGACTAATGCAGAAGGAGAAGAACTAGCTCATCCCTGGAATGGTGTGTACCTCAAAAAATATTTCCCTTAGAACAAAAAATCACAAAAAATCTATAAAATCCAAAGGTGTGAAGTATAATGATAACATCTAACGCTCGCTTGCTCGATGCACCAACTTGTCACTTAGGGAAATAAGGATAGGCATCATACTGCACACACTACATGCCTAAATTTGAGATCCGATGATCGGAAGTCAGAGAGAAAGCTAGGCAACACTTGGCAAAAGAAGGTCAACCTTGTCCCATTCTCTTCTTATTTTGGTCCGAAATAGATGGAAGGGGTTAGAATGAGGAGTATCGAAAGTACCCATTGCCTTAGTTGGAAAATGCCTATGAAGGTCTGACTTCTTAAAAAGAAGAAAAAGGTGCCAAAAGATGGGCAATGACCCCTCAGGTCGGCAAAAGAATAGACCTGTCTGAATGTGTACCAACAAAAGCCCGAAAGAAAAAGGCTCCTAAAGATGGGCAATGAATCCCTCAGGTCAAAATCAAGCAAAAAGAAAAGACCTGTCCAAATGAGGGCCATCAGAAGAAAAAGGGCTAGAAGGAAGGACCCGAGGATGTCAAATCCCAAACAGGCAACACGGGCACCAGTAGAGAAACAAATTTGACGCCCTTGAATCTTAGTAAGGACTTACCATCAATCCTCTTCCCTCTTTAACCTTGCGGGTAAGGTTGACCACTGGATCTAAGAAGAGCCATAGCCTATCAAAGGCAGAAGGTTAGAAGATCTCGGACTAGGCATTTTCTTACACGTGATGCCTACTCTTAACCCTTAGGTAACAATGAGAGGCACCTATGGCAAGCAAGGCAAAGGATGAGATGGTCATTTCTTTCACACCAAACCAAAAAAATTAAAAACTTCAAAAGCATAAAAAAATCTATAAAGTCAAAAATCTTAACAATTAAATATTCAAAACACCAAAAAATCATTAAATATCCAAAACACCAAAAACATTATAAAACCATCAAAAACCCAAACAAATCAAAATTTTCAAAACGCCCAAAAATTTGCTTTCTAAATTGACTAGTTGCCTTTGCATTCATGTTTAATTTCAGTCTTGCATATGGTTATGCATACTTATGTTTTTCTGTTATCTTTACCTTGATAAGGTCGATGTCTCTTGACAAAAGATCAAGAAAACTTTGCCCTCTCCTCGCAAGGGACTAAGCCAAAATAAAGTTCTAATATCTTCTCTCAAGTGGGTGCATGAATAAGAGAAGGCATGCCAGCTTCATATCCCCAGGCACTTGGAGGAAACAAAAACACCAAAAAAAATCAAAAATTGAAAAACAAAAGTGGACTACCCCGACCCCTATTAGGACTTGCATTTAGTATTGCATCTATTAAAATGAATAATATTTAAGATGTTGAAGACCTTAAGTCTAGAGGGGGCTGAGCCTGAGAACCCCTTCAACAAAATCAGTGAGGGCTCAGTCATTCCCTAGGCTTGCGGATAGGCCAAAGTTGAATATGCGGGGATGATGGTTTCTTCATAGATGTCCTGACCCGTTATGTTCAACCTATATCTTCAACTATTTTCTTATACTTATTTTTGTTTCTTTAAACCCAGCATGCACCATTTCATACACCAACATGCATCAACCCACCATAACCATTCCCCGCTTCCTAATAATGCCATAACCTCCTTCCAGTCACATCGTGAACCCTTTTAAAGATGGTCTTTTATAGCCCCTAGAGGAGTCTTGATTTTTCAGAGAATCGGTTTCCAATGGGTTTTAACAATGATTTCATCAAAACAAGAAGTTTTTCCATGTAGAACTAAACCGGTATTGTTGAGTAAAACCTTATGAATTTGAAGAACCCAACCTTGGTTGATTGGCTGTCTCCTCTTTACTTTTCGCAATTTACTGCATTTCTACCGAGTCCAGCACACCATGCAGTTCGGGTCCTGGCCGGTAACAATTCTCCCCCACATGGGATTTTAGTTATTTACTTTCAGTACTGTTCTTCTCTTTAACCAATCAACCAGAGGGAAGGTTTCGATAAGACAAAGGGTAATCTCGGAGTCCGGTAAAGTTTTATTCCACTCAACTAGGCCAATGAGGGCGTGTCTAAATCTACACCTTGGCGTCACCTTTTCAGTCCATTACCACTTCAATCCGCTACGCCTCATTACGCTTCGCTACATTCGCCTACGTTTCATTCGTGTCACTCCCCTACAAAGCCGACGCCAAGGTGAGGCAAGCTATAGACACGCAATTTTGGTCCATTTGGAGAGCTTAAATTCTTGTTTTTATGAGTATTCTTTCAAGGAAACCAAGTTTTTCGGAAAATCGGAACATCCCTGTGCGTTTCGGCCAAGCTGAGCCTAGTGCCCCTTTAATGGGGCGCTTTGACCAAGTCAAAGTGCCCTATAAATAGGGCACCAGGCGCCCTATAAACAGGGTGCCAGGCGCCCCACTGCACCTGGTCTGACTGACTGGACAGATTGATGGGACAGTTCTGCAGATAAAGTTGCCCTCTTCTTGCCAATAAAAGGACCCCTATTTGGAGGGTTAAGGACACACTAAGGGCATCCCTCACCTCCTCTCATCCACCACTACACATCCCTGGCCTTGCAACCCCCCTCCAAGCTCCCAAACCATCCCAAAACCATCTCCCAAAACCCAAAAAAATCAGTTGCTTCTTGAAAGGATATTCCAGCAGAATGAAGTTACCCTCTTTTGTGCTGTAGAAAGACCACCATATGGAGGTTTTTGGACACCCCAAGTCTGTCTCCCACCTTATCTCATCCACCACTATGAATCTAAGCCTTTATAGCACCCTCTCAAGCCCTTAGATCATCCCAAAATCCTTCCCGAAAAACCCAAAAACTCACAGTTTTCTTCTTCAGAAACATGGTTTTTCTCCAACTTTGAGGGCCTCTACACTCTATTTCCCTTACATATAGTGCCAAAATACTCTTCCATTAGCTTCACTTGAGTATTGGCTGCTTGAAGAAGTCCTTTCTCCGTCTTTGAGGTCTTCCTACACTCCGGGGCGACGCCGCAAAGAAGGGAAGAAAATCTGCTGAAGCCAGTCCCTGGTGCCCCATAAATAGGGCGCTTTGACTTTGGTCAACGCGCCCCATCAAGGGGACACCTGTAGCAGGCGCCCCATATATGGGGCACTAGTAGGGGCAGACCCCGTTTTGCATTTTTTGAGTTTATTTACCTTTCCGGTCGATCCTTTACTCCCCCCTTTTATTTTAACTCTCATTAACATGTCATTTAGCATATATTGAGCCACTCATTTGCATTTTCATTCATATCTAAACTTTCTAAATAGGGGTTGGGATTTAGTCCCAATCTGGTTAGTCTCTTTTCTTTTGCATGTTTGAATTCAAATTTGAGCACGATACTATGATTTCATTAGAACTAATGAACCTTTCACTTGTTTCTATGTTTTCTTATGGACATTTTTAGGTAAATCCGATTGAGGCGGAGCTCCAACCGGATCGAAGATGAAGGACTCACTAAGCTCTCTTCTTTTGGCCGGCCGAGAGAGGAGAAGTCGAAACCCAACAGTCTCCCCGCTTCCAAAGGTATGACGGTCATTTCTCCATTTCATTTCTTTTCATTCTACTATATTTTGGAGCCTTTGGCTCCTGGTGACCACACCCACTAACATCTCATCCACCAAGTCCCCAAAGCAAGTGTAGGGTCCGGAAAAGGGGAGATCTACAGATATACCGTTTTGGGTGCTTACAGTCCAGTCTTTGGTCGTGACACTTTTTCTTATTTGCCTGAATGAGATGGAGCCTTTGTGGGTGTGTCTCATGATGCGCTCACTGGGGCTCCACCAAGAGTGGGTTGACCTTCCTCCCTACCCACGCCTGGGTCGTTCCACCTGCGGCCTGATCCAGGAGATCGACTGGAAGAAGGAGGGACAGTTTGCTGTTCGTATCTAGAAGAGGGGTGGTACCCCAGTGACCTCCAGTGCTAGTGACAGTGGTGACTATCTGTGCCGCTACACGGCGACATTTGCCCACTTTTCACCTAGGGTGGCGAGGTATGCATTCATTTTTTCTGGTATTGTTCTTTCCTTGTTTGATATTTGACTATTTGTTGCTTGCAGACTATCCAGGAGGAGTTGTCTCACCTGAGGGCAGGGACCGCATCTCTAGAGGCGGAGATAGAGCGACATGTATTTTCTTTGATTTGTGCCTTTTTATTGCTTGTTAGCTGACTTTTCTTTTTTCTTTCCAGTGATGCCGTTACCGTCGGCAGCTGCGGGGGCGCAATGATGAGGTCACTTTATTTTTCTCTCTTTTGCTGTCCTGAATAGATGATTCTCACTGTTTCCCTTGCCTCTTTTCCAGATCACGAAGCTTCGGGAGCACTTGGCCGAGTTAGAGTTGGGTGCTCGACCGACTGTTCCCGAGCTGGCGATCTTTGGTGGGCCTTCAGAGGCCCCTTTCGAGCCGTTTGACTTTGGCGAGCTGATGGGTCCTGAGCTCCTTCTTCACCATTCTCCTCTATCAGCTGATCCTCCCCCTTTCATTCCTACCAACCCTGGGAGTAGTTCCTCCGATACGGGTCTTCTTTTTGAGGTGATTATCATTCTCTTCCTTATGCTGTCTTCTTCCTTTACTTCCCTTGCTAATTTTTCTTTCTTTCTTGTAGATTGCTCAACTGAAGGAACGGGTGCAAGCCCTTAGTACAGAGGTGAATTTCTGTGACATGCTTCTGTTTAATCTTGCTTGATTCTGACATTCTTTCTACTTGTAGAACAAGGATCTATGGACGAGGATCTCTGATATTTCTGTGGGGGGTGTACAGCATTCTGATAGCGGACCCTCAGATCTTCAGGATAGGGTACATATTTTTTCTTTGTTTGTCATCATTATTTTTCTTCTCTGACACTTTTTCTGGTAGATGATGGAGCTACAGAGGGAGCTCAAGCTCGAGCCAAT
The DNA here is from genome assembly GCA_036172225.1 of Cryptocoryne crispatula var. balansae. Taxonomy (NCBI): domain Eukaryota; kingdom Viridiplantae; phylum Streptophyta; class Magnoliopsida; order Alismatales; family Araceae; genus Cryptocoryne; species Cryptocoryne crispatula. The sequence continues at coordinate 12,868,826 of CM069934.1, forward strand.
CGTAGGTGTTCCGGATTCTGGTCCTTCTTCTTAATCTAAGGTACGGAGTCTTTATTCATATTTTTAAATTCAGAACTCATGGACTGATGCTTCTTCTTTTGTTTTTCAGACTGCTCAGAGGATAGAGGAGTTGACACGGGAGGTATGAGTTTGATTCTTATCTTTGACTATTTCTTCTTTGTAACTGACACATTTCTATGTTATCTTGTAGGTTGGGAGGCTGGAGGCTTGTGTGGCTAAGCTGTCACGACCTGAGTCCGAACAGATCCTTCATCTCCGCCTCGACCATTCCTCAGAACTTCTTCGATTGGAGGCGGAGCATTGACAGATGATGATGCAAGCGCTCCAATCTCGGTCCCGGAGTCATTCTCACCGCTCTAACTCCCGTCGGACTACGCTGATGGGACCTACCCACTCTGGTTCTTCTCAAACTAGTAGTTATAGGAGGAGAGGTGAGGAGGGACATGCCATGCCACCTCCGGGTGATCAGGCTCCAGCGGAAGGAGGTGATGAGTTGTGATGTGCTGACCCCTTCCTTGTCTTTGATGTATCTTTCTTTTACATAGTGATTGTTGCTCTGTTTGTTTCCCTTCTTAGTTCCCTGCATTCACTTAGAAGGCGATTAGAACTTTATTTAGGTTTAGTCCCTTGCGAGAAGAGGGCAAAACTACCTTGATCTTTTGTCAAGGGACATAGGCCTTATCAAGGTAAAAATAACAAGAAAACATAAGTATGCACAAAAGGAAATATACAAGACCGAAATTAAACATGAATGCAAAGGCAACTAGTCAAAAGCAAATTTTTAAGTGTTTTGAAATTTTTGATTTGTTTGGGTTTTGATGGTTTTATAATGTTTTTGGTGTTTTGGAACTTTTATGATTTTGTTGGTACACATTCAGACAGGTCTATTCTTTTGCTGACCTGAGGGGTCATTGCCCATCTTTTGGCACCTTTTCTTTTAAGAAGTCAGACCTTCAGAGGCATCCTTCTACTAAGGCAATGGATACTTTCGATACTCCTTATTCTAACCCCTTTCATCCATTCTGGACTGAAATAAGAAGAGAATAGGATAGGGTTGACCTTCTTTAGCCAAGTGTTGCCTAGCTTTCTCTCTGACTTCTAATCATCGGAATTCAAAACCTAGGTGTGTAGTGTGTGCAGTATGATGCCTATCCTTATTTCCCTAAGTGACAAGTTGGTGCACCGAACAAGCAGGCATTAGATGTTACCATCATTCTTCACACCTTTGGATTTTATAGATTTTTTTGTTTTTTTGTGATTTTGTTTTAAGGGAAATATTTTTTGAGGTATACACCATTCCAGGGATGAGCTAGTTCTTCTCCTTCTACATTAGTTAGCTTATATGAATTACCAGGATAAACCACTGAGATTACATATGGACCCTCCCAATTAGGTTGAAGTTTGGAGCAGGGACCGCCCGGCTTAATGAATATTCTTTTAAGCACAACCTCACCGATTTCAAATTTTCTCTCCACCACCCTCTTCTGATAAATCTTTAAGTCTATTCTGATAAGATCTAGCATGTTTGGCAGTGGCCAGCCTCCTTTCATCCAAGAGTTCGAGTTGCGCGAGAAGGGAATCTCGGCGTTCATCTATCAGGATGTCCCGATCAATCTGGACTCGGAGGGAAGAGATGAGTACTTCGTATGGTACTACCGCCTCCATCCCAAATGCCAAGGCATAGGTAGTTTGACCTGTTGGGGTTCGAATAGAAGTGCGGTAGGCCCATAGAGCATCAACTAACTTATCCAGCCAGTCTGCAAACTTGCTAGACTTACAAGTTTTCTTAATAATTTTTATCAGAGTTTTATTTGTGGCTTCTACTTGACCATTGCCTTGAGGATAATATGGAGATGAATGATGCAATTTGTTGCAATACCTGTTGCAAAGGTCACGCAACTCTTGAGAGATGAATTGTGGTCCGTTGTTGGTGATGATGTCGCCTGGGATCCCAAACCTGGCTATGATGTTGTGTTTGATGAAGGTGCAGACTGTTGATGCCTTAATATCCTTATATGCTTCTGCTTCTGCCCACTTGGTGAAGTACTCCGTTGTCGTTAGGATGAAGGATTTGGTTTTGTTTGTGGAGTTTGAGTCACCAAGGGGTCCGATAACATCAAAAGCCTACATAGCAAAAGGCAAGGGGCATGAATCGAGTGAAGGGAAGATGCGGGAGAGTGAATCTTGTCGGCGTGAAGTTGATATTGATGACAGTGCCAGACAAAGATCAAGCAATCTTCTTCCAGAGTAGGACAATAATACCCTTACCTAATGATCTTCTTGGCGAGGGCTTGGGCATTTACATGGCTTCCACATACTCCGGAATGTGCTTCTTTTAGCACCAATTCAGCCTCTTCTTCATCTATGTATATTAATAGAATGGCGTTAGGCTCCTTTTATAAAGCACTCCACCTAAGATGGTGTATCTCTGGGAGACTCTTCTTATGACTTTTTTTTTCTCTTCGGCAGTTGATCCTGGTGGATATGTCTGATTCTGATAGTAATTCGCAATCTCATGATACCATGGTTTCTCACCCTCTTCTAATTCCTCCAACTCGACCAAAGATATTTCTTCATTTTGCTCAATGTACTCTTTCTTTTCAAACTCTTCTTTAACATTCAAGAATTGTGCATCTTCTACTGCCGGAATGGTACGTTAGTGGATGTAGATCGTCCTAACTTGTCTGCCTAGTGGGACAGATAGTGAAGATGCCAGGGAGGCGAGAGCATCGGCAAGAATATTTTGAGCACGAGGAACATGAATGAATTCGAGTTTGGAGAATAGCTTGATGTAACAGGCGGTGAGTTCTTGGTATGGTCTGAGCCCGGGATGAGATGTGCGGTATTTGGTAAGCACTTGGCAGAGAATCAACTGACTATCACCGATCACCCTTAGTTCAGTGGCACCATAGAAGTTAGCGGGCTCCAGTCCGGCCAGCAAGGCTTCATACTCAGCTATATTGTTTGTTGCTAGAAAATGGAGCTGAAAAGTCTGTGGAATGGTGACACCTTCGGGTGATAGAAGAACGATCCCTATCCCTCTACCCTGGGAGTTTAATGCCCTGTCAAGTCCATAGATTGGAAGATCGAATGGATATCAATTCTTCATCGGGGAATTCTGATTGGATAGGGTCAAAGATTGGGATAGGATAATGGGCGAGGTGTTCAACAATTGCGCCCTTGATCGCCTTCTGTTGGATGTAGGTGATGTCAAATTGAGAGAGAAAGCTCTGCCAGCATGCTAACTGGTCAGTCAGAATAGATTTTTCAAGAAGAAACTTGATGGGATTCATGTGAGCAATGAGATTAACCTCGAGAGCCAGAAAGTAATGTTTAAGTTTCTGAACCACCCAAACCAGGGCGGCACAAGTTTTTTCCATGGTTGTATACTTCTGCTCACAAGGATCAAAGATTTTAGATAGGTAGTATGCTACTCGCTCTTTCCCTTCATCATCTAACTGTGCCAATACTGCTCCAAGGGATCCTTCCAAAACCGAGACATTTAAGATTAAGGGTTTGCCGGGAACCGGAGGTTTGAGCACAGGTGGGCTTGACAAGTACTTCTTTAAACCATCGAATGCCTCCTGGCATCTTGAATCCCATCTGAATTCGGCCTTTGCCTTGGTTAACTCATAGAAATGGTTACACCTTTGGGAGTGTTGTGAGATAAACCGGCAAACAAATTGTAGCCTACCAATCAACCCTCTGATAGAAATGTATGCCCTACAAGCCAATCATATATGATATTATTCGACATTTCTAGGAATATCTCATTTAATTAAATAGGCAAAACTTCGTTACTAGCTTTTATTAGAAGCGTATATCGTAATGAAGTCCTTGATCACATGCAATGATGATTGAATCATGATGAGATCATGATAATGAGATCGATCATCTAGAGGTATGTGATCTAAATGTTCCTAGTCATAGGATCCTTGAGACGGGACATCAAGAATCCGGATAGACTAGTGTGTGTGATGTCTTCTCATATGATGAGAATGACCGATCTCATTGGTCATCAGTGTGGGGACACTGAGATACACACACATGTGCTCATTAGTGGAATGAGTTCACTGAACTGACCAATTTAGGAAAACCTGATCGGTATCTTATCGAACTGTCTATCAGCTTATTCTTACATTTCAATAGCACGGTTGGATCTTTGACCTGAGTCGCCAAAGATGTCTTTCCAGGCATACTATGTACTTTGACTATTGACTAATGGATCACTTAGTATTGTGGTCCTATATAGTTAATGGATTGGGTATATGGGAAACCATGTGGAGGCAATTGAGCGGACAATAGGGGATCATTCACTCTCAGTAGGAGAGAGAGAATGCCCTATGGATAGTACTCTAAATCCTTGGTCAAGGTAGATAGGATAATTGGAAAAGGAGTTTTCCAATTGATCCATTCCTGAGTACAAGATTTCATAGAGTTGGAATACTTAGGGGTTGACAGTTGATAGAAATGTATGCCCTACAAGCCAATCATGTGTGATATGATTTTACATTTCTTGTAATATCTTATTTAGTATAAATGGCATAATCTTCATTACTTGTAGTATCTAGATGCGTCTATTGTAATGAAGTCCTAGGTTGCATGCAATGATGATTGAATCATGATGAGATCATGATAATGAGATCAATCATCTAGAAGCATGTACTCTAAATGTTCCTAGTCGTAGAATCCTCGAGACAGGACATCAAGGATCCGGTAAGACTAGTGTATATGATATCTTTTCATATGATGAGAATGATCGATATCATTGGTCATCAGTGTGGGGACACTAAGATACATGTACAGGTGCTCATTAGAAGAATGAGTTCATTGAACTGACCAGTATAGAATCCCTGAATGGTATCTTACCGAACTGTCGATCAGGGTATTCTATCATCACAATTGCACGATTGGATCTTTGACCTGAGTCGCCAAAGATGTCTTGACAGGTGTACCATGTACTTTGACTATTGACTTAAGGATCACTTAGTATTGTGGTCCTATATAGTTAATGGATTGGGTATATGGGAAACCCGGTGGAGGCAATTGAGCGGACAATAGAGAATCGTCCACTCTCGGTAGGAGAGAGAGAATGTCTTGTGGATAGTACTCTAAATCCTTGGCCAAGGTAGATAGGATAATTGAAAAAGGGTTTTCCAATTAATCCAATTACGAGTACAAGATTCCATAGTGTTGGTGTATTTAGAAGTTGACAGTCAATGCCGTACTCCTTTCTGACCGGGACATTGGATGGATGAAGATTTATATCCGTGTGGTAACTGATGATGGAAAGGCTCTTTGGAGAGGAGTTCATCCCCGAAGCCGTTTGGGATCATAGGATGTGGCTTGTACCCTTTATGATCGGTAGGCCGTTAAATCTATTATGAGATAATAGATTTAATTTAAAAGAAGTTGTTCTTTTAATTAGGCCTCAACCAAATGGGCTATTGGGCCTAGTAGGTCACACATATAAGGGCTAATCCATAAGTTTGGTGGTAAGGGTGTAAATATAAAGAAAGCAGGGGTTTTTGTGAAAAACTCCAAATTCTCTATATAATAGAGAATTGATCATGAGCCCCACAAGTCAAGGGCTGCAAAATTTGTCCCTACCTCTCTCTCCTTCACATTTTCCTATGCTGGAGGCCGTCGAGAGTTGATGGAACTTCATCCGGGGCGAGTCGGAAGGTCCGACGCGAAGGAGAACTCGACTATGGAGGCGACTCGTGTGGATACGACTCGAGGCCGCACACTTGAGTGGCTGAACGAGCGTGAGAATGCTCGATCTTCTCCAGTCTTTAGGGATTATTTAAATCCCACAAAGGTACGTGTTCGAAATCGTTTCGAATACCGGTTTTGACGACGTCGGTCGGTTTCGATCGAGACCAAGACAATGATATACGAGGAATCAGATATTTTCCGCTGCGCCAATATGATTGGACAGATTCCCAACAATAGTCAATGCTGAACCCCTGACCGACCGGGACATTGTATGAACAAGGATTTAAATCCGTGTGGTATTTGATGATGGAAAGGCTCAATGGATGTTATTTAACTCCCCAAAGTCATTTGGGATCATAGGATGTGGCTTGTACCCTTTATGATTAGAATGCCATAAAAACTGTTATCGGATAACAGTTTTGATTTAATTTAAAGGAATTGTTCTTTTAAAATAATTAAGGCTTCAACAAAATTGACTATTGTGCCTAGTGGGTCACACACATTATATCTGGTCAATAAGATGAGGGCATGAACGCAATTTTATAGAAGTTTTGGATTTTTGTGAAAAAATTCCATCTTCTATATATAAATGGCTTATGAAGCCAAACCCTAACAAGCCATAGGGCTGGAGCACATCCCAAGCATCCTCTCTTCCTCCTCTCTCCTCTAGAAGGTGATCTCCCATGGTCAAGCTTGGATCTGGAAGGTTTCTAGAGGCCCGAAGGAAGAGAGAACTCGTCTATTGAAGCAGATTGTGTGGATACCGCTAGAGACCGGACACTTGAACGATTTTCATCAAGGAGGAATGTCCTCTCTTCATCCATGGTGAGGTATTTTAGAAATCCCATGAGGTACTCTCGTTCTACTTCATATTCGGTTCCCGGTTTTACTCGTTCGGCATCGATCAAGGCAAAGATAATGGTTTTATGGAATCAAAATTTTGCCGCTTTCATGTATTGATTCCTTACACCCTCTCAGCTCTTTTAAGTTCTTTGGTGAAGGCATATCAATGATGGACTTGGCCTTGTTGGCATCGATCTCAATACCTCTTTTACTGACGATGAACCCAAGTAGCTTTCTAGATGACACTCCAAACACACACTTCTTGGGATTCATTTTAAAATTATATTCCCTAGCTCATTGCAAAACCCTTTTTAACACCTCAGCATGCTCATCTCGGGTCCGAGATTTAACCACTAGATCATCCACATGCACCTCTACAAATCTATGCATCATATCATGAAATATCGCCACCATGGCCCTTTGATAAGTTGTTTCAGCATTCTTTAATCCAAAGGGAATGACAGCGTAGCAATAAGTTCCCCAAGGTGTAGTGAATGAGGTCTTCTCTTGATCCTCTTCTGCTAACCAGATTTGATTATACCCTGAATATCCATCCATGAATGATAGGGTTTCATATCCAGCTGTGTTATCAACAAGAACATCGATATGAGGAAGGGGGAAATCATCTTTCGGGCACGCTCAGTTTAAGTCCTTAAAGTCAATGCAAATTCGAACATTTCCATCCTTTTTCATGACCGGGACTATATTTGCCACCCATTGTGGATAAAGGATGACTCTAATGAATTTTGCTTGGTCTAGCTTATTGATCTCTTCCTTCATCTTCAATGCTATGTCTGGGTGGAATCTCTTTAACTTTTGCTTGACTGGGGTAGATTCAGGTTTTAAAGTTAATCAATACTCTACCAGTGATTTATCTAACCCCAACATATCTTCATATGTCCAAGCGAACGTGTCCTTGTATTCTTGTAGTACCTCCATTAGATTCTGTTCTTCTAAAGGGGTGAGGTTGTCACTGATGAGGATATTCTTAGGACCTTCCAGTGTTCCAAGATTAAGTTCCTTAGTTGGTTCATCCACCGTGGCTAATGGCTCTTCAAATCTCTTCAATCCGGATGCGTAAGCATCAGCCAAATCCTCTTCTTCATCCTCAGTATCAGGATCCTTTTCCGATACAACCTCGTAAACCCCTAAAGTTGGATTGATGTTGTCCTTCTCCTCATATCGAATTTCATCCAGCTAGATTGCATATCCTAGATACTCCGGTAGCTTGGCACATTCTAAGCTTTTCTGAGCTAACTGATGTAGGTATCTTTCTGGAACTCTCCTACCTCTGATTTTTGTTTTGTTTTTATTGGAAACTAAACCTAAAGAAGAAGAAGGTAAATAAGGAGAGGAAGAGGAGGTTGAGGGAGTAGAATTTATTGTAGAGGATGAAGGGCAAAGAAGATCGATCAGAGACCGGGTGGCCTCTCGGCTTGGATCATCCTTCGGAGCGAGTTGGATGTTTCTTCGATTGAAACTTGGGTTGAGAACAGGACGTTGTTTTTTTTTTGATCTTTTTGAGGAGTACTACACATGAACACAGAAGGGGTATGGCCGGTTGTGGTTTCCGGTGTGGGTTGGGATATTGATAGGGAAGGAAACAAATCGAGCAAAGATAGATAGAGAGAGCATTCATCCTTGCTTCCTGGTGAATCTGATGGTGAACTTGTTGAGAATGGATTTGTTAGATTTGTGAGGGTGACAATAGATGAATACCCATAATTCTGATTGCCAGAAGGCTTGCTATGGAATGATTCACCACTCGACCCTTCTTCAGAGAACAACCATGATATGTCGAGACACGACTCATCTTCTAGGCTGTCAACCTTCTTCTTCTTTACCTGTTCTTGTGGTTCTTGTTCTTTAATCATTTGTATTGTCTCCCTCTTGTCAAAGAACTTGTGCAGACACCCCTTGAAGTATTTTTGACTGATCTTTTGGCCATTATTGCATGTCCCATCGTATCCTATCTCGTTTCTTGATGTTGTCTTTACTAGCTGGATGGCCTTCCCTGCTTGTGGAGGTTATGGATATAATCTTTAAACTGAAAGCAATTCTCCACTGTGTCTCAGGTATCTGTGGTATAAGGAATATCTATCTGTATTGGCATTTTGTGGCCACTCCAGCTTTTCTCTTGGCAATGAAATCTACCGTGCCGCGATAAGAGCATTGAAAATTTCTGTTAGAGAGTATGGTAATGGTGGATAATGGTTTCCTCTAGGCCCTGTTCTTCGTGGTGCGTAGGCGGCGGGGGGAGGTGCCTGGTTATAGCTGGTTGGTTGGCGTGGTGGTTGAGGTGCAAAGGTTTGCATGGCCAACTGTCGGGGTTGCTGGGGGACTGGTGTATGTGTTAGTTGTTGGGGATATTGATTTGTTGTTTGGTCTTGAAAAGGTTGGGGTTGGATCTGAGGGCGAGGTGCCGATTGGACTTGGCAGGGGTTTCTGTATTGGGGTTTTTGTACTGTTGTTGGTGATTGTCGGGCAGGTTTTCTATAATGTTGACGTGTTCATTGGTTACCACGCCTTTGGTTATAGGCCCATTGGTAGTGGTGGTTGTCTTTTTGGTGACTCGTGGCCTGGGGTCGAAGAGGTTCATGATAGGGGAGTCTCGGAGTTGTGTTTGGATGTACTGTGCTCTCTCATAGAGTTCGCTCATGGTGACAGGGTGATGCAATGTCAGTACATTTTTTAGAGCTGGAGTGCCGTTAGTGATGATCATTTTGACTTGTTCCGATTCTGATAGTGCATTTGTCAGCCTTTCTGCCATTGCTCTCCATCTATCAGCATATCTTATGAAATCCTCATCATTTCTCATCTTCTCGGCCATGAGATCTGTGATTGAATATGTAGGGCCCACTCAATCTTGATATCTTTGCAAGAATTTCACTTTAACAGTATCAAAGTTGCTGGCTTCCAAAGGGTCAAGTGAATAGAATCATTCTAACGCGGAGCCTTCTAGTGATCTTCTGAATAGGTATGTAAGGGCTTTCGGGTCATTTTGCCACATGACAGACTCATAAAGGAAGTCTTTGATGTGAATGAAAAGATTCCCATTTCCGTTATACCAGCGGGAAATGGGCATTTCGGAAGGAGGAAGATGGAACACGGGGAGAGAGGGAAGGGATATCTTCAGGAGAGCCCTCGTGTCAATCAACCGCTTGAGCTCCCGATATTGTTCATCCATTCTGTTTATTTTGTTAAGCACAGTTTGATCAACGGAGGATTCTCGAGCAAGAGGAGGGGGAAGGATAGATGTTTGATTTACCGGCACAGCCATTGGATAGGCTGAAGCGGCCGGGCAAGGGGGTGTATTGGGTGGTGAATTTGCAAGCGGGCTTGATTAAAGTGTGCAGAAGAGTAGACCGGCGGCTTGAGTGGTGTGGTGTTATTCGGATATGGGTGGCTCAAGATAGCCACCGGATGGGGTGAGGTTGGAATCAAGGGTGCATTGTGAGAATGGCCCGGTACTGGTGCACCGGGTTGGTCAGTTGCCAATTGGGGGGGTAGAAGTGTGGTGGCCACGTTCGGCATGGGTGTGATTGGTAGGTGATTTTTCCTTCAAGATGTCCTCAATGGCTTGTAGTTGAGTTGGGTCGGCATGAGCGAGTACCTCCCATAGAGAATCTGGGTGGAGTCGGGGTGAGCTGGTTTCAAGGAGAATTTCGGGTTCGTTAATGGCACATACAGCGTCCGGGTGGAGGTAGGATTGATCATACTCCAGCTGCAGCGGCTCGTATCATTGGTCCGTCATCCCGATGACTCGCCTTGATCTCAAGTTCATAAACACGAAGAAAAGATGACGAATAAAAGCACACAAAATCTTTTTTTTTAGTTTTGATTCTCTCTTTTTTGTGGTTTTGATTTTTGTTTGAACAAACAAGCTATCAAGCAAATTAACCTCAAGCAAAGATTTCTTTTGGTTTTTGTTAAGTGTTTTTAAATTTTTGTTTTTGTTTTCAATTTTGATTTGCAAACAAGTAATGGTATAGACTTAAAATGATTACCACAATTTTTTTATGTTTCAACCTTAAATTAGTGACTTGTTAAGAGAAATAATGTCCACTCAAATAAATGGGTAGGACCCTATGCTCTCACAACACTGAGCAATCTAAGGTTGTCACTCTTTTCACAATGATTGGTGATAAGTACTCCGGGTTTTGGGATAAAATGGTACAACCAGCCCAATCAGTGAAGACTTCACATCTGGGGACTTATGGAGGTCTTGATGGAAGCTACCAAGTTCTTCCAAGAGGGAATCCCCAGAGGAGGAGTTGGCAACCACCAAGAGGGGTGTTTGGGTGTGTAGGGCTTTGGGAGGAGAGAGCCTCCCTTCTCGGATGACCTAAAAGAGTCATAGAAACCCCAATGCAAGTCAAATATCAAGGAATGAGAAGCAAACAAGAAAGAAGTAAAAGCATGCAATGAATAATGAAATGTTGTAGCAAGTAGGTAAACAAGACAATGATATAAAGTTAAACTAGGGTGAAAGCAAGTGCTAATTTAACTAAAGATGCTTAGGAAAGAAATTAGACTTTTAAGGAAAATAGGCAAAGATGCTTAGCAAGATAATCCCTAAGATGCAAAGTCGAAGCAAGTTGGTAAACAAGTCTAAAAATTCAGATTGTGCCTTTTTTAAAAAAAAAAACAAAGAAGGACCAACAGAAAGCAAGTAAACCGGAGGAAACTAAATGATGTTCAAAGGAGGCAAGTAAATAAGAAAGCAAGTAAGTAGAAACACCAAGAAGATATAATAACTCAAGCAAGAACCAAAGTAAAGATGAGCATGTTGGACATTCTTTTGAAGGGATGAGAAGAGCTCACTAAAGCAAGAGTTGTCCCACCGTGGTCGCCAAAAGGTGTAGGCACCCGAAAATGGCTCGTACGGCGAGGCAGTTCGCCCTCTTTCTTTCTCTTCTTGGAGTGAAGAGTTAGTGGTATATGTGGGTGTGGTCACCAGGAGCCGAAGACTACAAAAATGTGATTAGATGTAAAGAAAATGGAATGAAAAGCAAATTTGACCATCGTACCTTTTGGAATGGGGGGGGGGAGATTGCTAGGTTCTAACTTCTCTCTCGGCCGGACAAAATAGGAGAGCTTTAGTAAGCTCTTTTACTTTCGATCATGTTGAAGCATCATGCTTTGAAAACAAGTAAAGATCATTAGCTTTGGCGAGAGTATAGCATCATGTTTGGTGTAAATCTTAAACATACAAAAGGGGATGAACTGATCGGATTAGGAAGAAATCCCAACCCCTATTTTTGGTACATTTTTGAATATATCAAAGATGTAAAATGACTTAATGCATGCTAAATGAAGTGATAAAATGTTCTAAGATGAAAATGGAGAACAAAAATCTGATCGGATGGGCGATCGGACTCCGAAAAGTGCAAAACTGGCTTTTGCCCTTGCTGGTGCCCTATATATGGGGTGCTAGCTGCAGGTGCCCCCTTTATAGGGCACGTTGACCAATGTCAAAGTGCCCTGTATATGGGGCACTAAGTCTGGTTCGGGCAGATTTTCTTACCCTCTTCGCGATGCTGCTCCGGAGTGCTAGACGGCTTCCGAGACGAAGTAGAGGCTCCTCCTTGTAGCCAATATGTAAATGAAGCTAGTGGTGGGGGGTTTGAACGCTGGATGAAAGAGGAGAGATGGATAGAGGCTTTCAAAGTGGAAGAAAAACCATGTTTTTGGATGGCTGAAACAGCAAGTTTTTAGGATTTTTGGGGGGTAAATTTGGGTCGGTTTGAAGGCTTATGGGAGATGCAAATGGCTTAGAAACGTGGTATTGGATGAGCTCTAGGGTGGTACGAAGTTGGAACCCCATTCCAGCTTCAAATGAGGGCCTATTTATAGCCTAAAAATGGGTACTTTGGTTAATTCTGAAAAGCAGTTCCACGCATCATAGCGTCCTATATATAGGGCGCTAGCATCATAAGCTATGTCAAATCAATAAGACGAGTTCCTATGAGTGGTCAAATAGGCTAGTCGAGTCGATTTGACCAGGTGCCATAAATAGGGCGCCAGGTGCCCTATATATAGGGCGCTTTGACTCCGGTCAACGCTCTATCGATCTTCTTCGGAATGTGCCGAAAAACCTGATTCTTCCCAAAAACTTGGTTCCCTTGAAAGGTTACTCAAGTATTCTTCATGAAAATAAGAATTTAAGCTCTTCAACTAGACCAAAATTGCGTGTCTACAATGAACAAGGGAGACCTTCAAGAAGAAGAAGAAGAAGCTATTTCACAAGAGTTGAATATGGAAGACTTGTGGAGGACAAATCAAGAACATAGAATAGTTATTCAAAGTCTTATTTCTACACAAGTATCTGCTCAACCCGGTTCTCCAATGAATTTGGAAAATGTTCCTGGAGTGTCGGAGGTCAATCAACCAACACCAATGCCTCCTAGAGCTCCTCTACGTCGACAAGCATCAGTCACAAATGTAGTTGGAAAATCCAGGGGTTGAACCTCAACCTACAATTTAAGAGACTAATGTACTTTCTGAAGATGCCCTAGTCACACATAGACTTCTGATTGAGAAGATTGTGGATGTCAAGCTTGCGAAGCATGATGATGGGGTGGCAACAGTGGACTTGTATCGGGTTCCTTACCCTATTCACCATCAATTCAAGAAGTTGCCTGCAAAAGTAACCAAAATTCCTAAGTGTCCAAAATTTGATGGCTATGGCTCTCCAACTGAACATTTGGCCATTTATGTTACACATATGGGTGATCTTGCACTTGAGGAGTCTTATCTCTTCAAATATTTTACCACTACTTTGACAGGGGCTACCTTCGAGTGGTATTCTAAGCTGAAAATAGGGTCAATAGCTAGTTGGGATGACTTGCAAAAGAAGTTCATTGAGTGATTCAGGCTGATAGAAAGACCATTTACTCTTGTTGAGTTAGCTTTGCTACGTCAGCGCAGGGATGAGTCTACTTTGGAATACATCAAGAGATAGAGAAATCTCTGTATGAAGTGTTCCAACTCACTGGTAATGAAGAAGCAATGAGTTTATGCAAAAGGGAGCTACGGCCTGAAGTGTTGGGGAAGTTGTTTATTGCCAACATCCACACCTTTGATGAGCTTAATAGGATAGTCTCCGAGTTGGAGCTATTCTATGCTGATAACTCGGCAGTGCTTGCAGCAAAGCCAAGAATGACTAAGGACAAACAATCGATAGCCAAGGAAGCTTTCACGGTGGACTTTTCTCTGGCAAAAGATAATAATGGGGGAAAGAAAGATGGATCAACATCAGTTTCAGCACCCAAAAGTGCCAGCCAATCCAATCCTACGACCACGTTGGTTGAATGCTTGAAGAAGCCATATTCTTTTCACTGAGAACATGCTAAAAAGTTGTTTGATATATGCATAAAGGAAAGTTTGGTCAATCTTCCACAACCTAAGCAACCAGGGGATGCTTGTAAAGTTGGAGATCTTAACTTTTGTCCATTTCATCGGATGTTGGGTCACCCCCTTGAAGGTTGCTATTTGTTTAAAGATTTGATAGAAGCTCTCATCTAGGGTGGGACCATTGATATGGCCAAGCATATAGTCTATCCACCTCAACCTCATATAAGACCAAAGCAACAACTCAATTTTACTACAAATGTGATATATCAATGAAAAGTAGCTCCAGGTGTTGATTCATCTCGAGCTCCACAACGCTAACATGTCCAAACTAGACTTGAATGTCGTAGAGTTTATGATATGGTTGCTAGGGCATGCTCCATTTTGGTAAATTTTCGATGGAGGTGTGCGTCTCTTGAACAAGACTTGGGGCTCACCATGTTCCATATGTCAGAACTTTTGACAGGTAGAATAACATTAGAAGATGTATGCCTGGCACATGATCAGCCTCAAAGATCATTGAGTGTGGGATCAAATCCATAGGCTCATGAAGATAAAGTGGACAAACCAGAAGTGCGGCAGTCAACGCTAGAAAGAAACAACAGAGATGAGGGAGTGTTTGATGCACAATCATTCGAGAGTCCCAATTTGGGGCTGGGGGAGCAGGAAGATGAAAGGCACCAGTAGATCCCTCTTTATGTCCGATATTCATTCCCTTAGCACAACTTATCTATTGTACATAGGCTGCATCAGAGCAGGTTTGGTAACCCTGAACACCCAATTTGAAAAAGCACATCTTGTGTTCTCCCGGGAAGGGTGTATGTACCATCTTACTATAGAGCATACATTAGAAAATTGTAGAGTTGTCAGGGGGCAAATTGAACTTCTTATAAAAGACGGGGTTATTGATGTGGGTGACCATTTGATTCGGTCACCAAGATTGCATGGTGTCAATGGGCAAAAAATTTCAGCTATTGTCATACATGTCACCTCAGAAGCTAGCATTCAGCGAGGAGATCAACTAGGAGACAGCACTCAGAGGCAGGCACGTCTCAAAACATATTCTACATATCAGACACTTCCTTAGGAGGCTGTTGATAGAAATATCAAGGTGGTTGATAAATTCCATCAAGAAAAGGACAAAGAAGTTGTGCCCGAGGAGCCAGAGCAACCATGGTAGAGAGTCCCTACTCGAGAAGAAAAGGCCCAAGCTAGGACAGAGATAGCTTGTGAAAAGGCAGAAGCATATGTCTCACAAGCCATTCAAGTTGAGGAAGCCCCACAATCAACGTCACACAAAGGACCGATTGACCTTGCTCACCGAAGGAAGTTGATTAAGAATAAAAGAAAATTAGACAAAAGAATGGCAAGATGCCAAGAAGAGAAGCTGCAAGCAATAGAAGCTCGCTTACAAAATCTCACTCTTTTACAGAAGCTCCAAGCACTGATTGACCAGCTTGAGGAATATGAACCAAAACAACTTTCAAGTCTGGTTCCCCTTGATGCATACGTCCCTTGGGGAAAGTGGGCAAAGTATATTAAATTCAAAGAATGGCTATGGGAATTCAGAAAGAGAGTGGCAGAGGGTGATGAGCATTCAACAACTGAAGTATCAAACTTCTGGGGCGATGATGAAGATGAGCCAAATGTGCACGATGTCATGTCCCATTTTCAAATTTTATTTTGTAATATGGCGAGCATTCCATCGCCATTTGATTTGTATAATGGAACAAGAAGCCAGAGGCAAACATCTCGACCTCTGGTCACATATCAAAGGCGTATTGACAAGAATTCCCGTGGAAGATGTGGAGGCCGAGGTCAAGGCCATGATAGTAACAGAATCATTTACTTCAGAGATGAGAAACCAGGAACAGTGCTCTCGCCATTGGTAAAATAGCCCCCCGGGCATGTTATCCTGTTCCAGTCCTCTTTGAATGACGAGGAGGATAATAATGCGGAAGGTGCACCTTCTAAAGTCTTCCCAGAGCCAAAACAAATTTAAGAGAAGAATGTAATGAATGAAGCTACTCAACTAGGACATCACAACAACCAGTTCAACCAGATGCAGTAGAAAGTTCAATACATCTCGATTTGGTAAAGCAAATCATGCGACAGTTGGTTCCTCTTCCATCAGAAAATCTTCCTCCGTTGAATGAGATGAAAGAGAGGGTGGATAACAAAGTTCTTTTACAATTGAGCAGGCTCCCTGTGCATCTCAGTCTATAGGAAGTTATATTCTTGAGTATGGAGCTTCGTGAAACTCTCTTATAGTAGTTTTATTGGAGTAAAAAATTTATGAAACATAGTTGGCTGAGTTGGGGGAATATGAAGCATATGTGGCGTCATTTTCATTTACCGAGGAAGACACGATGTTACCCATTGTATTTCACAACTGACGTTTATATATGAAGGGGTCAATCAACCGACACGTAACAACTGGAATTATGGTTGACTCAGGATCGTCTGTGAATATACTCCCTTTTAAGACCTTTAAGTCTTTGTACTTAATGCCATATCTTCAGAAGGTCTCGAGAGTTATCATATCCGAATTTAACCAAAATTTTGAAGAAGCACTTGGTAAAGTTGAAATGGACAGTGTCTTAGGTGACTTTATGACCAATGCTACATTTTATGTCATTGACTTGGGCACCACTTATAAAGTCTTGTTGGGATGCCCATGGTTGCATGCAAATTGGGTCATGCCCTCTACACTCTACCAATGTATCAAGTATAACAAGGAAGGAGTCCAATGCAAGATCAATGCTGATTAGGCCCCGTTTGAAGTTGCAGAATGTTATCTCTCGGATGCCCATTGGTACTTTGAAGTAGAAACCTCCAAGGTTGGCTTTAATTGAGGAAAGTATAAAGTGGTCAACAATTATCCAGATGATGTGATATCCATTAATGAAGTCAAAGCAAATCTTCATAGGATGACAATAAATGCACATAAATCCTATAACAAGGTCGACATGAAAGAGTGGTGTTCAATCACTTTTGATGCCAATACCGCCAGTAAAGTGTTTAATGCTAGTGTATTTATGCCCCCAGAATTGATATGGTTAGCAGAGGAATGTGAATTCTAGACTGTTGAGAAGCTAAAAGCCTTCAAGGTCCCACTCCTCGGTCAACTACTGGTGTATCATCAAGAAGGTAGGATTCCAAAGCAAATTCTAAAAGATGACTTTGACAGGTCAATGCACCCTGACTCATGCACGGTACCAGTGGAGCCAATAGCGTGCATGGCACCTAAGACACTACAGTTGTGTCAAAAACATGAAATCCCTCAGAGTTAGTCTCGTGAAAGAGATAGAATGTTCAGGCAAATGTGGCACCTTCAAAGCAACCAAGAAAAGTAGAATAAAAATTATGGGCTGGGATATAGCCCAGACTATGAGCCCATTGTGCACTATGTAGAAAATATGGTTAGTATTAAGGACAAAGAGGTGGTTATTTATGATGTGGTCCCAATTTTTGATCAATCATCTGAAGATGAAGTGGAGCAGAAACTTATTCAACAAGAGGATGCTCACCAACTCCAGAATGACCCAATGCAAGGTCTGGAATTGCCAAATCCACTGGTTGATGATAGTCTTGTACAAATAGAGGTTCATGACATAGAAGCTGATGAAGAAAATTGTGACAAATTTGATGATCTACAGCCCGCATTCGAAGAAATCGAAGATGGAGGACAGACTATAGTTGATGATCTTTTAGAAGTCAATCTGGGGTCATCATATGATCTAAAGTCCTGCTTTGTTAGTACTCTTCTTGATGAGGAAGAAAGCGTGCAGTATAAGGCATTGTTGCAGGAATTCAAGGATTGTTTTACTTGGTCCTATGATGAAATGCCTTAGGTTAGCCCCGGAGGTAGCAATTTACAAGTTCACTATTCTCCCTTCAATTAATTCGGTCAAGCAAGCACAATAGTGGATGCGGGTAGAAATAGAATTGAAAGTTAATGCCAAAGTTGACAGGCTCTAAAAAGTAAACTTCATTGAATCCTATATATACCCTATATGGCTTGCTAATATTGTCCCAGTAAAGAAGAAAAATGGCCAGATTTGGGTATGTATTAATTATAGGGACCTAAATAAAGCCTGTCCCAAAGATGATTTTCCTTTGCCTATTCTTGAAAATATGGTAGATATAACCATGAGACATGAAGCTTTGTAATTTATGGATGGTTCATCTAGGTACAACCATATCTTGATGCCACCAGAAGATAAGAATTCAACGGCATTCTGAACTCCTGAAGGCATATTTAACTACAAACGAATGCCATTTGGGTTGAAAAATGCTGGAGTGACATACCAAAAGGAAATGACCAAGATCTTTGATAAAATGCTACATGATCTGGTCAAATGTTATATTGATGACCTTGTTGTCAAGACAAAGAGGCCTGCGCATTGATAGAGTTTGTAAAGGAGTGTCATGAATGCCAAGCTTTTGGGCCTATCCCTAAGCGTCCTCAAAAGCAGTTACATCCTACTATCCCAACATGGCCTTTTGCCGAATGGGAAATAGATATTGTGGGTCTTTTTAAGCCATCTTCCAAAGGCTGCAAGTTCATACTCGCAACTACTGTTTATTTTTCTAGATGGGTAGAGGGTATACCAGCAAGGGAAGTCACTGGTGAGGTTGTTGCTCAGTTTGTCCGGCAACATATCATATACAGATATGGAGTACCAAGCTGCATCTTATCAGATAATCAGATAATGGTATCATATACAGATACGAAGTGCCAAGCCGCATCTTATTAGATAATGGTACTCGATTTAGAAACTAGGTGGTCTATAAGATGGCTGCTAAATTTCATATTGAGTGGAGGACGTCCATTGTTTATAACCCACAAGAGAATGGATTAGCAGAAGCTTTCAATAAAACCCTTTACAAATTCTTAGTCAAAGTGGTTGGAGATAAGAAGGGGAGCTGGGATGAGAAGATCCATGAAGCTCTTTGGGCGTACCACACCGTATACAAGACCCCTACTAGTTGTTCTCCATTTTCCCTGGTGTATAGGAGTGAAGCAGTCATACTTGTGGAGATCGAGCTAGCTTCATATCGAGTAGCAGTCCATCATGGTAATCCATCTAATGAGCCCGATGAAATGCAAAGGTGGTTCATGGAGTTGGAAAAACTGGAGGGTGAAAGGTTGAAAGCCTATGAGCACCTTAAAGTCTATCAAGCGAGAATGTCTTGAGCTTATGACAAATTGGTGAAAGAGAGAACATTTCAGAAAGGAGATTTAGTCATGGTCAAGCAAAAGGATACAATGGTAGGTCGACCAAAGAACAAGTTTCTCTCAAATTGGCTTAGCCACTACATTATTGGTAGTGTTTGAGGGCGGTGCATATATAGTGGTGGATAGCAAAGGGAAACTCCTATTTTCTCCACTCAATGGCAAGCGTATCAAGAAATACTATGCTTCGGAGCATGAATTCTGTAGAAACTGGCCAGAGAGTCAAGAGTGATGCAATCCAATGTTAAAAAAAGAGAGATAAAAAGAAGAGATGATGTTGATAAATAAAAAATCTAGTTGAGGTAAAAAAACCTTCCGGTTTGGAAAGCCTTTATATTTTTAGATGTATACCATCATAATTCTGTTGGTAAATGTGGTTACCAAAGCCAAATTTTGTGTCACCATGACCTTTTCACAAACCTCGCATCATTGTGACCTTGCTGATCTATATATTTCTTTTAATTTTTATGTCCTGGACACAAAATCATTCTCTTTCCTCAAAATCCTATGGAATTATTTGACTTTTAGGGTCTGGAGGCGAGCTCTGATCCTTCTAACATAACATTTTTTTTAATTCATACTCCATGGGCCGAGCATGATTATTTCATGATCATATGTCTCACGAGTATAAATAGCAACAAGTTGCTTGACCTCTGATTTTACAAGACTGAATGTGATCCTTTGACATTCAAAAGTCTTCATGTTTAACGTCATCTAGCTATTTCATATCATTCTTTTTCAGCATTAAGCCACCATATCATTTTGGCAGTAAGCCAACATATCGTTTTGGCATCAAGCCAACATATACTTTGGGCATTAAGCCACCATATAATTTTGGCATCAAGCCAATACATACTTTCGGCATTAAGTCAATATATCATTTCGGCATCAAGCCAACATATCATTTCGGCATCAAGCCAACACATATTTTCGACATCAAGCCAACGTATCTTTTTGGCATTAAATTAACATATCATTTTAGGCATCAAGACAATGTATCTTTTCGGCATCAAGCCACCCAAAATTCAAGCCTAATAGGCCAAATGTTACCTGTTTACACTCATATGACCTATGAGTTGTTTTTGGCATCAAGCCACCCAAATTTTATACCCAAAGGGCTGCATGCAACTTCTTTGCATTCATGGTCCCACGGGTTCATTTGGAAGTAAAGCCACCCAAAATTCAAAACCTATAGATCGAATGTTACCTCTTGTCATTCATATGTCTCCATGGTTATTTTGGCATTATGCCACCCAAATTTTATACCCAATGGACTGCATGTGACTTATTTGAATGCATACGTCCCATGGGTTCATTCAGCAATAAGCCACCCAAAATTCAAACCCAATAAGCCGAATGTTACTTCTTGACATTCATATGACTTAAAGGTTATTTTTGACATCAAGCCACCCAAATTTTATACCCAATAAGTCGCATGCGACTTTGTCGCATTCATATATCTCTCAGGTCCCTTTGGCATTAAGCCACTTAAAATTCGTATCTCATAGGATAAGTTTGTCCCCAATGTTAATATGTCACGATAATTTCTTTGGCATCAAGCCACCATATTATACCCAATAGGTTGAGAATGACGTTGTCATGTTCACATGTTTTGCAGATTCATCTTGGTACCAAATAAAAAAAAATGAATAAAAAAGAGAAGAAGAAAGAAGAGAAAGAAAGAAAAAGAGGGAGGAGAAAAGAAAAGGAAAAAGGAAGAAAAAAATGAGAAAAGAGAGACGAAAGAAGGAAGGGAAGAAATATAAAAAAGAAGGACAAGAAAGAAGAGAAGAAAGAAAAAAAAGGAGGACCAAAAAGAAGGGAAGACAAGAAAAAAAGAGTAAACAAGAAGAGAAGAAAGAAAGATGGGAAAAAAAGAGTAGAAGAATAAGGGAGAAAAAAATAGACTAAAAAAATTTCAAAACAAAAAAGAAGAAAAGGAAAGAAATAAAAAATAGGGTGGACAAAAAATTAAGCAAAAAAAGAAAAAGAGAGAAAAAACAAAAAAAGGAGAAGGAGAGATAGAAGAAGAAAGAAAAAGAGAAAAGCAAAAAAGGGGAAAAAAGAAAGAGGAATAAAAAAAGAAAACAAAAGAGAGGGAAAAAGAAGAAGGGGGAAAATAAAAAAATAGAGAAAAAGAAACAAAAGGAAATGAAGAATGAATTAAAAAAAGAGAATGAGAAAGAAAAAAGGAGGAAAATCTACACTCAATCGGTTATGTATGTTTTTTTTTTCTTTTATAAATAATATGTTTTATGATTTCTTTTTGTCATTAATCTATTCATACATTTGCGAGGCAAGTTAAAAAAGGGGGGAAGAGGGTTAAGGGCCCAAGCCCTTCTCGGCCCTAAAGAAATCAAATGGCCGCAACGTCACAAATCATACATGTGTAACATTTGCAAACGTTGGATCATATTTCATTGTATAATATGAAGACGGAAGCCAAGAATGTATGAAGAGAATTTAATTCATTGCATCTCTAAGGGAATAAAAGCAGCAACACCTCGAACGAAAGAATGACAAGTGTAAAAGAATAAAAAAGCTACAACTCTATCATGGTACAATCTGCTGGGCAAAGCCTATCTAGCTCCTAAATCTTTGCCGACAGATGTGCCTCAGTGGCAACAAGTAGAGCGTACTCCTTTGCAGAAACTAGACTCTTACGAGTCTTGTACATCATTGAGCTGAGCAAGAGAAAGTCGATTCTCTAGCACGCGTTGTTGTGCATCCAAGGTGGATAGCTCTGCACGAATCATATCAATAGTACTCTGCCCGAACTTGATCACCACTAAGAGTCTTTAATCAAGTCCTTGCCAACAAGATGGCATCGGCATTGGCCTTCATCAAAGTCAGCTTCTCCTTTGCTAGGGGAAGGAGAACCATGTTCCAATGAATCTGCACCTTTTCCTTATGAAGCCTCTGCATCACAATATTGTCCCTATAATGCTTCCACAGTTGATATCCATGGTTCCATGGTGCAACCTGATAGAAATGTATGCCCTACAAGCCAATCATATATGATATGATTCGACATTTCTAGAAATATCTTATTCAATTAATTAGGCAAATCTTCATTATAAGCTCTTATTAGAAGCGAATATCATAATGAAGTCCTTGATCAAATACAATGATGATTAAATCATGATGAGATCATGATAATGAGATTGATCATCTAGAGGTATTTGATCTAAATGTTCCTAGTCATAGGATACTTGAGATGGGACATCAAGGATCCGGATAGACTAGTGTATGTGATGTCTTCTCATGTGATGATGACGACCGATCTCATTGGTCATTAGTGTGGAGACACTGAGATACACATACAGGTGCTCATTAGTTGAATGAGTTCATTGAACTGACCGAATTAGAAATCCTGAATGGTATCTTACCGAACTGTCTATCAGGGTCTTCTATCATCACGGTTGCATGGTTGGACCTTTGACCTGAGTCGCCAAAGTTGCCTTGTTGGGTGGAACTTGTGCTTTGACCATTGACTTATGGATCACAATTTAGATGGTCCTATATAGCGATGGATTGGGTACAAGGAAAATCCGATGGAGACAATTGAGCGAACAACAAGGGATCGTCCACTCTCGGTAAGTGAGAGTGAATGTTCTATGGGATAGTACTCTAAATCCCTGGCCAGGGTAGATAGGATAATTTGAAAAGGAGTTTTCCAATTGATCCAATTCAGAGTACAGGATCCTATAGAGTCGGTACACTAAGTAGTTGACAGTAGATGCCGTACTCCTTTCCGACCGGGACATTGGATGGATGAGGGTTTATATCCATGTGGTAACTGATGATGGAAAGGCTCAATGGAGATGAGATTATCCCCATAGCCATTTGGGATCATGGGATGTGGCTTGTACCCTTCATGATCGGTAGGCCGATTAATCTGTTATTGGATAACGGATTTAATTAAATTAAATAGAATTGTTCTATTTTATTTAGGCCTCAACCAAATAGGCTATTGGGCCTAGTGGTTCACACACAAAAGGACTTATCCACAAGTACAGGGGCAAGGGCGTAATTTATAGAGATTTTGGGTTTTTATGAAAAATTCCATAATTCTCTATAAATACCAATGGTTTCAGAAAAATCCCATCAAGCCATGGGTGAAAACCGTGTCCCAAGTCTCCTCCCTACCTCCTCCTCTCTCTAGAAGGTGTCCATGGTCGATGGAGCTCCGTTCGAGAAGAGTTCTCGAGGCCGGCGCAAAGGGAGAACCTGCTGTGGATGAAGTTCGTGTGGATACTGCTGGAGACCGGACACTTAAACGGTTTGAAGAGCTTGAGAAGCTCATCTCCTTCCTCTCCATGGTATTATATGAATTCCTATCAGGTATATTCGAACCCGATTTGATCGGTTTTCGGTTTTCGTCGTTCGGTTCTTATTGAGACGGATTATAAAGGAACCCATAAGAATCGTCGTTTCCGCTGCACAAAATTTTAATGGATGATTCCTTAAAGTGGTATCAGAGCCCGATTGAAGTCTCGGTTGAAACCGACGTCGAATCGACATTATTTTATGTTATTTATGTGTTCCCGAAATTGTGCAAACGTCTGTTTTGTCGAAGCCACCATATTCTGTGTATGACTCATATAAAATATTGGTTGGCTTTGATAGAATCTTGTGATATAGGTCTTTCAAACTCCGCAAACCTTTTGAATTTTGGATCTCTTTAGTTTTCGGGAGAAGCGTCAAAAGTTGGTGTTTCTGTCATGCCCGAACCGACACCCGGATTTGGGGATTTTGTGAAATCTCCATCCACAGAAGAAATTGAGACTTGTAAAAGGTTTTGGAGTTGGGTAATATGATTTCCTAGCCTTTACATTTGATATCCAGCTTTGAATGACGGCGGAGGAAGAGAAATTTCGAGTTTTCCGACGAACTTGGGTTCTGCGGAGTCTGGCGGCGCCGACCTGATTCTTCCTGATTTCCTGTTGATAGAGAATTTTTCTCTGAAGGTATATATACATATTTCGAAACTTCATATGATGAGGATTCTAAATTTTATTTTTGGAGAATATTTTGCTTCCTGTATAAGGAGTTATCCTCGTTTCAAAATAGAGATTTCTGCTACGGAATCTGGATGACCGCCGCCTCTTCCTACTCATTTTTCGGTCGATTGGGATTTTTACTGGATATGAGGCCGACTGTTTTGGATTCCCTATTCGATAAGTATTCCAACGCATATTTTTTCGGATTTTTAGGAGTCCGGGATAAGGAGATAAATCCGATTCTATTGGAGGGATTTCCTCCCGATGAATAGTGCCGGCCACGACCATTGCGGGCTGGCGCACTGGCGGCGCATACGCCCGGCGACGCCGGCGGCGCAATGCGCCAGAGCCTGCGGCGCAATGCGGCGCACGCCGGACGGGCGCAGTGCGCCGCCATACGCGGCGCAATGCGCCACATCTTTTATTTAGTGATTTTAAATTGTTTAAAATCATAGAAAATTCCGAAAAATTGACATAAAATTCCATAAAAATTCAAAAAAATTCTATATTATTATTTAACATGTTTTAAAGTGTTTAATGATATGTTAGATGATGTTTAGTTCTATTTACATAGATTCACTCTTGGTTAAACTTTAAAATTGTTTTAAAGGTTTAACTTAAATTATTAGTGTCTTAATTAATTCTGTAAAATGAGATTTTACAGAATATAAATTGGGACATTAATTTTTGACCTTGCACAGTATTAGGAATGCATGAATGTTCTAAACAGTTTAGTTTTGTATGTTCATTTCATATAAATTGTTTATATGTTGTTGTCATGTTATTTTCATGTTATTTATTTTATGAAAATTCGGCATGCATGAAATTGAGAATTTCAAAATAAATTATATAATTTTATGCTGATATATATGATATATCTCATATAATTATCACGTATGCGCTCTATGTTCATGTGATGAATGTTAGTGTGTGTATGGAGGTGATCATGGACTTAATTGTGCTTGGCTTGTGATTGCTTTTAATTATGTTGGTTATGTTATTAAATGGGGCCTGCGTGTGCCTCCTCTCTCTCTATACAATCTGATTGTACATTCTACCTCCCTCCATTAATGTACTCCCCTTGGTTAAAAACAAGGTTTCTTATTGAGTTATGTACATTTGTGGGGTCTGCGTACCCTTAAGCCGCTTGTAAGAGTTAGAAGCCGGTTCATGGAAGGTTGGAGAGTGGGACCACTTGGAGAAGCACCCTTCTGAAGTGGGAGCATACCAACTCAAGCATATGAAGCAAGGATTTGCACCTATAGGGGTGCCTTAGGTGCATGCTTAGGGTTAAGTCCATGATCACCTGATTTTGTGCATATTTGATATGTGGATGTGTGCTACAGGTTATACCTTAGATATATGATATTTCAAAGGTATTATATATACTTAGCACATATTATTGATGAGACTAAAATAAAATCCCTCCTTGTCATAATTAGGTTGATAAACGTGTGACATTAAGAATGACTCACGTAGCCTTCCGTTGTTATGGTCTTGATGAGCCAATCTTAGATTGGATGGGTTTGTTGTGTTTCCCACAAGACTCATTCGGCAAGGGATTGGTGATCATGGCCAAGGCATTTGCCGAACTTTGGGGTGGACCATTGCATGGCCTTGTTGTGTTTCCCACAAGGGCTATGTTAAGAATTCATTCTCATAACGTAACAAGCGGATTTGACCTAACTAGAGTATATAGCTTGTTGTGTTTCCCACACGGTTATAACTCTAGAGGCTGAATGACTAAGAATTGCAATGGTTGCAATTGGTAAAAGTTACCTACCTATTAAGTATGGGATGACTTGTTGTGTTTCCCACAAGGTTGTCACCATAAAGTTAATAGGGTCTTAGTCCCCACTAGGATTTCATCATGATATCCCGTCTTTGCATAATGAGGGTTATGCAAATTCATCGAAAATTAGTGAGAGCATAAATTAGGATCAAAGAACATATCTTAATTTTAATGAATATTTGCAATGTCATATTGATAAAATTATATCTCTGTTGTAGAATACGATAATAAACCACCATTAGTATGCCATATTAGATGCCATATAGCTTAATGGCTCACACTTCTTAGGCTGGTTTAAAACTAAGAGAATCGTTCTCATAGTTTACCAATTAACTATTTTACTTGAGAAGTAGGTGTCTCCTAAATTATCTAGTGATATGAAAGAAAGATAAGATCTTATCTCATAGACAAGATGCATTGTTTGCCTTAAACTATATGTTAGTCTCTATGAGACATAATTATAGAGACAACATGGATAGATGGATATGAGATCCATCATGGCTCATAGTGATGAGCTAACTAAAGGGCAACTTAGAACAACAATATATCTTAATTACTTCTTGTTGGTGAGACCAATAGTAAGAAGTAAAATCAATAGATAGAAATAGGAGAGAGTTAATAGTAAAAGAAGGTGGTCAACATAATAAAGCCAGAATAAGACATGATTCTTACACTGTCATGATGATGATAAGTGGAAGAGAAAGTACAAAGTGTTTTGTATATAATGCAAAGGTGGAGCTTGAGAAGCTTCATGTATCCAAGTCATTGGCACTTACTTGTTTTAAATATACACTTAATAGTATTAGATACTATATGTATATATCATAATATTAGATACTATGGATGCATCTAATGGTATGGGATACCAGATATGCATCTTATATCTACAATGAGTTGTAGATGATGACAAGTAAATGAAGACTTAATAAAGAAGATGTTGACCTACATATGAAATGGTGCAAAAGTTGCATCATTATTAGTGGGAGGTGCAATTCTTTAATAGCCTTATGGAGATGTCTTAATAATTAATATTGCTAATATATCCTTCTACAAGAACATTATATGATTTCCTACTTGAATAAATGTTGATTCATTCTAAGTTATGGAATTGATAGATGTTCTAATAGATTGAATGGCAAAGTGTTTGCCAGTGGGAGCTTAATGAATTGTTAATCATATTTGATATGTTAGCTCTCATGTTATGTGTGAATATTCCTTTTAAGAAGAAATGGGTTGATTTAGATCAATCTACACTTTAGCTTTATATAGACATGGAGAATGGGTTAATGAGTTAATAGAACTCGTACATCTAGATGTATGTTAGCCCATATCTAGTAAGGCTAAAGAAGAACATTTCTACTTCATTATTTCAAAGATGATGTCTCTGGGTTTGGAAACATGTACTTTATGAAGTACAAAACTAAGACCTTTGGGAAATTATCTGAGATTAAGAATGAAGTAGAGATACTGATGGAACAAGTATTAGAACTCTTTGATGAGATCAAAGAGAGGAATATTAAGTACATAATTCACATATAATTGAAGGATAATAGAATCTAATGGACACCTCTTTAAACATTTTATCTTAATTGAGTAGCTAAAATGAGAAGTCATATTATGTAAGACATAATATGAACAATGACGAGCTTTGCAAATTTCCTCTTTGTCTAATTTTGGCTAAGTACTTGTTATAATCACTTGATCTTAATAGGTACCTTCTAAGTCTGTTCTGATTACTCCATATAGGATATGGAAAAGGGGTTAAAACTTGACCTTAAGCAAGTTAAGGTTTCGGAATGTCCGACCTGGTGAAGAAGTATAACTCTAACAAGTTGGAATATAAGACTATGAAGTGTTGCTTGTGGGATATCTAGAGGAAACTTTTGGATATTAAATATACGACCCTTATGTATAAGGGTATGTGTTGCTCAGCTCACTATATTTCTAAAGGAAAAGTTTCTTCTTAAGAAAGATAGTGGGAGCAAGGTATATATGGAATATGTTCTAGTCCCACAACCCAATAACACTTCTATTAAGGTGCTAGTTAATAATTACACAAGGACAAATGATAGGTCTTTACATGTGAGAGATATGTGAGACATATCTCTGATAGATGAAATGAGGCATAAGATAATGAGGATATTGATCCTAGGATCTATATAGAACCAATATGAGATATTGATTCATTAATGGGAAGAGACAATAAAATCCGATATAAACTTTATCTATTCTAATCAAGTTTAGAACTTGATAGATCCACCTAAGGATATAGTATCCATAAGGAATAAATGGATCACTAAAGAATAGATTAGAGTGGATTAGAAGGTAGATACCTTCAAAGGTGAGAATAATTGAAAAGGATATCATTGAAGTCAAATGGTTAACTATGATGAGATCTTTTACCTATTCCATGGATTAATCCATTCGGATTTTGATTGTAACACTCTATGATTATGAGATAAGCTAATTGGATGTTAAGATAGTGTTTCTCTAAAGTATTTTGAGGAATAGGTGTATATGATACAACTATAGGGAATCAAGTCCCAATAACATCCAAGAAGAGTGTGTATTAAGTTCATTTATGGACTAAAGTAAAATTTCCCATAGATCATATATAAGGTTTAATGAGATTAAATCTTATGACTTCATTAAGAACGAAGAGGAGCCTTGTGTATTCAACAAGATAAGTGGGAGTGCTGTTACTTTCTTGACATTTTATGTTGATGACATACTACTCATTAAGAATGAAGTAGGTGTGTTATCATAAGTGAACCTAGCTATCAAATTGATCCTCCAAACACAATTTGGGTTTTGAGATCTATGGAGATAGATCTAAAATCAATGCCCCGTTAATGTACGTAGTCACCATAGTCAAAGGGTTTGACATGATAAACTCCAAGATAGGTTTCTTACCTATGTGGTGTGGAGTTGATCTCTGTAAAGTGTTGTCTTTGTAGACTTCTTGAAAGATAAAGAGATCACATAAATAGAGTCCTTATGCCTTTGTCATAGGGTCTATTATTTATATGATGCTACGTACATGATGTGATTAATGCTCTAAGTGTTATGAGCATTCATCAAGAAGATCCAAGTGAGAGTCATTGGATAGTTTAGAGATATATCATTTGGTACTTGAGAAGCACTGAGAATGTATCTCTATACACTGGAGGATAAGACTTGAGGTCTTGTAGTTTTACAAACACAAGCTTCTAATCAAATAAGTTTGATATTAAGTCAGAATTATGGTGGTGCAGTGAGTTGAAAGAGTTCTATGTGATAGAACACTGTAAGTTCTACAACATATGTAAACAAGTTTACATAGTGGTTGCACACTACTTGAGAAGTAGTCTAGATGAAGTTTTTCATCTACATATTTGATATGGGATTGTCTCAATTTTTTCTGAAAGTGTATCATTGTTTTGAGAAAACAATGGAGTAGAGCCGATGTCTCATTAGAAGTTTAGAACTTCTGTGGCGATATCATACAATCAGAGAGATTGCAGCTTATAGAGATATAATTAAAGATAAAGTATCTACCGTTAATAACATTGCAGATCCACTAACTGAAGCAGTTACTCAAAGAGTGTTTGAGCTTCACCTTGAGCTGATATAGATCAACCAGATGGGTGATTGGCTTTAGTGCAAGTGGGAGATTGATAGAAATGTATGCCCTACAAGCCAATCATATATGATATGATTCGACATTTCTAAAAATATCTTATTCAATTAATTAGGCAAATCTTCATTATAAGCTCTTATTAGAAGCGAATATCATAATGAAGTCCTTGATCAAATACAATGATGATTAAATCATGATGAGATCATGATAATGAGATTGATCATCTAGAGGTATTTGATCTAAATGTTCCTAGTCATAGGATACTTGAGACGGGACATCAAGGATCCGGATAGACTAGTGTATGTGATGTCTTCTCATGTGATGATGACGACCGATCTCATTGGTCATTAGTGTGGAGACACTGAGATACACATACAGGTGCTCATTAGTTGAATGAGTTCACTGAACTGACCGAATTAGAAATCCTGAATGGTATCTTACCGAACTGTCTATCAGGGTCTTCTATCATCACGGTTGCATGGTTGGACCTTTGACCTGAGTCGCCAAAGATGCCTTGTTGGGTGGAACTTGTGCTTTGACCATTGACTTATGGATCACAATTTAGATGGTCCTATATAGCGATGGATTGGGTACAAGGAAAATCCGATGGAGACAATTGAGCGAACAACAAGGGATCGTCCACTCTCGGTAAGTGAGAGTGAATGTTCTATGGGATAGTACTCTAAATCCCTGGCCAGGGTAGATAGGATAATTGGAAAAGGAGTTTTCCAATTGATCCAATTCTGAGTACAGGATCCTATAGAGTCGGTACACTAAGGAGTTGACAGTAGATGCCGTACTCCTTTCCGACCGGGACATTGGATGGATGAGGGTTTATATCCATGTGGTAACTGATGATGGAAAGGCTCAATGGAGATGAGATTATCCCCATAGCCATTTGGGATCATGGGATGTGGCTTGTACCCTTCATGATCGGTAGGCCGATTAATTTGTTATTGGATAACAGATTTAATTAAATTAAATAGAATTTTTCTATTTTATTTAGGCCTCAACCAAATAGGCTATTGGGCCTAGTGGGTCACACACAAAAGGACTTATCCACAAGTACAGGGGCAAGGGCATAATTTATAGAGATTTTGGGTTTTTATGAAAAATTCCATAATTCTCTATAAATACCAATGGTTTCAGCAAAACCCCATCAAGCCATGGGTGAAAACCACGTCCCAAGCCTCCTCCCTACCTCCTCCTCTCTTTAGAAGGTGTCCATGGTCGATGGAGCTCCGTTCGGGAAGAGTTCTCGAGGCTGGCGCGAAGGGAGAACCTGCTGTGGATGAAGTTCGTGTGGATACTGCTGGAGACCGGACACTTGAACGGTTTGAAGAGCTTGAGAAGCTCATCTCCTTCCTCTCCATGGGATTATATGAATCCCTATCAGGTATATTCGAACCTGATTTGATCGGTTTTCGGTTTTCATCGTTCGGTTCTGATTGAGACGGATTCTAAAGGAACCCATAGGAATCGTCGCTTCCGCTGCACCAAATTTTAATGGACGATTCCTTACACAACAAAGACCATGATAGCAAGTAGTCACATTCCTCAGCTGAGCCCTCATTTCCTATTCAGGCAACAAAGGGTGTTGGAGCCAATTCATAGCTTTGATCATGCTTTCGTGCGTAGGCTTAGCAAATCTTATGCCAACAGCAAGTGTGCTAGGCCAAACTAAACCCAACTCAGGTGGATCAACAAGCGTGATAGTCAACAGGGATGAATCGCCAGAAGGTGCAACAACTATTGGAAAAGAAAAAAGATAAGGAAATAGTCAAAGGTACATATTTTCAAAAGAGAATCGAACAGTAATGAATTAAGGCATAAAATGAATTTGGTTCATTACCCGCCAACTGAAAGGATAGGGGCTGGAGATAAGGCTACAATGAGAGACTCTAGGATGAGAGGCTGATATGGAATGATGGCCATAATAGAAGCTCCAAGCGGGGTGTCATCCCCTGAAGTATTACCTTTCTCCCTAGCTATAATGGTGCTACGACCATCTAATGAAAGAAAAGGAAACAAGCAATGAAGTGAGTGATCAGATCAACAAAATGGATTAAAAAAGTGCTAATGATCCACAATATACCTCCAATCCTAGGTGATGTCGAGGCAACAATCAAGTTGCCATCATCACCTCCCAAACTAGCAATCTCAGGTGCCTGGGTAGGTGGATCCAACTCTACCAGTGGTGGGTCAGAAGTCACTCCAACAAATTAAGAACTCACATCATCTGTGCAACAAACAAAAAAGTGAGAGAAAAGAAGTTTAAGGTTTAGTTTGCTAGCAAAAAAAAGTCAAATACCCCAAAGGAGATGGAGATCTGATGGGAGTGGGCTCAACAATCAGGAAGTTCTTAATGTCTGGGGATGACCCCATAGGAGAAGGAGATCATATGTCAGTAGCCAATGAATGAAACTCAGAAGCAAACATAGTAGCTGCTAAAGGAACGTCTGTGGCCAATGTGATCATAATCTCAACAGCGTCAACACCATCACCCGGCTCTCCTAGTGTTAAGGAGCACTCTCCCCTAGTTGAAGAAAAGATGACATCCTCCAAACAAACACCCCATCAGAAGGTGGGGGTAGATCCATCTCCTGGGTGGGAGAAAAAGCTGCATACAAAAAATGGGAAAAAGAAGAAATACATCAAGGTTGTCAACATAACAGATTGCACTATGAATCAAACAATGAAATAAAGCATATAAATTATATACTCGGAGCCTCGCCAGGCATAGGAGATAAAGATCTCATCAAATGTGCCCTCTTTCGAGGTGGTGTGTTCTCTACTGATCTGGAGGGACCCTTGGCACGAGTAACAGAAGAATCGGCAAAAGCTACCTCTGAAGAAAGAAATAGGCAAAGGAAAAAGCAAGAGAACAAGATTGTCAACACTATATAAAAAAAGGAAAGGAAAAGACGAATATGATAGCAAGAAGAGAAATGAAGCTTAATACCTGGTGACAGATAGCTCGGTGGCCGAGAGACTAATAGCCCGACGTCCCATCCAACCTTGCTAGCAATGCTCATCATAGCCACCTTCAGCTCACCAAAGCATGAAGCTTGTGCAATGTCAAGTGCATCCTCAAGGGGCCCTCAAGAAGACACCAACCACCTCAAATGATCAACCTTAACTCTAACAACGGTCATCGGGGGTAGAAGCTCCCTCAAAAGAGCATATCGGCGTCCCATGCAGTCAATCTCTAGAAAAGTATACCAATCAATGGGCTGTAAGGGTGTTGGTTGTCGTGCCCATTATGAAGCCTGAAGTGGCTCCATTAGAAAGTCAATAGCCCCGGTGTAAGGATCATGGGATACTGATAGCAGCAAGCCCTGCTTTTCCTAAGATTTATATTTGGTTACTAGCTTATCTTTTTGGGACCTGTAATAGTGCCAAAAGAAAGAGGTGCTAATGTCTGGAGGAGCACAATCCTTGATGTCCAGCCAGACCTCTTCTACTATAGCTATCAGATGTGGCAACATCTTGTAATTCTGACTGTGATGAGACCACCAATTAACATACATGACATCAAACTCACCAGTAACCCCCAACGGTGGAATCTCTACATGGCTCTTCTTCTTTCGGCAAAAGAAATACCATCACTTAGCTGCAACAAGGTGGCTGTGCAACTGAGCATAAACACGAGAGATGATGTTAAAATCAACATTCGGAAGAAGCCCCTGATCATAACTAAAATTTTTGCCAAACCAGTGTGGATAATATGGCTCTAGTATGGTGCGTCGACTGTGCTAAAATGTCAGAACACGCATTAGGGTACATAGATGCCATTCCCATGCAACCCATACACTATAATAGTTTGACAAAGGATCCACCCATAGAAAACCATCAGCTTGCTGTATAGCGCTATGTGGACGGTGTCCCACTAAACAGTGAGCAAACACCAAACCATTACCGCCATCAAGCAGCAAAGTGGATAGTAATCTCCGCCCTATGGTAAGCTCCTACTGCTATTGTGGGCGACGACTATCGATAAATCTGTAAATCAATACACAATGTGGATCTAATCCTTCTCTCAGTGAGGGAAGGCTAGTAAAAAGGGAAGCTGTTCAAGCACTCACATAATGGGTAGCCATCACAATGTTTTAATCTGTGATGAAGAATGAGATGCAATCGCCCCAAAGGAATGATAAATCACAGCAAGAGCGACTGGAGCAATCGCCAAAATAAAGTCACAAGCAAGTTTACAGGCTGGATACCAAACCTCTGCTCTAATCACATTTGCGTCCTCAAAAGGGACCGCAAAAGTAACTAGTCGAAAGCCGAGAAATGTAGCCAAATGTGTGATCTCGTCAAGCCCCCATGGATTCTCTGTCTCAACACAAGCTTCTAAACCGGAAAATCTCGTCTGAATGTGGTTTTCTACGACATGCTAGATCAAGACATCTCTTACCCAGTTTAGTAAAGCAATGCTTGTAACAATGAGCACCGCCATAGAAAAAATAAAGTCATAGATTGCAAGTCATCTGATATCTGTCATCAGAAGAATGATCTTTGCTAACCATAGTGATTGCGCCATACTTTCACCAAGTACCTGTGACAATAAGAAAGGTGGTAGTTGCCAAGTTCATCTGTTTGACATCTATGAAGGTCATCTAGCACGACCTCTTCGTTCCCCACGAACCGGTAAACTAGAAATCATATGAAAGTCCATAGATCAATGGAAGTTTCCCCCTCGGTAGTAACAAATGTGTTCTATCTTCTGTTGAATCGCTTTGTCAAAGCCTGGATAAATAACCTTCAGGGCAAGGATAATCATATAAAGCAGCACCTACAATGATCCTCAAGCCAACATGCTCCAATCGAGTGATGAAGTTGGCTAGAATATTCTAGCCGTTCACACGCACCATCCCTCGGGCAATGAGAACACCTCACTGATAATTGACCATAGAAACTATCCGTGCTGTGTGCCAATATGCCATCAAGCATGCATCTGCCATCAAAGTTCTCTCCGGTAAAACGAGAGCTGCTAGGTTGCAAAAGTGATCCACTTCAGTGCTTGGATGAACTTGAAGGACATGCCTTGTCCAATTTCCATACACTTAGCTGAAAGTCATAAGAGGTGAAATATTCATTCTGAAACTCATTCAACAGACCCATAGAATGACATGATGGGCTGCATTTGAAGTGAGGCAAGCCCAATGGTAAAGATGGATATGCATAAACATATGTACCTTGCATATTATCCCTACCTCGCAATATATCACATTCAAGTTGGTTTCTTTCTTGTGACGACATAGAATGAGTATCGATATTTCCTAAAGGAAATGGATGCTGAATAAACTCCAATAAGGCCTCTTCTGAAGAATAATGAATAGGATAATATGTTGGCCAGTTATATAAAAAAGAGCCATGCCCATGCTGGATTAATCTAATGTCGACGTCTCCAGCACCAGCCATCGAACCCATGTGTACTCGTGTAGCCAAGTGATAGTCGTGTTGCTTGAATCTGGTCTGAATCAATCTACTTGGAGCCAGCGTACATGACGTTGCAAAAGTTTCTTCTTTAGAAGAAAAAGGCTTCTCATTGGATGTATTATGAGCATCATTGGAGGAACTCCTTGCCGAGCCATAAAGCGCCTGTCAACGTTCAAAAAAGGAAAAAATGATGATAAAGTATTTTCAACAAAAAAAGAGAAGGGAGAAGAGAGCATGGAGAAAGAAATGCGACTCAAAGTTGGTTGTTACACGGGTGATTCTCTCGATGACTCTCGCCTATGAAAAATCACCTGTCGGGGGCAATTGTTGACACCTAAAATGCTTGGTAATTTCCAAAATAAATAAAAATGGGCAAGACGTTTTAGTTTAGCCTTCGTGGATGCGACATTCACGTTAGCCTCCCAAATCTATCACAACAGAGCCTCGTTGACAAGGAAAAATGGTGTGATCATCTATACAGTGAGTCTCACAAACTTCATACGATATTCCAATGCATTGATGAAAGATGATTGAAATTGTTGCAATATTTTATCGATGGATTTAAACATTCGTCGAAGCCCTTGCAACTCTCATACAACATTCGAACTCGTCAATGGAGGACAACCAAGGGTATCACAATGCTCTCCCGTCAGTTTAAACATCTATCGGAGTTCTCGCAAATCTTATTTGATAGTTCAACTCGTCGACGAAAGACAATCGAAGATGTTGCAGTATTTTTTTATTGGTATAATCTTTGTCGGAGCTCGTGCAACTCGTACAACAATTCAATGTCCCAACGAAGGGTAATCGAGGGCATTGCAGCGATTTCTCGACAACCCAAATGTCAGACGGAGCTCCCTTCAAGGGGCAAGGCTTTGAATGACATGGACAGGCTCATCAAGAGCCCCTCAATGTAAAAGTTGTCGTGAGTGGATGTTACCACCACCCTTCGAGATTCCAGCTCCCGTACATCTCCGGAAGCTCGAAGAGCTATGACGGTTGGCTTATCCCAATAATGGTGAAGAGGAGAATTTTCCTCCGGATGTTAATGACAATTACGAGCCATGAAGGTTAGCTCTCATGCTGATAACGGAGAGAGCAAGTGGAGGGAAGAAGAGAAGCTGAGGATTACTTTTCTCGGGTCATCTTCCGTCTGGCACCACCAAACTCTCCCTTACCATCTCCCATTGTTTGTCGAACCCACGCTGGTCATCATTTCTTTTCTCTACCGCAGTGATTGACGCCTTCCGCGCGCAGTGATCGTTGTCTTCCCCACGCAACCTTGTCCTCGTCGCCTTTGCAGTGC
Organism: Cryptocoryne crispatula var. balansae; assembly: GCA_036172225.1. Classification (NCBI taxonomy): domain Eukaryota; kingdom Viridiplantae; phylum Streptophyta; class Magnoliopsida; order Alismatales; family Araceae; genus Cryptocoryne; species Cryptocoryne crispatula. The sequence goes on from CM069934.1 coordinate 12,905,162, forward strand.
CGCACGCCCACGAGCCAGCAATCTAATGCCAACCATGAGCACCCTTAGAGTTGTCGTCGCCTCCTTCGTTTGCCTATGTGTGTGTGCATGTCGGTGACCAAAAAACCCCTTTGGTCGCTTCCCCTTTGGCCACTCACTCACCATGCAAACGGGAAAAAAAACCCCCCAACCTCATCGTCGTCCCCCACCATCACCTATCTATCGCCTACACAAAGCCCCTCAGTAGGGGTGTCAATGGGCCGGGTCGAGCCCGAAGCCGACCCAATAAAAGCCCAATTCAAATTATAACGGGTCGGCCCGACCCGGCCTGCAATATATTCTTGTTCGGTCCGGCCCGGTCTGCACAAAATTTTAATTTGGCCCGGCCCGATCCGGCCTAGCCCGATCTTTCTAATATAAAAAATATATAAAGTTCAAAATAAAAAATAATATAAATATGCTAAAAATTTTATAAATATGACAGAAATTGTATAAATATTTATAATATGATATAGCATAGTTATCCATGTTTATGTGATGAAAACAACACTTAACACGTCTTAATTTGAAAATAAAAAATAGTTATCGCTCATTAGCCATTGCCTGCTTAATTTGAAAATAAAAAAAGAGTTGTCCCAATTTGCTGCATTTATAATCCATCAACGTAAATATTCTGAGTGCCCACTTGCTGCATTTATAAATAAGTTTTTTTTTGAAATATTAAGGTATGATTGATTTGATAAAAAAAATTGAAACATGATTAAACTAAGAATGATATTGTACGCATTCATAATTTTTTAATTTATAATAAAACATATAGATTTGATTGGATGGCTTGATTTTTCTAGTATATAATAAAATACATATCATATTTTAAAAAATTTTAAACATAAAAGCAACTATTAAAAAAATATTTTGAATCTAGAAATAAAATAGATATATAGATAGAAATATACCGTTTGACACTCAAATAATCATATATATGTAACTAGAGTTAAAGCAAAGTATATATTTTATTACTTTAAAATATTACTCTTTTTTAAATTTCTCTGATAATCTACTTTACGTTGTTCTATCCCGTGCATGCAAAAGATTTAATGAAAATTAAATATAAAGACTTTTGCATGTCGCTCTTGGAATAAGAGACCGTTGCCGTCGAACAATTGCTACAAAATCAGGCCCACGGGCCTCGTTTCTCCGCCCGAGTAATACAAGAAGACTGATTTCTCTGCTCCGAAACAAGGCTCATAGATGACCCGGCCCGAGGACCCGTGAGCCAGCCCGGTCCATTGCCGCCCCTACCCCTCAGCCCTTCTCTGTTCGCCATCGCCGCGAACCCTCCCCTTTCTCTGTTTGCCGTTGCCTCCTCAAAAGCGCGTGCGAGGCCCACAACCTACCATCGCACCCCCCTTGTCGCCTTTCTTTCCCTATCTCGCTACCTGTTCTCTGCCAGTGCAATCGCCGCAGAGAACCTCGCACAGCCTCAGTCCTTGGCCGTGCTCCCCGTCTGCGCACGTGAAGACCCTCTCACGCAGCCCCCCCTCTTCTTCTCATTGCCACGGCCGCCCCTTCCCTCTCTTCTTCTCTCACCGCCGTCGCAGCCCCCTTCCTCCTCTCTCATTCGCCAAACCACCGTGTCGACCTCTTCTCTAGGCCCCGCACGCAGGTCCTATTCATTGCCTTGCCATCTTCTCTCTTGGCCGCGGCGCGTCGCACGGCTGCGAGGCCCCCACTCTATCTCATGTTTCCTATCTGGGTGAGTGCCGCTGAGAGCTTCGCACGGCCGAGCCACCAGCGTCCACACGCAAGCCCCTCTACTCTACACCCAGTCAATCGCGGTCCCTCGTCTGATTGCCCTCTCCAGGCCACGATCAATCCCAACCTGTCGCGGTCCTCATAGCCGCTCCCCCTTCGAGCCAACATAGCCCGCCGCAGACACCCTTCAAGTCAGGCCAATCAAAACCCCTCTAGTGCGGCCAGTCAACCCATCAATAAAAAAACCAACTAGCCGATCGAGCCATCAAGCACCAATCAATTGCGACCCTCAAGTCAGGATCGATTTTGATCATGCCGTCAAATGGCAATATATTCATTGGATTAAGATTACTCAAGTTAACTTTGATGTTAATCAAATAAAATGTCCAATCAACCCGACTTGAGATTAATTGGGGGCCGGTTCGACAGGACACATTTTGCATCTCAAGTTTACACCTAAATAATAATCCAATCCAAGACTAATTGTGGGTTGGTCTAATAAGACATGCTTTGCGTCTATGAAAAATTAATTAAGCAACTGAAGCTAATTGAGGGCCGGTCCAACAGGACACGTTATATGCTTCGACTTAACTTAAAAGAATCAAAAATGAATAATCGATAAACATACAAAGGTCTAAGATAAAATGACTCCAATACTATACCATTTTATCCCATCAAGGGATGGGTGCCTATCAATTTATGCAATGGCTAAATGCATATGTATGCATGCGTACCAAATCATATAATTGATATGGGAAAATAAATTATATCTATGGGAAAGCACCAACAAACCTTAGTTAAAGTCAGTGTGCCATATCTTATTTTATTGATATGATTAATTCCATAATATCTATGAAAGGTTTAATGGAGTTAAATAAAAAAATCGATTCAATTCATTGAAATTATGACATTTCATGTCTCCCGCATTTGTAAATTGTACCAATTTTTTAATCAATGAAAATTTTATGTAGCATATTTATTTATGTCAAGAAGAGTTAAAAATAGATCCATAAATTTAAATGGAATGTAAATAAAAAAATTGACATAAAACATATCAAGTTAATAAGAAAAAAGAAAAACAGAGAGAAAATAAATTAATTAAGTAATCAAAAATACCAAACAGATTAAAGGTTGTCAAACATAATTTTCATAACTTAAAATTAGTTTTAAGATAATTTTAAAACTTAAAAATAGTTTTTCTAGCATAAACTACAATTAAATAATAAACAAATCAAATAAATTAAAAAAACTAATAAATTTGGCTTAATCAAGTTAAAACTAATATTACAAACTTAAATCATTCTTTCGGATAATAAAAATTGTTAAAAAATAAAAGGTCCCATTAATCAATACAATAAATTAAATAATAAAAATAAAACAACACAAAAAAAGAAGTCAATCATGTTAATCTAAAAAAATAAATAAATAAGCATATCTGTAACCCATAAAATAAGTCAAACTTTTAAAATAAATATCAAGTCTAAGATCAATCAAATATTCACATAAATAAAGAAATAATAAAAGACTAAACCTAAATCAATCTTAATCTAAATCTTTGATCAAATTTTAAATCAATAATTAAAATATAAAAGACATTAAGTCATAAATCTATTTAAAATATATATAATAAATCAAATCAAACCAAATTAAATTTTTAAAAAAATAACAATAATATTTGCATTTCATCAAATTTATAAAGCCGTTACTCCTACTATATTCATTTCGTTTGTAGATGGATATTATTGTTTTGAAATTGCTATGACGGCGAATCAATGGCATTCGAGTTTTCTCGATTTAATTAACATCAGATCTTCGCATCACCCGATGGGGAGAGATTTTGAAATTGCTATGGTGGCGAATCAAGGGTATATTTCTATGGAATATCGATATTTTCTAGTTTTAAACCGAAATTCGACTAATAAATTTTAGATAAGATTTTTGAAAACTACCTTTCTATACAATTAAATTTTTTAAAATTTTTAAAATTTAAGTTCAAATTTTAAATAAATTTTTAATTTTTTAAAAATACTCAATTTTAAAAATTAATTTCAAAATTTTTATGTACATATATTTCAAAATACAACATACACACATATTGATTTTTTTTTTCAAATTTTGAATTCATAATTTTTGTATTTTTCGGGGTTTCAAATGCCTACAAGAACATTGTGAGAATCTATTATCTGCATTCGTTTTGTAGATGTTCTAGAAAAAGAGAGAGCTTGGGAAGATTTCATCAATGTATTCAAAGAGAAATACATCATGCCACGTGCATTATGAGAAAGGGTTGTAATTTGTACAACTAAAGTAGAGAACCATGGTTGTGACAACATGGTTCGCCGGGTCGTGACCCGGCCCTGATCTGGTTGGATTTGGGCCCGACCGGCTCGTTCGTGACCCAGTCGGGCCGACTCACCCGGGCGGGTCGCGGGGTCTTGCGAGCCGGCCCATATGACCGTTGGCAAAGATCATACGACCCGTACTCCCACCACTCACTCTCACTCTCAAGCTCTCATTACTCTCAAATTTTGCTCTCATTGTTCTCATTTTGTTTTTGATTTACTTAATTATTTCATTAAGTACTTCATTAATTCATTAAGTATATTTATTTCATACTTGTTTCATTGATTAGTTAAAGTAGTTTCTTCTTTTTAATACTTACTTACTTACTTAGATAGTTAGTTAGCTAGAAGATTAGTTAGATATTTAGTTTAGTAGTTACTTAAGTACATAATTAGTTAGAAGGTATAGTTAATTACTTACTTAGTTACATAATTAGTTAGTCTTTTTTTACATAATTTAAAGTTTACTTAGATTAGTAGTCACTTATTAACATCATTAACTTTTTTAAATAGTTAATTACTTATTTAAGTAATTATTTAGTAAAAAAAAATCTTCTCCAAGCCAAACAACCCAAACTGTCAGTGCGACCGGGAGTGATCTGGCTTGGTTACACTACAACTTGATCTCTATGGCGGAGAGAAAAGTGCAATGTAAATATTGCAACAAAGTAATATTCGGTGGTATTTATCGTTTAAAATTTCATATTACAGGTATGAAGGAAAACATTCTTCCTTGCACATGGACTCTGCCGGTGGTCAGAGCTCAATTTCGTAGGCACCTACAACTGATAAAGCAAATGAAGGGAACTAGCAAACGACATAAGGAGACCGTTCGAGAAGAATTGCTACAACCTGGGAGACGTTCCGTACACATTAACAGGACCGAACAAGAGAGGCCAGATATTTTTGGAGACGAAGAGTACGAGGGTATGTTTGTTTTACTCATAAATGTAGTTCATTCTTCTATTTTAAAAGATAATTAAGTAGTTGAATATTTCTTAAATAGATGACCTCTTACGAGAAATGGAAGCAAGTCGAAGATCATTTGTCGACGAAGAGTTACATAGACGCACTGGCCGAATGATGGGTCAAGGGTCTAGAAGTGGGAGTGGTCGAGGAAGTGGAAGAGGATCCAACAACCAACCGCAAGATGAGGTTCATGATCTCACCCAAGATGACGACCCGGTAGTAGGTCCCGTGGATCCCGTAATCACTAGACCACGACAATGTCAAACGACAATCACGATGACGATGAAGAACCTAAAATTATGTAAGGAGAAGATTGGCTGGGCAACGTCAAGGTGGTCCTTTCACCACAACATTCCGACAAATGTCGCGAGGGGACCATATTACGAGACCATGATTGACACGATCGCAGACATCGGGAGGGGAGTGTCTGGTCCAAACCCAAAGGAGATATACAATGTATATCTTCCAATGGAGGTACAAGAAACAAAGAAGTACGTGGCATCATTTGAACGAATATGGGATGAACAAGGTTGCACATTAATGACGGATGGATGGACCGATAAGTAAATTTTCTCGTACTCATTTTTGTTAGATGTATAAACATTCTTTTTAGTATAACTTAATTAATATCTTATACTTAATAGGTCTAACTAGGAAGACAATAATGAATTTCCTAGTGTACAATCAAACCGGCACGATCTTTTGGATGTCGGTCGACGCATCGGGATAGGTAAAGAATGCGGCGTATCTTTGCCAATTGATAGATGGAGTGATAGAAGAAATAGGAGAGAGCCGGGTAGTTAAGTAGTCACAGATAATGCAGCCGCATACAAAGCGGCCGGACAGATGCTTATGGTCAAAAGACCAAAGTTGTATTGGACACCTTGTTCCGCCCACTCCTTAGACTTGATGTTGGAGGATATATGCAAGGATCCTCAAATAGACAGGGTAGTTAAGCTAGCCTAGTTTATTTCTTCATTTATTTACAACCACAACTTTGTCCTTGCACTTATGAGGGAACACACTAAGGGACGAGAGTTGTTACGGCCCAGTGCAATCCGGTTCACCTCCCACTATATTTCGTTAGAAAGTTTGTTGAGTCAAAGGAGAGCTCTAACTCAGATGGTCATTTCACCGGGTTGGGGTAGTTAGATAGCTAGATGTAACCAATCGGATAAGAGAAAGGGGAGAAAGGTAGAAGAGACAATAGAGAATGGAGATTTTTGGAAAGTTTTAAAGAAGACGTTAGACATCGTCCAACCTATAGTGAAGGTACTAAGGATAGTTGACGGAGATACGAAAGCAAACATGGGGTATTTATACGATGTGGTTGAGAGAGCGAAGGAAGAAATCTCCAAGAAAGTGTTCGACTTCGCCAAGTGGTGGGATATCATAGATCGTCACTGGGGAACGTACGTTACATCAACCCATACATGCAGTAGGTATATTTTCTTAAACATTTACTAATCTTTTTTCTTAATGTTAGATATGTATATGTTGTTTACTAATGTTATTTGGTTCATAGGTTACTTTTTCGACCCAAGGTATTGCTATAGTCCACAGTTCAAGGCAACGAACAAGCTATTAGATGATGTGAAGCGCGTTATCCGACGGTTGCTCGGTGACGACGACCAGGTTATGATCGCATGCAACAAGATGTACGATTACAGAATGCGGAGTTTTCACTTTGGAACGAGTAGAGTTGAATGAGCTGTGATGCTACTAAGTCTGGGTACGTAGCAATGTTTTTCATCACTTAATTAATCAAAGTTTACTTAGATAATAATGTAAGACATTCAATTTATGTAGCTGATTGGTGGATGGACCATGGTAAAGTACCAGGGTACGAGGACTTGGCGGACGTAGCCATCAAGGTCCTAAACCAAACCACTTCGGGTTCGGGCTGCGAGAGGAATTGGTCTACATTTAGCTTGATTCACACGAAACAAAAAAATAGGTTGACATCAAGGAGACTTGAAGACCTCGTGTATTGTCACTACAACATGAGGTTAAAGTTGAAGAATTTGGAGAGAATGAAACATAACCAAATGGAATAAAAGAGTTGGATATCACAGGCGGAAGGATGTTCACTTGAGGAGCCGCAAATTGAAGAGGTGGACATCAATTTAGATCAAATATTCTACGAGAAGAACTCCTTAGAAATTTAGGTCAACGACCGAGAAAGGTTGGGAGAACCGGAGTTCAACCCAGAAGACTGACAATGGGCTGAAGGAGTACTCGATGATGTCCCTTTGGCCGAAGAATTCCAGATCTCTCCCTCCCTAGCAAAGTGGCAAAGGATCGGAGAAGGAACTAGTCAAGGTACGCAAAGTAGGAGAAAAGGTAAAAAAGTTATGATTGATCCTTTTGATATTGCAGATACTGATACGGTCGAAGACGATCGAGAAAATACGCTGGAGCCGAACATCCGAGTGTAGTACCAGACTTTCGAGGATTTTTCGTCAAAGAGTAGCAATGATGATGGTGCTGGATATGAGGGCGCGAGCATTTTACAAGTACAAGAGACCCTAGATCCTCCAATATCTCCTACAACGTCACTGTGTTTTACCGGTGAGGAGCAATATACCCATGTGACCTAAGACGCTGATCATGGTACAAGGCCGCAAGGTAGAGGAGGTCATCGTCGCCATGGAGCTGGAGAAGAATACCACGATGCCTCCAACTATGCATATGATTCATTCCAAAGCTCTTGATTCCCTACATACGAACAAGAGTATTTTGGAATGAATTATGTGGAGTCATATGATATTTCAATCCAATCGACCTATAATTATGATGACTCGTTTGGATAAAGTCTTAAGATAGTTTCTTGAGGGACTGACAAATATGATCATCATATGTACATGTATCAAGCTGCGTACTCAACTCAAATGACATGGAGATAGTACATCAACTACCTACAAAATATAGAACACGTCACATTGGAATAAAGTTGATGTATTATTTGTTTAAATCATGTCATTCATTTTTTCTGATTTTTCTGTATTTTTTGCATTTTTTTGCATTTTTCTTATTTGTTTTAAAATTTTTCAAAAAAATAATAACAAATGGAGTCGCGACTGGGTCAGCCTTGGGGTCTCGCGACCCGGTCGCGACCCGCGGCCCTTCCTACCTTGTGTGACAGAATATGAGAATAGATTTGCTGAGTTCGAAGCCTATGCCCTACACACTTACAAAGATGAGGTCAAACATAAAACGAAACCATCGATGGTTTGAGAGGGGACATAAAGAGCCTATGCCCTAGACAATTAAAAAGATGAGGTCAAACATAAAACGAAACCATCGATGGTTTGAGAGGGGACATAAAGAGCAAATTGGTTGTCATGGTGTGGCCACTATGGCAATGGCATGCGAGAGTATGAGACAACTTATAGGGTTCAAAGGGACCTTCAAACGCATATGCTATGAACCACAATATGTTTGGGAACTTACTGGCGAGTGGCGACCAGCACCAATCAACCAACAATGTGGAGATCGCAAGCAAAAGAAACCCAAAGTAGGGAATGCAAGGAATGGTCAAAGTCTCGCAATCTACCATGTAAGCTATGCAGCAGATACCATCTAGGGCACCATCCAACTTCGTGGTCACTCTATCGATGATTAACTTACTTGTTGAAAAAAATCATGTAGACCGGATTCTGTGTGGCCCGGACCCGCGCATTGCGCTAGTCTTGCATATCCCCTTAACGGGTCCTTAAGACCCACATTTTAGCTCCGAAGAGGCACTTTTTCTTTTAATTTTTATTTTAAAATAGGGAAATAAAAATAGAGAGTATGTCAAAAAAACCAGAAGTATAGAAATTTTTCTAAAATTTTATTTGCAATTATTAAAGCTTTGGTAGTCAGCCCATTTGATTGGCCTCCCTTTGCCAACATCATACCTCTGATAGGATCAGAGATTGGTGCATTTAAATCGTTTGATAATGTAATGTCTAAATTATGTTCTTAACTTACCTCTTATATCTTAATAAATATCTTAAAAATAAGTTGTGAAGTTTAATTTTATAATTTCAGACATAAACTGGATAGATGACTGTATATAATATAATTTAAATACATATTAAATTGACTAACATGTAAACATCTTAATTAAATTAAGTACTTAATTTTATCACAAATTAAGGATAGTTCTTAGTTTCATCGAGCCAGGCCAGATTGATCTACGTGGCCGATCCACCTTTGAGCGAAAACCAACTAACACACTTTTGACTTACTCATTTATTAGGTTAAATGAGCAAATTCTAACAAAAAAACTCTCCATCAACTAGTCAAACTTGAATTTACTCTTAACTAGATAAAGTAATAACTTATGCCCTATTTGGTAACATTATTAAGATCCTCTATTGGTATTAAATTTAAAACTAATATTAATAAAGAATGTTAATAGGTGTTTGGTTAACCATTTTACTTTTAAAATTAATAGTCAAAAAAACATCCAAAATCGATACAGGTATACACATGTATTAAAATCGATATCACTTGGTCCACTAGCTCACAGAGACTCTCCTTGTGGCGACATCCTAGTGGCGAATGGCAACCTCTTCGTGGCGACCACCCAGTGGTGAGTGGCGACGTTTTTGCGGTGACCTCTCCGCGGCAACCTCCCGGTTGTGAGTGGCGACCTCTTCGCGGTGACCTCCTAGTGGCAAGCGGTGACCTCTCCACGGCAACCTCCTAGCGGCGAACGGCGACCTCTCCGCAGCAACCTCCCCGTGGCAACCTCCTCGCAACGAACATCCACCTTCATCTTCCTAAAGATCCTCAAGGTGACCTCCCAGCGGTGAACGGCTGACATCCTTGTATAGAATGTGTTGAGCCTGGGAGGCAGTGGTGGCTCTTCCAACCAAGCTAGAGGAGGAGGAGGAGGACTGTGAGATCCCACGGGTTGCCGGTCTTCAACTTGCCGTCAAACCTGGTTCCCAACCGGCAGTTGCCACACAACATTTGGGCCATGGACGACGACACAAAAGGTAGCTCATCAATGCCAAAGTTCTTCATGTTAATTACTTCATCGCTTTGGTTCTACCATCGTTGTCGCAGCACCAACAACATGTTTCATTTTATCAATAGACACTATTTATTGATCCCAAAGAATAGCTCGTTCTCTCTATTCTTTGTGATTAATTAAGCTCTATTCTCTCTCGTTTATGTCTCTTTAATCTCATATTCATTAACATGTGTACAACTAATCTCATATCTTGAACTCCCCTATTCTCGATTGTTTCAAGTGATTACAAGCCACCGGCTAAAGGTCTTCGATTCAAGGTCGGTCAAGCTTGGGTGTCGACTCTTTAAGCTTGCAGTAGCCCTACTCATAATTAAGAGCTTAGATAACCTAAGATCATTACTGGACGAAGTTTATTTCATCAGTTGTTAGTAAAAAGGTATCATTTGTACACAACTTAGAAATTTTTTTTATTAAATAAAGTTAATTTCATAATTAAAGATGGTATCTATCGTATATGCATTGATAACTTAGAGAACTCCCTCCATTTATGATTTGGGGTTATTTAATAAAATATATAGTTTTATAATTTTAATATTCATAAAAATGTTATTTTTTAATTGCATACAAAAGATATGATATCTACCTATTGACAACTCAAAAATTCTCTCACCGAGCACTGTAGTCCTACATTCCATGGTCATATATATATGGGGTGCATCTCTTGGTCCTTGAAATGAAAAATATGCAGGTGGTTGTGATCTATCACTTCCTATGACTTTTTCAAATGAGGAAGGGGTCCTCTGTTGGTGTTCTTTCTTTCTTGAACAAGGACATCAAAATTCAAGACACTTTCTCACTAGATACGTACAAAACAATATGGGAGCCTTGCTTGAAGGAATATTCAGAGAGCACTAGCCAGCTAGCTCTCTCTCTAGTAGGGAGCAACAAGAAGACGAAAATAATCCCCTCTTTCGGACCATGCTTTGAGTGCTTTTTCATGTTTCCTATTATGACATATTATTTATCTTTACCATGTCATTTATGTATAGGTACTTTTTTTACCAAATGGACAACGAAGCAAAAATTGGGGGTCTAAAGTGGGATGATACCCGTGATAAGTTTTTCTTACCAAGCAACTTGTATTACAACATCGTGCTGGTAAAAGAGTATCAAATGGATGGAAACCTGAGGCATGGAGTGCTATGGCTGAAAAGTGTACTTCATCATTTGGTGCAAGTCATAGTTCCCCAACTCAAATCTAGAATGTTTGTGTTAAAAGGTTACTTTTATGATCTCAAATGTCTAATTAACAAGGTTAGCGATTTTGGATGGGATCATAATATAAGAATGATCACGGCTGAAGAGAATGAATGGGATAATCTCCTTAAGGTTTGAGATATTATTTTTTTATGATGTTTAATTATTAATTCAATTTTTGACATATTTATTGTTTTTATTTTTATAGAAGGATAAGAAATTCAAGAAGTGGAAAGAAAAATCAATTGATCTATATGGAGATTGGTTTGAAATATTTGATGGTACTTTACATTACATGCATATGTACAATAACTTTTCTTTGTTTTATCTTGGTTTTAACATTAATGATATCTTGGTTTTAACATGAATGAAAAGGTCAACAAGGAACTTTATGCCCACCATCTATTTCTTTACATTCAATATCATGTTCCACACCTATTTCATCACCACAATATAAAGGATCTACCTCAAGTCCTGATGTTGAAATTAGAAGTGGTTCAAAAAGACGTTCTTCTGGATAATCTAGTTCTTCTAAAGGTAAATGCAAACAAAGTAGAGCAAGTGAAGAAGATAATTCCATGTCTTCTGCACTTAAGGAAGTTGCTGAAGCTCTTAGGGTCACCGGTCCACCACCATCAAGTCATTCGCTCATTGCTCAATGCATGGACATTATCATGGCAATGGATGAGTTGTCAGTTGAAGAGAAGGTGGTTGCTACATTTCAACTTAGGAACAACCCAAGCACCCCAACTATTTTCCTAAAATTTGACTATGAGTGTCGTCTTGCTTGGATACGATCATTTTTAGGGAAGAAGTAAGCAAAGTAAGACTTTATTGATATGTGGTGTATGTCTTCTTTAAAGATGGCATGTTTAAAAGAACTTTATTGATACATAGTGTTGTAGACACACAATTTTGGTGTAGTTAGAGAGCCTAAATTCTTGTTTTCATGAAGTATATTTGAGTATTCTTTTAAGGAAACTAAGTTTTTCGGAAAATCGGAACTTCCCTACACATTTTGGCCAAACTGCGCCTAGTGCCCCCTTAATGGGGTGCTTTGACCAAGTCAAAACACCCTATAAACAGGGCACTAGGCTCTTGTTAATAGGGCGTCAGGCGCCCCACTGGTGGGGCACCTGCACCTAGTTTGACTGACTGGACAGATTGATGGGACAGTTCTGCAGATAAAGTTGCCATCTTCTTGGCTATAAAAGGACCCACATTTATAGGGGTTAGGACACACCAAGGGAGGCCCCCAAACCCTCTCATCCACCACAACACTCCCAAGGACTTACAACCCCTCTCCAAGTCTCAAACCGTTCCAAAACCCTCTCCCAAAACCCAAAAAAACATAGTTGCTTCTTGAAGGGATCTAGCAGAATGAAGTTACCATCTTTTGGGCTGTAGAAAGACTTGGAGGTTTAGGAGATTCCAAGTCTGTCCCTCACTCCTTGTTATCCACCACTACATTTTCAAAGCCTCACAACCTCTCCCTAAGTCCTTAAACCATCCTGAAATCCTTCCCCAAAAACCCAAAAACCCACAGTTTCCTTCTTCACAAAAATAGTTTTTCTCCAACTTTGAGGGCCTCAACACTTCATTTCCCTTACATATAGTGCCAAAACACTCTCCCATTAGCTTCACTTGAGTATTGGCTGCTTGAAGAAGTCCTTCTTCCATCTTGGAGGTCATCCTACACTCTGGGGCGACGCCGCAGAGAAGGGAAGAAAATCTGCTCGAGCCAGCCCTGGTGCCCCATAAACAGGGCACTTTGACTTTGGTCAACGTGCCCTATAAAGGGGGCACTTGCAGCTAGCACCCCATATATGGGGCACTAGCAGGGGCAAACCCCGTTTTGCATTTTTTTGAGTTTGTTTACCTTTCCGGTCGATCCGTTACTTCTTCCTTTCATTTTAGCTTTCATTATCATGACATCTAGCATGCATTAGGCTACATCTTTGCTTCTTCATACCTCTTTAAAAACCTATCAAACATAGGGGTTGGGATTTAGTCCCAATCCGGTCAGTTCCTTTCCTTTTGCATGTTTAAGTTTGAATTTGAGTATGATTCTATGCTTTTACTAAAACTAATGATCTTTTCACTTGTTTTTATGTTTTCTTATGGACATTTTTAGGTAAATCCAGTCGAGGCAGAGCTTCAACTGGATCGAAGACAAAGGGCTCACTAAGCTCTCTTCCTTCGGCCGGCCGAGAGACGAGAAGTCGGAACCCAACAATCTCCCCACTTCCAAAGGTACGACGGTCATTTCTATTCTTTATTTCATTTATTTTCATTCTACTATATTTTGGAGCCTTTGGCTCCTAGCAACCACAAACACTAACATCCCATCCACCAAGTCTCCAAGGAAAACATAAGGACCAGAAAAGTAGATCTATGGATCCCGTTTCGGATGTTTACACCTTTTGGCGACCACAGTGGGAGCGACTTTGCTTTAGTGAGATCCTATTTTCTTTCCTAAGAATGTCCATTTGAAAGCATGATTATTTTTATTTCCCTATCAGCCATTTCCATTTCTTTGCATTGTTATTTGTTTATGTTGCTTACTAGTTTCTTTGAAGTATTATCTACTTTTCTTCAAGCTTACTTGCTCTCCATTTATCCTCTTTTTTACCTTTTTTTTAAATTTTAAAAGCATGGCAATCTGATGTTTAGCTTTGTTTATCATCTATTTTCAACTTAGTATCTTAGAGATCATCCTATTTCATGCCTTGTTGAATATGCTTGCCTATTTCATTCCAACTCTAGTTTCATTCTAGGAAACTTGCTAAGCATCTTTAGTTAAGGTTAAGTGCTTTCTTTCATTTTAGTCTGAGTTCATATCATCTCATTATCTTATTTACTCGCTTGCTCATCTCATTAATTGTTGTACGCTTTTATTTTCTTCTTGCTTGCTTCTCAATTCCTTGACATTTCACTTGCATTTAGCTTGCGTTGGAGTTTAAGCTCCTTAAGTCATCCGAGAAGGGAGACTCTCTCCTCCCAAAGTCCCACACATCCAAACACCCCTCTTGGTGGTTGCCAACTCCTCCTATGGGGATTCCCTCTTGGAACGACTGAGTAGCTTCCATCAAGGCCTCTGTAAGTCCCCATACATGAAGGATTCCCTCTTTACTAATCGGGCTGGTTGTAGCTTTTCATCCCAAAACTTGGAGAACCCATTACCTATCGTGGTGAAGAGTGCAACAACCTTAGATTGCTCGATGTTGTAAGAGTATAGGGTCCTACCCATTTATTTGAGTGGACAATATTTCTCTTAAACAAGCTACTAATTTAAGGTTGAAACACAAAAAAAAATTGCGTTAATCATTACAAAGTCTTTGCTATTACTTGTTTGCAAACAAAAATTAAAAATTAAACAAAAATTTTAAAATCACCTAAAAAACCAAAACAAAAATTTGCTTGAGGTTAATTTGCTTGATAACTTGCTTGTCCAACAAACAAAAAAAATCAAAAAAAAAGTGGGTCAAAAAAATCAAAACAAAAAAAATCTTGAGCTTTTATTTGTCAACCTTTTTTTTCCATTTGTGTTTATGAATTTAATGTCAAGATGAGTTATTGGAATGGTGGATCAAAGATAAGAGCAGTTGCAGTCAGAGTATGACCAGTCTTATTTCTACCCTGATGCCGTATGTGCCGTCAATGAACCTGAAGTTCTCCCCGAACCTAGTCAAACTTCTCCTCAACCCAATACAAATTCACTTTGGGAGGCATTCTCTCACACTGACCCTACCCAACTTCAGGTTACTGAAGCCATCCTCAAGGGAAAGTCGCCCGCTGACCACATTCCTCCTGAAGGTGGTCTTCACGTCTCTACCTCTCGGTCAGTGGCACGTCAACCTAATGTGCCCATTCATGGCCATTCTTATACCGGGCTTGTAGCAACAATTTCTCCTCATCCAGTGGCTAATCTAGATCTCTTGATTCAAATGCTGTTGTTCCTTCTAGGCCACCAGTTTATTCTTTTAATCATCTTAACCCTACTCACCCTTTAGTGCATCCCCCAATGTACCCTTCTTATTCAGCCTCTTCGGCCCATTCAATCCCAATTCTAGTGCACCAAGCACCCACTCCTCCTCCTCCTCTTGGGGAACCTTCTGTCGATCTGGCTATGATTAACAAAATCAATCGCATGGATGAGCAATATAAAGAGCTTATACGTTTGATCGACACCAAGGCAGTCCCCAAAAGTTCTCTTCCTTCTCTTCCTACTTTTCATCTTCCTCCCTCGAAGATGCCGGTATACCGCGATTACAACGGGACCGGTAATCCCTTCATTCATGTCAAGGACTTTCTTTACGAGTCAGTAATGTGGAAAAATGATCCAAGGGCCCTTGCTTTTCTTTTCAGAAGATCATTAGAGGGTTCAACTTTAGAGTGGTTCTACTCACTTGACTCTTTGGAGGTGAGTAACTTTGAAGCTTGTCAAAGTTAAATTCTTGCAGAGATATCAAGATAGGGTCGGACCAACATATTCCATCACCAACTTCATGGCCGAAAGAATGAGAAATGATGAAGACTTTACCAGATATGCTGATAGGTGGAGGTCAATGGCAGAAAAGCTTACTGATTCCATTTCAGAACCAGAGTAAGTGAAGATGGTCATCATCAATGCCACTCCAGCCTTAAAGAATATGCTTTGGCTTTGCATCACCCCACCTCCATGAGTGAACTCTATGAGAAGGCACGGTACATTCATACACGGCTTAGGGACTCACCTATCATGAATTTGTTTGATCCTACACCCCGAGTCATCAAGAAAACCACTTTTACCGCAACCGGCCTAGTGACTAAGGGCATAGTGACAAACGAAAACCTCAATGTTGTAGGGGACCCACCTAGAAATTATCAACACCAGTTTAGGAACCTTCAACAAAATCAACCATTTAGAAACCCTCGTCAACCTCAACCTCAACCTCAATTCCAGCCCCGTCAACAACATGCTCCAATCCCTCAGCGACTGCAAGCACTAGTTCCCCAACCACTGCGGCAACAACTGGCCAACTACAACCAAGCACCCCCTCCCATGGCCTACAAACCCCGAAAAGTTGGACCCAAGAGGAACCATTACCCACCTTTGTCGTACTCTCTCGTGGACATCTTTTATGCACTTATGGCAGCAAGGCAAATTGCATTGCCAAGAGAGAAGTTGGAGTGGCCTCAAAATGCCAACATTGAGCGATACTGTCGACTCCAGAAATGGGTTCCGGATCTTCACCTCAAGATAAGGAGGTGAAAGATGGAATATGGGAAAAGGGGAGTGAATCAAAAGACACTCGAAAAGCGGTAAAATGTCCTCACCTCGTTCTCACACTCACATTGATCCCCGAACTTTCATCTCACGGTGTCGTTCGAGCACCGGAGATGGTTCGGGTCATGTGGGAGGAGAGTGAGGAGGAGATGAAATTAAAACATGAAAGATGTGGTCGCCAGGAACCGTGGGATCCTCTTTATAGAATAAAAACAAGAGATGAGTTGATTTGACCGTGTACCTTAGCGCGGGAGATCGGGATATGGGTTCAACCTTCTTCTTCCTCGGCCGGCCGATGAAGAAGAGTCTCCAACCGGTGCTAGCTTGATAAACCTGTGCAACTAGAACAATAAACCAAGTGAAAGAAAATGATTAGAACTATGGGAAGTGTAGTAACTGTAGAGAGAATATGAGAAAGAAGCAATTGGAATTGGACTCACCGGCTTCGGGGTGAGCCTTAACCCCTTTTTTTGTATTTTTGATTATGTAAAAATGATGCAAATGAACTAAAATATGCTTTAAAACAGTAAATAAACTGAGTTAAATGAATTTAGTAAGCTTATGGAATGGATCGGCTTGAGTTGAAGCCGAGTTGGTTGAAGAAGGCCGGTTCGGGTAGATTTGCACCCTTCTGGCGCGACCTTGATACAGAGGATGCTACGAATGACCCCAATATCAGAATCAAGTTCCGTTTGTTGGAGTAGATAGAGGACTCATAGAGAAAGAGTTACTATGTTGATGGCTTCTCCGAAATCCTCCTGTAAAAGTCTGTAAAAATTATGAAAATGAGAGGATGTAGAAAACAGAACCTGGATGCGCGCCCTTGGTGTAGCAATCGTCACGAACAAACGGCAAGTTGGAATTGAGTGCCGTCAGTTGGAGATGAAAGAGGACGAAGAGATGAACATCTTATATGTTTAAGACTTTTGCAGAAGGAGTCTCTGATTTTATTCAGAAGTCGATGAAGTTAGCTGATGAAGAACACCCGGATCGAGCCTTCTCCTTCACCTCGGGATCGATTTCTTGACTTCGGATCGCCTTTGGACGTCGGGACGGCTTTGGAGAAGAGCTTGGACGACCTCTGGACGAGCTAGGCACCGGGGATTAACCTTGGGTCATTGAGAATGGCCCTCAATTTATAGGGTAAGGAAGCCGGTGCAAAATTTGGAAACTAGACCGACCGTGCCCCCGCGTTTCAAAGAGGACAAGGGCGCGCAGTGCGCGCCCTCAAACCAAGGGCGCACCCCCAGTTCGGGGGCGCGGTCTGCGCGCCCCCCTGTTTCAAAGGAAGAGGGGGCGCGTTACGCGTCTCACTGCTAAAAATCGACGGAAACTTCTGGAAATGCTAAAAATCGACTTGACATACGTAACGCGCCCCCGAACCAGGGGCGCGGTACAAATAATCGAAAATCAACGTCGAAAACCTTCCAAAAATCCGGTTTAGAAGGTGCTAATCGGGGCAATTTACGATTTAAAGAAACTAACCGCGCCCCCGCTTTTCAAAGGAACCGGGGGCGCGCAGGACGTGCCCCCGGTTTGAGGGCGCGCAGGGTGCCCCCCCGGGTTGAGGGCGCGCAGGGCGCGCCCTCCTCTTTCAAAGGGAGCGGGGACACGGTACACTCTCTCTTCTGCGCGCGTGTTCCGCGAGCCGTATCTTGCAAACGGAATGTCCGATTCAGCTCCCGTTTGTCGTGTTGGAAAGAGGGCCTTCAACCGCACCTCCTCAAGTCGATAAATCAGCTGGCATGACTCCCAAGATGTTTGTACGGGGCTTTCTACCGGTTTACCCTCTCGCGGAAAGCCGAAACCCGGGGCGAAGATCCGAAAGAGCACGGTTCCGGTCGATAAATCTCGGGTCAACTCGGGATGACCTAAAATGATGACCGAACAAGTCCGGTACGACAGGAAAACCCGAAATCATCGAAAAATCTGAGACTAACCCGGTAAACGTGAACCGAAACTCGGAAAAGCCGCGAAACCCTAAAATTGACCGAAATGGCCGTATAGCCCCGATTGATAAAATATATGGCTAGAATCGACCAGGATGACCTAAAAAGACCCGGTGATGACCGAAGAGGCCTAACATGTGGTCCGGGATAGCCGTGTCTGCACAGATCGAAAAAGCCGCAACGAAAGCCGTCATTGACCGACGCCTACCGAAATGACTTCTCGGAAACCCTGAATGTTACGGAACCCATGAGGGACTCCCGAGACCTTCAATTATAGACCTTTCAAGGTCAGTCATCGAGAAGGCTTCGTGTTTTTACAGTTCACGCACGGCTCTCGCTTGAAGGTTTCGGCATAATTCCGGAAATCATTGGTCCATTCTCAACTCACAAGGGGCACCTCCAATGTCCTTAGCTCATCTCCACAAGGTAATCCGGATCAGATAATGGTCAAATAAAAGATATCGCCTATGGAATAAGAGTCTAGTGCTCCGAATCAAGCCAATTTGGCATGTCTACAGCTTGCCTTGCCTTGATGTCGGCTTTGCAAGGGAATGGCATGTAGCGGAGCGAAGTGAAACGTAGAGAAAGCATAGCGAAGCGAGATGAATCGTAGTGGAATGTAGTGGAGCGAAATGGCGATGGACTGAAAAGGTGGCATCAAGGTGTAGATATAGACATGTTTAACGACCAGATTCGGCAAGACGAATCTCCTCAAGTCTCCCGATTAACCGCCATGTTTCATCAAGTCTTCCTATGTTCGATTGGTAAGAGATGTGCCATTGGCACGAGGGAAGAATAGCCAACCCCCAACGCGGTGGAGAGTCCCTGAAACATGGGTTCGTAGGTTCATCATCAGCGGGTAACCCGATCTTTGCGGTGTTGCTGTACTGCGATGGGCTAAAGTGAAAAGAGATTTGTTTTAAGAAGTAAAAGAATACCAATCGAGCACATTCAGGCTCTTAGATTCATTTAAGTCTTCCAAGAGACAAGATTTGATTAAGAATGGAATGATCTCAGATTCCGAAAGGCAAATGTTTAAGCATAGACCGTGAAGATAGTGATGGTGCAAGTTCTGATTGAATAGAATGCCCTTGGCGAGATGAATTGGCTGCCATGGTGGGATGAATAGCAAAGAAGTGTTGCAATGGCCATAGTGGTGATGGAGGATTTGGGGGTATATAAGGTGATTACCGAACACGGTGGGATTAACAGACACGGTGGAATATTAGAAAGGTTGGTGGGACTAGAAAACATGGTGGGATTAGAAAACACGGTGAGATTCAGAATGATTGGAAAAGGTTTAAAAGGTTTAAAGAATAGGCTGAGAAATGATGTATGCAATGACAAAAAAAAATGTAATGCAATTAATGCTACATGATGCATGTTAGGCTTAAGAAAACAAAACAAAACTTGTATAACAAATAGTTGAAGATATAGATTGTCTATGAGGTCAAGATACCCATTCGGGAACTATCGTCCCTCACAAGACAACTTTGGCTTATCCGTGAGCATTAGAGATGACTACGACCATCGTAGATTTTGATGAAGGGGGTCTGGGTTCAAGTCTTCTCCGTGCTCATGGTCTTCAACAAATAATGCATAAGATAATAACACACGACTAGCGACATATATGCTAGTCGGCAAGTTATGGGGGTTTCCCATGTCCGTTCTTCTGTTTCCGCGAGCAATTCCTGTCTTTCATCAAAATGTTAGTTCCGAATGAACAATGATGTTCACTCGACCTTCATAAAGATCAAACATACATTTATTTGATTTTAAAATTTTTTATAAAATTTTTTTGAATTTTTCTGAATTTTTCAGAATTTTTGAGAAATTTTCAAAGAATTTGACCGAACGTGCCCCTGAACCGGGGGCACAGCCTGCGCGCCCTCAGTTGTGGGGCACGGCCAGCGCGCCCTAGGTTTGGGGGCGCAGCCTGCTCGCCCCCACTTAGGGGGCGCGTTCGATCCCAGTTTCCTGTTTTGATCGGATCTGAATCCGATTCAAATCGGGACCGATTTCCCCTATATAAACACCTCTTAAGACGACCAGATCATCCTACCAACACCCAGGATGGCTCCTCCTTTGAAAAAGCAGCGTGTTGACTCGGTTCGAGGTATTTCAAGTGTCCCGGGTCATCTGAAGGCCAGAATCGGCGTCGACTTGGTAAGTTTGCTTCCAATTTTAGCTTTCAGCCATTCTCTTCTTCTTTTTTTTCTTAAATTTTTTATCTTACCTCCTGTTTGGGTGTAGGATTACCCAAACTTCCACGGGCCTCGCCGGTATTGCTCTCCTCCTCGGCTTTACAGCTTGCTTGACGTCCTCGGCTTGTCGGTCAGAGCAATTCTTCGAGATTGGGGCTTAACCGGGCTCTTGATCCATGCCAAGCAATATTCAGGCTACTCCCTTGACTTCGGATTGATGGGAGCTCTTGTTGAGTTGTGGCACCCCGACACTCACACGTTCGTGTTTGGTAGCTTTGAGTGTACAGTTCTCCTTGAAGAGGCGGAGCTCCTTCTCGGCCTCCCTCGGACTAAGAAGGGAGAAACTGAAGGTATGTTCATCCCTTCAGGACCCTTCTCTTGCTTGGAATTCTTGCAGGATTTTGTCGAGGCTCGGCGGGTCAGCACCTTGTTGGCCGGCAAGCGAATTAGTGTTCCCAAGTTGGCGGCTTGGACAATCTCTCTTCGACGGCTCTGGTTTGGACGAGGACCGGATTCTGCACGGTGCAAAGGGTTTCGCGGCTTGCCTTGCCGCGGTGTTCTTGTTTCCTGTGGAGGATGGTTTTCTGGATGTTGATCAACTTTCGTGCATCCACGGCATCTGGAGCGGTGCGCGGTTGGGACCTTCAGTTCTGGGCTTCTTGTACTGCGGACTGTCCGTAGCTTGCATGGGCCGTCCTCCCTTCGGCAGTGCGCTTCTACTGGCTTGCTGGGCCGATCTTCACTTTAAGTTCGATCCAGCCGGTGAGGTGGCCACCAGGTCACAGCTCTTCCGCCGTAGCCCCTTGTTCCCATATGCCGATGCACCTGGCTTCGGCGAGAGAGTCGCCAACAGGTGTGCATCAGTGAAGAAGAGGTCGGACTGGCGTGCTCACTTTGTGTCCATGAACCGTTCTAGCTTCTTGCACTCTTCTGCACACGCACGATGCGGAGAAGGACTTCCGAGTGTGCTTTGTGCACTGGCGTTGATCTCCGCTTGGTTACGAGTTCGGCCTTTGTGTTGTACAACGCTCACCGTTGCCACTCCCAGATTGGCTTGCCTGGGTACAAGTTGCCCAAGCTATCCCACCTGCCACCTATCAAGGGTAGGCAGCTTGGCTCTGCGGATGACAAGGAGGAGGCGATCTCAGTCTTTGCCTTGTGGGAGACGAGTCGGGTGTGCCGCCCAGGCCTCACGATTGAGGACCACGGCTTGGAAGCGCCGCTACATCTACGCATTGAAGCTTCTACTTGCACGAGAGTCTTCTTTTCTGCTTTAACTTGTCAGCCATGTTGTTTTTATTTTGAATAAACAATGAATTGTTTATAGCAAGTTTGAGTGAAAATTCAATAGAAATTTACCTTGTTTTAGAAAAATGCAAGACAGATGTTGACAAATATGATGAGTATGCCTTCTTATTTTTCAACACCTTGAATATTTTTTAATATGAAACAAGAAATTTTTGAAAGGTTTTAACATGCCTTTTTTCTTTAGATAATTTTTCAGAGCAAACCGTGAGTCTGATGAATTTTCTTTCGGTGACTCCTTGATCGGCTCAATTTTCTAAACTTGACTTGGCGCTTTTCTGAAATTTTCGCCATTTTTATCAATTTTATGCTCCTGAAAAATACATTTTCGGCCATTTCGACTAATAAATGTATGGAATTTTCTCTGACACATTTTTGAAAAATGTTAGCTAGTGATGATAAAAAACATGAATATGTCTTAGCTAATTTAGGAATTGAGACATTCAAAGTCATGTGAAAAGAGGGATTTTTGGTGAGAATTTAAAGAGAATTTTTATTCACAAAATTATTTTGAGCAAACCGTGCATCAGATCGGAATTCTTTCAGTGGCATTGTGATCAGCTCGATTTTGTGAACCTTGGGTGATATTTTCAAACTTCCCCCATTTTCACATTTTTACTCTCTATAAATACCCCCTGGGGGTAAGAATATCTCATTTCCACCTGTACACCATCTCTCCTCACGCCAGAAGCTCCAGAGTTCCAACTCAGATCCAGAGTCTAAAACGTTGTCAAAGGTTAGTACCCCTATCACAAAAAATGTAGATCGGGTTATGCTCTTCGATTTGGTTCAAGTTTCACGCGATTCCGAGTTGATTCGACGAAGTTATCGCAAAAATAAGGATCAAGCAGTTGAGAGGGTGCGGTCAACGCAAAATGTTGACCGTGCCCTCGGACTGGGGGCGCGCAGACCGCGCCCCCAAGAGGAGGGCGCGGTCTGCGCGCCCTCTCTCTCCTCGCCGGGAAGGGGTGCGCAGAGCGCGCCCCTCAGCGCGCCCTCAAATGGAAGGCCCTCCCTCTCCAATGGAGGGGAGGGTGCGTTCGGCTGATGAATTTTTTTTTTATGAATGAAATAAATAAAAAATGTATGTAACAATGTTTGATGTCAACTTACCTTTGGCACGGATGCCGAGATGTGTTCGCCACCACGACTACGATTCCGAGGAGCCCAAGCTTCCGACAGTCTGAGAAGGTACATTTTCTTTTCCTCACACTTAATGATTAGCTCCTTTGTGCATTTTGGCAATAAAAATTGAGTGAACTAATGGGAAATGAATCCATTGCCGAGGCCCGGATAAAATCCTGGATCTTGTGGGACCTCGGGTGTGCATGCTTGCTCTACCTAGGCCTACCGGACTTCCAGGCGAGTTCGGCGTTTAGTTGAAGATGGGAGTTTGGGCCCCTCCTCCGGGTGACTCCTTTCCCGGGAGGACCTACCACTGGTGTGGGTCCTCCGTGAGCTCTGGGACCCCAGTGACTCCTTCTGTGGTTTATGAGGGTGTTCCCACGGGGGCACATGGTGCCCTCCTTAGAGGATGTTGCACATGCCATCACCGGTCTTGTGAGCATTTTAACCGTGTTTACGTGTAGGCGGTGGTGTGTGCCACCTTCTTCCGTACTATTCGCGGGAGTTCGGGCCCTCTTCGCATATAACGGAAGCCCGAGTTCGAAGCCCGGAGGATGGCCTATGCACCATCGCTAGAGCTAGTTAGGCTGGTGAGATGGTAGGCCTTGGTTGATGCCGAGCGTGTCCGTGGCGAGAGCCGGGACAGCTTTTTCGCTTTGCATGGTCGGCCGAGCTGCCGGCGGCATTCTACCGGATTACTCCGGCTCCTTGGAGGTGGACGTAGACTTGCACGCGTTTCCTTCCTCTTCTTCTTCGGGCACCTTCACGTTCGGGCCTCGAGAAGAATCGAGGACTACATCCATCTCTCATGGTTTCCTGCCGCCTTTCACAGCCTTGTCGACTTTGAGAGCGAGGTTGGCACATACGCGTGGGGGCAAATGCGATGCTCGCCCATTTGTTTCGCTGGCCTCCCGGCCTCGAAGGCGAGTTATGTTTCGGTTGCCGGCTTCTCTCCTTTTCTCCAGGTGACTTTTAGCGACTTTTCCCCGCTTTCTTGTGCTACACTTGTATTGCTGCGCTTTGCTGCGACGTAGTTGTGCCTTTTGCTGTGTCCGGAGCTACCTCTATTTCCCCATGGTCAAGTGGGGCACGCTTGTTCTACCCCACTCTCCTTCCCATGATGGCTCATCGGGAGCCTATCCTTGTCCCTCATCGGTGGCCATCGCGGCCAGTCTAGCTATTTCGATTCGCGCACACAGATTCTCCGCCTACTATCATTGAGGTGTACGCGGCTTAATCTGTGTATCAATATTCTCCCGTTGAAATAATAATCATGATTTTGTTTCCTATAGGTGTGTTGGAGGCCATATCTCACGACCGATGACCATCTCTAGCCCGGATTGCCCATCGTCGCAGCCTTCGGCCCGCTGATCTTCACATCTTCCGTGCGTCAATGAGCTGGCGCCACCGTGGCTTCGCTTCTCGGCACGCGCCCCTCGGTCCGGGAGAGCGAGGAATGCGTTTGCGGGAGCCTCCTCCCCTCCTCTTCCCCTAGTTGGTGCTGCATCCCGGGCACCCTCTCCTCCCCGTGGACCGGGTGGAGAGGTACCATGCCTGAATCACTTTGCGGGGATGAAGGCGGTGAGGTGGTTATTGAGTCAGGGCGAGAGGATAGGGGTCACCGAGATTACCTTTGTCGATACGCGGAGGCGAAGGAAACCACTTGTTTGTTCCGAGAGGCCGAGGTAAAGTGCTTCTTTCTTTTCTTTCTTAATTACTCAGGCGTGTTATTGTTCTCTTACTCGTACCTTCGTGCCATTTCAGCCAGAGCTCGGGCTTTACCGTTGTTTCACTCGACTGAGATTGTTGATCTTCGGTGTAGAGGTGGCTACTCTTCGTGGCATGCCGGAGACTGCAGTGTAGACACTGCACCTTTGACCTTCATTTGTATCCTCAACATATGATTGCCTTACTTTGTGATGTGTTTTTTCTTTCCTGCTCTACAAATGTGAAGGCTACGTGCAGCCGAGGGTTCACCTCCTTCTCCGTCGAGGGAAGAGGTGGCCGAGCTCCGCCAGCATCTTAGTGAGCGCGAGAGAGGCCCCCGACGGCCAAGGAGGCGAGGTATCTTTCATTGCTGTCTATTACGTGTCGTTGATCTTTCTTGGTTCATATTCTTCCTCCCTTCTTCCAGCTTGCTGAGCTTCGCAGTAGCTTGAAGCCCCAGATTCAAATTCCACGGAGTCCGAGGTGGAGACATTGCGGTTCCACCCTAAACGATCTTCGTTCCCTGATGATCGTCTCCTGATCACGGCCTTCAGCATGAGAGAGCCATGCGCGAGATGGAGTGCCAGCATAGCCGATGCCATGCGATCTCCGGAGGTAGATGCACCCGCATGGGCGCAGGCCCGTTTCGTCGGCCCGAGCAGAGGCGACATTGCAGCTCTACCGCTAGTACATCCCTCCATAGCCGAGCCAGGAGTTGCACCGACCGCCGTGCCAGACCTCCCATCGGAGGTGGTACGCACCGGAGTGGCGGCGCCGCTCGTCGAAAGTCGGGGTCACCACGGGCGAGAGCTGGCCAGGCAGAGTGGCCAGAGCTGCAGCCAGCATGAGCACGGTGCTCGCGTTCCTCGGCCACTTCTTCAGAGCTGCCGCGCAATGAGGCTGCCGCGGGAAGAACTTGGCGGACATGGCCACGATGCCTCCTCCACGCGGTCATTCTCCTCGGAGAGGCAGCGCCGAGTGACGCGATTGCTCGTAGCGTGCCAAGCTCTTCTAATGCTGTAGCTGCTTTTCTTCAAGGTGGTAGCACCAATGGCATAATCGTATCTTCACTCGTTTGCTTCAATGTTTGTTTTGATACTCGCTTGACATCGCTCGGTAAAGGGTAGTTAATATCACATTAGCTAAGCCCCTTCGTAAGTTTGTCAAGGGTGAAGCCTTCTAAGGGATGGCAAATAATAAAAAGTAAGTAATAGATGTAGGGTTAAGAGACATACTCCGTTATTTAGATTCTCACTCCTCCTTGACTTGTGCTTCTTTTATGAAATACTTAATAGAAGGGCTAAATCTGCCTATGGCCTACCCCCTTGCTCATTGTCATCTTGCCTCGCTTTACATGTCGGGGGGGCAGCCTTATGTAACTGTGTAGGAATGCGCAAAATGACAGATAAGGTAAAAGTTAAGAGTGCTTTACTCGCTATGGCGAGAGTTGCTCCCTTCTTGATCTCGGAATCCCGAAACGCTTAATGAAGAGGATTAAATCTTCACTATGGCTTATCTCTTTGCCTATCGTCGTCCGCCTTGACTTAGGTCAAAGAGAGGAGCCTTATTAACAAGGTATAAAAATATACTTATTGACCGAAATGAAATGGTTAAGAGAACTTACTGTCGTTGAGAGAACCTCCCCCTCTTACTTTAAAGTCCCCGAAAAATACTTGATAAAGAGGATCGCATCTTCCCAACGGCTCATCCCTTTGCCTATTATGGCCAACTTCGACTAAGGTCAAAGGAGAGGAGCACTCTTAACGGGGTGATAATGAAGGTAAATATGCAATGTGGAAATGTGAAATTACAAGACATGAATGCTAGCAAAGAGCAAAATATCAAGGTTATGCCAGGTTAGATGATACATTTTTTTTAGATTTTTGGAAAGTATTCAATTTTTTATTTTTTAATTAAAAATATTAATTTTTTTTGAATTTTTTAAAATATTTGATTTTTTTGGAT